>JAJPUD010003764.1:121503-153243 GCA_023553655.1 Myrmecobius fasciatus
TACACCCAGAGAGAGGGAAATGAAATATGGACCACAACGTAACATTTCCATGATCTCTATTGACATTTACTTGCATTGTGTTGCCTTTCTCTGATTCTTTTTTTTTTTCTTGTAGATAGGATTTTTCTTGCATAACTTGTCAAGCATTTCAACATTATTAACATGTAGTGGACTTCCTGCCATCTAGGGGAGGGGAGGGGACTGGGGGTAAAATTTGTAATGGAAAGCTTTGTAAATGTTGGGGAACTACCCATACATATGTTATACAAAGAAAAAGCTTTAATAAATAAATAAAAAAAAGAAAGAAATTGGAGTTGGAGAATCTGGGTTCAAATATTGATTCTGACATTTTATTACCTTTGTACTACCTGGGCAAATCATTTAACCTTGCTGGGCCTGAAAATGAGAATTCTGGATAAGGACTATCTAAAATCCTGTTCATTACTACTTAAGATCCTGTGAACTGTTCTCTCCAAGATCCCATGGTCTAACTGTTTAATCTAATGGGTCTTTCTTCAGCATGAAATGCTGAGAATTATTTTCCCTCCCTAGGATACACTTTCCTTTCAGGGTTTTCATGATAGTATTTTCTCCCTGTTCTCTTTCTACCACCTGATCTTCTTTTTCCATCTTCTTTGCAGGATTATCATCTATGCAACACCCTGAGTGAGGGGATATCCAAGAGTTCTTTTCTCTCTGTATTTTTGGATTTTTTAAGTTCTCACAGATTCTTTTTAGGTTTCATAAGCTACCATGTAGATAACTTCCATATCCATACATTCAAACCTGTATCACTAACGACCAATTTGGACTCTTCAACCTGGATATTTATGCATATTTCAAATTCAACAAGTTAAAGATGAACTCATCTTTTCCCTTTTCTTAATGTTTCTATTTCTGTAATGGGTACTACCATCCTTCTGGTTACCTGAGTTTGCAACTTCAGAGTCACTCTTCATTCTTTCCTTTCCCTTACCCCCATCATCAAAACAGGTGTCAAGTCTTGTTGATTATGCTTCTTTAATATCTCATTACTTATTAATTTTTCTCTACTATTCTCATTATCTCTCACCAGCTTTTTAATTAGTTATCCTTATTCCAGCCTTAGCCTTCTTCAATTTCTTATTTATGATTGTCAAATTGATATTCCCAAAGCACAAGTCTGATCATATCACTCCTCAGCTCAAGAAACTCCAGTGGCTCTCTCTTGTTGTCTTTACAATAAAATACATTATCCTCTGTTTAAGATTTAAAGCTCTGTAGTCAGTCTTTTCAGATTTACTCAGTGCTACATTCCTTTATACATTTTATGTTCTTGTCACAAACTTACTTGCTATCAATATACCTGCCTGCCAACTCTTGCATGCATGTCTTTATTCCTCTGTGTGTGTGTGTGTGTGTGTGTGTGTGTGTGTGTGTACACTCCTTCCTCCTTGTCTGCCTAATTTCCTTCAAAGATCTCACAGGAAATGAATCCTGATCCCTGAGTAGCCAATGTCCTTCCCCTTGGAAGCTATTTTGTATATATTTTGCCTGGTCCTTTTTATGTACATATCAGTATTGTGGAGTCTCTCCCCTAAGAGACAGATGCTGCTCCCTGAGGGCTGGCACAGTTTTGGTTTTGTCTTTGTATCTTCAACAGCTAATATCTATTGCAGTGCTTGACATAATAGGCACCTAAATACTTTTGAAAGAAAAGTATACAAGTCCTGAGTGCTTGTTCAGTGCCTGTCTGGGTAGATTGGTAAGACTGATCTGATCTGAATGTACTTTATAAAGATTATCCAAGCTTTTAACCCTTGCCCTACTCCTGTGCCATCTCCCCTGGCCCATACCTGGTTAGGCTATTGGTAGAGTTTTAGAATTCATTTGTTCAATAATCCTTTATCAAGCACCTAAATGCTAAGCATTGAGGGTGGAAGATCATGAGTTTAAGGTCACAATCCCTACCCTTTAAGATTTTATAATTTAGATGAGTTCCACTAAAAATTCCTATTGACTGGCCTGATGATAGGCTCAGTGAGTTATTCTGAGGGCAAGTGAAATGTTAAAAAAGCTTTAGCTCTTCCCTACAGAAACCACATCAAGTAATTTATAACCAGAGTCCTGCCACAAGCCCACCTCTGCTAGAGTGGAGGGCATCCAGGCGGTGCAGTGAACAGAGCGCTGGTCTAGAGTCAAGAACTCCTCTTTCTGAGTTCATAAACACACTTACCAGCTGTGTAATCCTGAACAAGTCACTTCACCCTGTCTGTCTCCATTTCCTCATCGATAAAATGAGCTGGAGAAGGAAATAGCAAACTATTCCAGTATCTTTGCCAAGAAAACTCCAAATGGGGTCACAAAAGGCTGGACATGACTGACAAAACAAGAACTGAGACTATGGCTTTAGCCTTACTCTCCTATCCTGGAAAATTAGCTCCTGCTCCTCCTTATTTTCAGGAATGAAAAGACATGAAGAAAATACCACAAGTAACTGCTTAGTTCCTTGAGTAATCTAAGTGGATTCCACTTACATTTTTGTTTTTCTGGAACAACGTTCTGGCTTCATTTATAATGTACTGCTTTTCTCTGATGGTGTCCTCCATCTGCCCCGATGCTGCATGCCACCTCCTTGCAAGCCTGAAAATCCTGCGATACAGGCTGAGAACTTCTTGTCGTGTTGCTGTTGTCATCTTCAGAATTACCAAAATAGAAAAGGGAAATTTTGCGTAAAAATTTGATAGTAGGCAGCCAGGCAGATGTACATTTTCCACAAGTTCTTTAATTGTCCTAGAAATAATTGTTCTTTCTAAACATATTTGCATGGTAAAGTTACCTAGAATTGGAGAACAGAGAACACCGGTTACCTCCTCAGCATTTTTTACTTTAGGTTAAGCCTATAAAATAGCAAGAGGCTGAGCAATGATAGCCAACTTTCCAAGTTGGAAACAAACTCTTTGGGAAACAGCTGGTTTGAAAGTCACATTTGTATTCCACAATATATTTCCTGGTGGGTCACTACTAAGTAAAACCTTCTTTAACTTGAATACTTGAGGCTATGGATGCTCTGGATAACTGAATTTGTTAATGAAAAGTTAATCTTTTAAGCATGACAACTCTTCTAAAAAAGTTTTTCTTAACATTAAAATACATTTCCCACTAATAATTAGTGAGCACAGATGAATTTTTTTAATGACTAAGTCTCTTTACTTTTAATATTAATTTTGCTTTTTGAATATTTTGTATATAGGAAATAGGAATGAAAGTATGTTGACCTAAGGAGTTAGGCTACATTAGAACCTATATTTTGGTGGGCAGGAGAGGAAATATGGCAAATATTGGGCAAAATTTCTTTGGGTTTGTTTTCAGTATCTGCTTCTGTATCTACAAAGTAGAGTTCTGTTAAAAAATAAATAATTCCAGTTATTGGAAGACTCCAGTTGTTTAGATTTCAAGTAATAAAGGGCTTTTCTGAACTAGGTTTCCTTTAACAGATGTTCACTCCATTAGATCAAGTAACAGAGAATGCAATAAATGAGCTGCAGGTCTAGGAATAGCACTTATCACACTATCTGAGATCCTCTTGTGATCTCTCCAATCCTCCCTAAACAGGATCATCAGGATTGTAAAGTAGACTGATCACTTTGGTTAGGAAGCATGACCTATATATATATATATATATTTTTTTTTAATTAAAGCTTTTTATTTGCAAAACATATGTATGGGTAATTCTTCAACATTGACCCTTACAAAGCTTTCCATTACAAATTTTTCCACCTAGTCCCCTCCCCTCCCCTAGATGGCAGGAAGTCTACTACATGTTAATTATATTAAAATACTTGACAAGTTGAATATATGTATACATATTTCCACAGTTATCTTGCTGTGCAAGAAAAATCCTATCTACAAGAAGAAAAAAATCTGAGAAAGGAAACCCAATGCAAGCAAACATCAATAGAGAGGATGAAAATATTATGTTGTGGTCCACATTTCACATCCCTCTCTTTGGCTGTATATGGCTTTCTTTACTGAACAATTGGAAAAGGTTTGAAACATTTCATTGTTGAAGAGAGCCATGTCCATCAGAATTGATCATCATACAGTATTATTGTTGCCATGTATAATGATCTCCTGGTTCTGCTCATTTCATTCAGCATCAGCGGCATGACCCATTTTTAACACATGAAGAGGCTTAATACCTGGAAATTAGATAGCTGAGATGGAACTGACCTTACAAAAATTTGTATTATCAAAGAACACATATTTGAGCTGGAAAAATATTTTAATTCAAACAAACATGCCTAATTCAAAGGGTACTTGCTACAGAAATTCTTCTTAAAGAGATTCATTCTAGGCAAGACTTCAAGAATGATTCTTTAGGCTAGCTATAGATACTGACTACAGTGACCTTTCTAGAGTTGTTAAATCTTCTAAGATATAAACCATATTTAACCAGTTAATTTCAACATTTTAAAAGTTTTATACTGTAAATAGGCAAACCCCTACTACACATAGATACTCAAAGTCTCTAAAGTTCCTGATGTTTCACTCAATATTTAAGATTATTTGGGGGGAGAGGGAACAGGTGGGAGTACCAGGAGGCAACTTTATAATTTGTGTTCCCACAATTGCAAATCAAATCCAGAAAAGGTGATATCACTTCCCCTCCCCCTCCCACTGGTAAGGAAACTGGTTTCTGAATTTCTGGCTCTCCCAAAACTCCATGGTTTCATATGAAAAGGTGTGAGTCAGTTTGTGTGAAACATAGAAATGTGTAACTGACTTCTACTTAGTGATTGCTTCATCTTTCTCCATGATTAAAAGATAAAACTTACCTAACTGCATGACACATTGGTATGGTAGTGACAAAGTCTGGAAACTTGAAAGTCAAACTTCACCAAATATCCTAGATATTTGGTGAATACTAACAGATGATATTTAGTGCTATTTTAAAAGTCCCTTATAAAGACTGATTAAATTTAAAAAAAATTGGGGTGTGTGTTTATGACTGTATAGGGAAGTGGACCACGAGGGAATAATAGGCTTACCCTGGGTCAAAAGGTTCACTGGTAATATTAAGTTCAATTCCTATTTTACAGCCTCAGCATGAGGTCAGGCTTTGCATTCACCCAATTATTTGGAGAAAAGCTCATGCCCCAAGAACTCTAGCACTAGCAGCTTCCAAATACATTTTAGTTGTCTTTATTAAATCTATAAGAGGCAGCTCCGCTTGTACTGATTCAGGAAGTGACCTAAAAGCCAGGAAGACCAGGTTTCTCACTTCTGACATCACTAGCTTATGACCTTATGCAAGGTCCAGAACTTCTCAATGCTTTAGGTAACTCCTAAAAAAATATAAATTGTAGAGAAAGTGCCAACCTGCATTAGCAAAGGTAGGGATACCTACATAAATTTTGCAGGTTGTGAATCAATAGCTCTGCTTACTCAGTCCCATAGAATGAGTCTATGAAAGAGCCAGGATTAGAAGCCAGGAATGCTGACTCCTATTCTCATGTCCTAATCACATGTTGTTACCTTTGTTTTTTTCAGAAAGTGAGCAATAGAAACTCAAAAGCACTGGGATAGCATCTCTACAAAAGCAAAAATCACCACTGCCCCTTTAGCTGTTTGTCAAGTTTGGAATAAATTTGGAATATTCAAAGGAAAAGCATAAGGAGTTAGCATCTATGGTGTTTCTCATGTCATAAATAGCACAACACCCTGCCTCATTCCCAATCAACTAAAAGGATTCCATCTCTTTCCGTAAATTCCTCTAGCCCTCTGTATTATCCATGCCTATTATGTTTCACTCTCTACTGCCTGTTATGCTTATTTCAAAATTTAAGAAATGACAAACTTGTGCACAATCTTTTACTACCCTGGTTCCCAACAGCCCTTAAGTAGATACAAAGATTCAGTTAGGCATTTAACTCATTAAATAATGCATTATAAAAAACTGGAGAACTTTTTTTGTTGACAGGTGAATACCTATTTTAGAAAGTACACAATGTCCCAAGACTTTTAATGCAGTTTTAAGTTACTAAAAAATGATACTTAAAAGATTGCATTAAAACTTCTGGAGTATTCTTTATAGATGTTATTGTGATTAATACAATACAAATAAGTTCCTAAATTGAAAGTAGCCAATTTCCAACTGATGGGCACTGTCTCCCTCTCCTCTCTCTTCCTGCTTAGTTTCAGAGTTTTTGTTTTGTTTTTGCCACTACAAAAAGAGTTGCTATAAATATATATTTTTATATATATAAATATATATGTATATTTCTTCTTTCTTTTATCTCTTCGGGGATAGAGGCTTGGTAATGGTAACTCTGAGTCAAAGTACATGAACATTAACTTCTGGCCATATCTCAAATTGCTTTTCAGAATGACTAGACCATTTCACAGCTCCACCAACGGTGAGTGCATTGTGTGCCTATTTAACTGCAGTCCATGAGACATTGTCATTTTCCCTTTTTGTCATCTCTGCCAATTTGATGGGTGTGAGATCAAACTTCAGAGCAGCTTTAATTTGCATTTCATTATTTGTGATTTGGATCATCAAAAAAAATTTATTCTAGATAGCTTGTTTCTTCCCTTGAGAAATGTCTTTTCATTTTCTTTGACCATTAATCACCAGATTAAGATTCTTATTGGAAACAGAATTTCTGATGTGGCCAATAATGCTTCTGGAACTTCTGTAAAATTAGATATACAGGTATTTATATATCTGTACATACAATTATATGTATATATAAGAAAATACAAATATTTACAAGTAAAATCAAATATAACTAGTGTTTAATCTAAGCTTGCAGAAGTATCATTACTGAAACGCCACCAATAAAATACCCAGAGGTAACTAAGAGGTTCCTAGAGGAACAAAGAATAAAGAATGTGATAAAAAAACATACTATTTTTAGAAAGTGGGAAGGAAGGGGGAGCTAGCAATACCAGATTTCAAATCGTAAAAAAAAAGACAAGTGGATTAGTGAAACAGATTGGGTACACAAGATCTAGAAGCAAATGAACTTAGTTGCACAGTATTTAATAAACCCAAAGATCCCAAATCTTGGGGTGATAAAGACATAACGTACAGCAAAAACTGGAAAACTGCCTCACAGAAATTAGATTTAAACCACCATCTCACAGCATGTACCACAAGTGCCAAATAGATGCATAACCTAGACCTAAAAAGTCATATAAAAAAAAATTAGAGGAGTAGGAAAGTAGATATCTTTTATAAATATACATAAGGCCAGAGCTTTTGACCAAACAAGGGATGGAGAAGATTGCAAAACATAAAATGGAAAATTTAGATTACATCAAACTGAAAAGATTTTGCATAAACAAAATCAGTGCAGTTAGAAAAGAAAACAATTATGAAAAAATCTTGTAGCAAGAGTCTCTGATAAAGGCCTAATACTCATGAATTGCTATACTGATATATTTATAACATGTTACTATGTTGAATTGATATATACATCAGTTTTCTATTTACCTTGAAGATCAGGATTATCTATATCTATAATAAAGAACAAGTGCAATTCCCTAAAAGATAAAATGTCCAGAGTACAAATAGGTTCTTTTCAAAGGAAGAAATCTAAGCTATCAATAGCCATGTGAAAAAAAAAATTTCCAAATCATCAGAATGAGATAGGCAAATTAAAACAATACTAAGGATCTAATTCATGTCCATCAGATTGGCAAAGACAGCCAAAAAAAGGAAATAACAGTTGAAGAAGGGATTTTGAAGGGTAATATGCTAATGTACTACAGGTGCAGCTATGAAGTGACAATCATTCTGGAAAGTAACCTGGAATCATATGCCAACAGTTATTACATTGTAGGAACTCTTTGACCCAGGGGTGTGACTACTAGATCTATACTTCTAGATAAATAACATAAAAGCCTCTCAAACATAGAAAATTCTCAAGTTTTACTTCTAATTATCAAACATTTTCTCTTTCCTCTCACCTCCTACACGCAGTAAAAAAAGGAAAAAAAAAAACAGCATTTCTGGATCATATAAGCACAGTCAAGCAAGACAAAAATCCCACATTGGCCATATCCATAATGTCTTATTATTGTATGGTAGTCCATGGTCTCTGTCTTTTTTTCAAAAATCAGTTCTCTGGAATTATGATTAATCATTTAATACATAAGTTTTTCAGAACTGTCCATTTTTATGATGCTGATATTTTAAACCTTTCTGGTTCTCTTCATTTCACTTTGCATTGGTTCATACAAGTCTTTCCAGATCTTTTTTGAAACCATCTTTTCCTTCCCATTTCTTAAAGCACAAGAATCGCTTCATATACCACTTTGTTCAATTCCCAATGGAGAGAGATTCCTCCCTTAAGTTTCTAGTATTTTGACATCACAAAGAGCTGCTGTTAAAATGTTTGCATATAAAATAATCTCTTTTACAGGGCCATCATCAGTGATACTGCTGGAATCACTATTGATTCAAACTTTTTAGGTAAAATTCCATATTGCTTTCCAGAATGATAGGATCAATTCACAGCTCCATCAATTGTGCATCAATGCAACTTTTTCTGCTGCTCCTTGTTTTGGGCTTTTTCTTCAGTCGTCTTTGTCAATCTGATGGGTGTAAAGTGGGATTCCAGAATTGCTTAACTCTTCATTTCTCTAAGTAGTACTGATTTGTAGCATTTTTTCCTAAGACCCAAGAAACACAAGTTTCTTCCCTTGAGAACTGGCTGTTCACCTCCTTATACCACTTATCATTGGGGGAATGGCTCTTAATTCTTATAATTTTGAAACAGATCCTTATAGACTTTATGAGAACTTTATCAGAGAAACTTTCTGCATAGATTGTTTTGCAATTACCTATCTGGTTATAGCAAAGAACTGAAAACTAAGAGGTCTATTAACTGGGGAATGGCTGAGCGAATTATGGGATAACAATGTGTTAGAATATGAGAGCTGTAAGAAATGACAAAAGAATGGATTCAGAGAAATCTGAGAAGACTTGCATGAACTGATGGAGTGTTTGGTAAAACAATATCTAGAGAAAAGAAAAAAGAAATATTTATTTAGCACTTATGTCTAGATGCTTTGTCAAGTGCTTTTAGAAATATATCATTTGATCCTCACAACAATCCTGTAAGGTAGGTGCTATTATCCCCATATACAGATGAGGGAATTAAGGCAGAGAGGTTAAATGACTTACACAGCTAAGTGTCTGAAACTATATTTGAACCCAGGTAGTCTTTGCCTCTAGAGAACAATTCCACGATGACCACCATATCATAAAGAAAAGTAACTTTGAAAAACTTATTAACTTTGATCAATGCAATTGAACCAGACTTCCCAAAGTAAGTCTGATAAGCGATGGAAGTTTGCCAGAGAGGTAATGGACTAAAGGAGTAGTATATGATGCATATTTTTAGATACTGCCAACATGTGGGTTTGTTTTACTTGACTATGCTTATTTGACAAGTTAGAGAGGGAAAGGAAGCTAATGATACCGAACCCCAAGAAAGAAAGGTGTCAATGAAATTTTTTTAAAGGAATAGAAATAAGTTGAGAGAAAAAAAAATACAGCTTTGTAACTACTGAACTTAATTTATTACTTAAAAAAACAAGCTGTGTTATATTTGGGGATTCACATACGAACCTCTTTTTTTCTGCTCTCTGTATTTTGAAAATATTCGTATCTGTTAAGTTCAGAATGACAAAAAAAAAAAAAAAAAAGCCTATTGGCATGAATAACTTGGTCCTAACTGCAGAGAGGAAAAATTCCTCTAAGTGATGAGATTTACAGAAACATGACTTTAGTCTTAGGAATGCCAGAATTCCAAGTACAAGGCTCTCCTAAGGCTCCCTACTAGATAGGAGAGAAACCACTGCGCACTACCAAGAAAATCAGAAAAAAGGCAAAGGCAATCACAATAAAAGAGTAATTCACTGCTTCCTAACTCCAGATGAGTAAAATGGTGATTCTGATAGTCTATTAGACGGAAAAAAAAAAAAAAAAAATTAAGCAGCAGCTTCACAATTGTAAATGAAGGGCTCTTGGGAGTTCTTCTCTGAGATTCCCCCCTCCCCCACAGTAATTTATGACAAAACTACCATGTAGTCAAATTCTATCTAATTTGTTCTAAAAGATTTTGAATATTCTGAAAAAAAGCATGGACTGCACCATGAAAACTTGTTTAAAACAAAAACAAAACCCCAAAAGTTTATTAAGCACCTATGTATCGTGCTAGGCAATAAGGTTAAAAAAGTAAAATGATAAAAATTGCAGCAGAGAAATTTACGTTCTAGTGAGGCATACAACATGTAAATTGATAATTTTACACATGATCTTTTGAGTAAAAAGGAATAAACACTAAAATTAAGTCCAGGAAAGCTTCCAAAATGATACACTACATAAAAGTAATTTCTCAAGAGACTTTGTACCCTGCCATATCTCTAGTTCTTTTGGCTCTTTTGCAGTGAAATGACAAACTGATACTATCAAGAAAACTCAGAAAAACACATCTTCAAAAAATTTTAAACAGTAAATAGTATTATTAGCTGATCAATTACATTTATATCACAGGATATTCATGACTGGTGATTATGGAACCTTAACTATCAGGAATGATCAAAACATTTTAAGTACTGATGAATACTTATGCCTTTCATGGACATGGGGACCCAAAATAAAGAGCTATAGATTCAGTATTGTTTGAATAGTTTTCATTAGAAGCCTTACATATTAAGAATTAACTATAATATAACTAGTAGCATATGGCATTGTGTGTTTTAAGTATTGCTTGCTCATTGGCAATTTAAACTAAACAAATTCTAAAGATAAAATGTTTTTTATTATTACATAATATGCATCATTTGGAACCAAATATAAATGCATACCACACAGAAAAGTGTGACTGTTTGAATTTTAACCATGCTGCAGACCTTCACAAAATTAAAATATTAAATTAAAAGTTTTATTGACTTCCTGTGTCTCACCTGCTCACTTTCTTCACAATTTTAAGGAACTTCTGGAAGTGATTTATCTGAAATTTTTCTAACTCCTGATAAGGAAAAGAAGAATCTGTTGCTTGCTGATGAATTTATTGTTAGGAGACATTACCAAGAGATCTCAAAGCTGTTTTAACTTGATCACTGAGTTCTATTGTTCTTCAAAAAGAGTAAATAACTCTTAGACACCCTGTTTATCTACATATCATAGCTCCTGATTCTTTTTGAAAATATACTGCTTGCCAACACCAAATTTATTATCATGCTTCCCTTCCCATTAATCTTTGTGCATTCCCTTTTCCAAATTTATGCTACTCTCTTCTTTATGGTGAACAATTATATTAATTTCAGTCTTTATGTGCTAACAAGGGAGTGTGCACACGCACAGGAACACACTCATAAATGTATGCACAGAAAAAGCAGTGAATTTTATTAATTTCTATGTCAAAACTGCTTTTTTTTGGGGGGGGGTTGTTTTCTAAGAGTTTATTTTCTTTTAACATATTTCCATATGAGTCATGTTGGGAAAGAAATATCAGAAGAAAAGGGGAAAAAGCACAAGAAATAAAAACAAAATTTTTAAAAGGTAAAGATAGTATACTTCGATCAGCATTCAATCTCCACAGCTCGCTCTCAGGATGTAGATGGCATTTTCCATCCAAAGTCTATTAGAATTGTTTTTGAACCACTGCATTGCTGAGAAGAGCTCAGTTTGTCATAATTGATCATCAAACAATCTTGCTGTTATTATACACAATGTTTCCCTGGTTCTGCTCACTTCACTTAACATCAGTTCATGTAGATCTTTCCAGGCCTCTCTGAAATCATCCTGCTGGTCGTTTCTCACAGAACAATAATATTCTATAACATTCATATACCATAATTTATTTAGCCATTTTCCAATTGATGGGCATCCACTCAGTTTCCAGTTTCTTGCCACTACAAAAAGGGCTGCCACAAACATTTTTGCACATATGGGTCCCTGTCCCTCTTTTATGATCCCTGGGAAATAAGCCCAGTAAGTAGTAGCATGGATCAAAGGGGATGCAGTTTTATAGCCCTTTGGCCACACTTTCAAACTGTTCTCCAGAATGTGTGTCAAAGTTTCTTAAACCGTGGGTCACCACTCCATATGGGGTCTATTAACTAAGTGTGGGGGTTGCAAAATTATTATTATCAGTAAATGTTTGATTTGTTTCTTTTTTTTTTTTTTTTTTTTTTGCTATATGCCCAGGGTTACATACAAATTTCTCAGGAGAAAAGGGGTCTCTGGTAGAATAAGTTTAAGAAGCCCTGATCTTTGCCAGCTATACTTCTCTCCTACTTTTGGGACTGGACTTTTTATTTACTGCTGCAGATGGTTCTTGGTTATCATAAATTAAAAAGGGAAATTTAATGTTGTATCCTTTACAAATAATGAGGAAAAAGATAGTATCCATGTTATGCCACTATTGCTACCATATGAGTATATGGGGAAATGCAAAAGACAAATGTTGGGAACATAATGTAAAAAAAGAAAAGAAAAAAAAAATCTGGTTTGCTTTCCTACTTCAAAAAAAAATGGCATAGATCCTTTACAACAGTTTTCTACAACAAAAGTAGGAATGGGACAATTATTATCTTTTTTTTTTTGCTGAAGCAATTGAGGTTAAGTGACTTGCCCAGAGTCACACAGCTAGGAAGTGTTAAGTGTCTGAGATCAAATTTGATCTCAGGTCCTCCTGTCTTCAGGGCTGATGCTCTATCCACTGCGCCACCTAGCTGCCCCGGGACAATTATTATCTGAGAATTTTCTCAAAATATACATCTCAACCATAATAAATGGGTCAAGTTCAAATGTTGACTACACAAGACTATATATGTACTGGGGAGTTCATCAGTCAGGCTACTGTAACCATAACAGTAGCTGATATTCTCAAAGAGATTTTAAATTAAAACAGAACCTAGGTCACATATTGAAAATAAGTGAAGTAGTTATTTTTTTATAGTATTTCATAACAGGAAAGAAAAAGCAAGCTAAAACAACCTACATAAAGGAACAGTAGCCAGGTGTGAAAAGTTATTCAGAATAGAAGAGGGAGGGAACTGGCTACAACCAGATGAAAGCTAGGCCAAAGTTAAAGATCAAACCCATTAGCTTAGAACTATAGAAAGGCACGATGAATAAACAGCACATAAGTAATACTGGTTGCATAAGAAATGCATTCTGTGAAATCTTAGAAACATCAATGGGAAGTACAAACACCAATGTAATTCCTTCATTTGCAGTAATTTGTCTAGTAAAGTGAAGTGTGAAATGACAAAAAGCCTTTATATTACTAGACAGAGTTGGGATTTTTTAGCTCTTAACTTTCTAATACAGCTATTATACAGTTGCTACCATTTCAAAAAGATACCTTAAATTAGCTTATAGATTCCAAACACTTTTGATTCACTAAATGCATTTTATATGAATTCTGCCTACCACATGAAGACAAGAGTGTCCATATCCGGACTGACCATTAATCACCACAGGATAAAACATGCTTACTCACAGGAAGTACAAAACTATCCTACCTGGATTCTGTATTCTGTATTGTCATAAGTGATACTAACAGGACAATGCTGTTCTCATGGGTTGTGAGGCTACATTTAATCGTTCAATAAAATGATTCTGCCATTTTCCCTCTCTATGGGGCCTAAGTTTCCAAGTTCTATGTTTACCCTAAAGAAACCTGTGTAAGCAAGGTACAGTCACACAGTGAGGATACATAGAAAAAAAATTCCCGCCTTCAAAGAACATTCTATGGACTGGAAGTAACAGACACAGAAAGTAAATAAAAAATAAATTATAAATATATACAAAATATGAGGCAGTAAAAGATCAATTATAATTGGGGGAAAATAATATCTTGGAGAAGAAATGCTGCTCAGGTTAAAGTTTGAAGGGAATTCCAAAAGTTGGCAATGTAGGGGGACAGAACATTATTCTATTCAAAAGTAGGGTTAGAAATCAGCTTGCCAAGGGGTTAAGAAATGAATGAATAACGAGGAAGCTATCACCATTTTCAATCTACAGGGGAAGAATTAAATAGAAAAAAAGTTTGCTAGGATCAAAAATTAAATCACTAGCAACATTAAGCAAAACAACGCTGGCTTCCTGATTTCTAGTTGACAGATGAGTTAAAATTATTTTGCATTATGAATAAATAATACTGTGGTCATTCCTAGACTAGACCCATAGGATGAAGTCTTGGAATCTCAGTGTTAGATTGGCTTCAGCTCCTTGGGAGCTCTAGAGCCATGATTGTGAGGGTGGAAGAGAACCAAAATAAAGTTTCTGACCAAGACCATCTAAAAAATATCCAACCAAATCACTCTCCTAACCTGCTCTCACACTTTACAAATGCTTTCTTAATATCTTCTTGGATGTGCTGCACCTCGGCCCCTTAAACTCTTTATGGTCAAAACTGAACTCCACACCCCCAAACTATTATTAATACAAACTTTTCTATTTCTGTTAGTATGATACTATTCTTCCAGTCATCTTGGAAGAACTAAACTTTTGAAGATGGGAGTCACCTAAAAATTTTCCTTTCTCACTCCTCTTCTATTCCAATAAGTTGCCAAATATTGTTCAGTTTTACCACCAGAATCCTCACATCTATGCCCTCTTCTCTACTCATCTTGTGGAAAGTATGTTGGATCTGTAGTCAAAAGATCTTGATTCAAATTCTGGTTGTTTCATTACCTGTGCAATACAAATTCCATCCCCTCTCATAGTCTAATTTTTCTCATAAAGAAGTTGGCATACAGGAGTTTAACCTGTTTTTTTTTTTAATGCGATATTACTATTTCAATATAATTGGTTTCCTTCATATTATTATCTTTTTCAGTATGCATTTAAAAATATTAAAGAGCTCCTTAAGTTTCACTTGATGGCCAAAAGGGGTACATGAAACAAAAAAAGTTAAAAGTTCCTGATCTGAATGATCTCCAAAGTTCTTTTCACAATACTAAGAATCTAGGAGCCTAGTTTAGGGGTGCTATGATTTTTCAATTAAGCTATTTTAACTTTCTTATTCTTCATATATGCAATCTTCCTTCCTTTCCCATCATCCCTTTTCCAATTTATGTTAATCAAAATGTATCATCCTAATGTACTATTTGAGTCAACTCATTATTTTGCTACAGTAGTCTTCTTTCATCTCTTGATTCTGTGCATTTTTCACTGGCTTTTCCCCAATCCTGGAATGCTTTCCCTTCTGATCTCTCCTGTTTCCGACTCAAGTTTCAACCAAAATCCCACCTTTTTACAAGAAGCCTTTTCATGGGGCAGTTAGGTGGCGAAATGGATAGAACACTAGTCTTGAACTCAGAATGGCCTGAGTTCAAATATGATCTCAGACACTTAACACTTCCTAGCTGTGTGACCTTGGGCAAGTCATTTAGACTCAATTGCCTCAGGGGAAAAAAAAGCCTTTCTTGATCCCTTTTTCTGTAGATTATCTCCAATTTATATTGTATTGCATATATTTTGTTTGTACTTGTTAGTATGTTATCTCCCTGGTTAGATAATCTTCTTGACAACAGGGACTTTTTGTTTTGTTCTATGCTTTTCTTTGTATTCTCAGGGCTTAGCCCAGAGAAGGTGCTAGATAAATGCTTGTCTACTTGATTTGCCTGTGAAGACTGTGTACTTTCCAAGTTCCACACAATTGTAACTTCAAACCAGCTGAATTCTCTCCCTCACTTCAAGACCCAATGATGTGACCCATCAAATTCTTAACAGGGCTTGATTTAAAGCTTACCAGCTCTAAAACATTTTGTCTGAATCTTTCATTCCCCTTAGACACCAACCCATCCCCATCACTTCTAATCTTGTAATATACTTAAGTATATTTTGGGACTTTCCCCAATAACCTGAGCTCCTGGAAGTCAAGACTGGGATTGTACTTTCCAAATTCCACATAACTGGGATGCACTCCCATTTTCCAGCCAGTAGAATTCCCTCTCCCTATCAGGCTTAATTTAGGTGTGCCCTTCACAAACTCTTCCCAGTCTTAAAAGCATTTCACATCTCTCATTCTCCACTCTTAGGTTATTGCCAAAAGAAAGCTAGTTGGTGCAAAGGGTAAAACACTGCACCAGGTCAGGAAGACCCAGTTCAAATCCTGCTTCGGACACTTACTATCACTGTGACCTGAATAAGTCACTTAACATTATTTAACTCATTTTTTTTTTCTACGCAAAATCAACTGGCTAAGGAAATGGCAAATCATTTGAATATCTTTGCCACGAACACCCCAAATGGGGTCACAGTCAAGACACGACCCAAACGATTCAACTTACTCCCAATCTTTCAATATACTTAAAAAGTGTAATATACTTATGAGTTACATTTATACTTATTCCGCTGACCTCTCCACCCCCTAGTAGCCTGTAACCTCCTGGGGGGGGGGCGGAAATGAAACCATACTTTCCAAATTCCACACAGTAGAGATGCACTCCCTATTCTCCAGTCAGTTGAATTCCTCCTCTGTGAAGCCCAGCTCAGGGGCTTCTTCCTCCCCAAACCCTTCCAGAGTCTCCGCTGCGGCTGCTGAAAGTAATTCCTCGAGTGTCCCATTTCCTTAGAGTCCTGGGTCATCCCGTCCCCCCCCACCCCCATCACTCGTAATTCATCCACCAGAACAATGTAATGACCACTCTCCTAGAGAGGAAGCTCCCGGAGGGCAGCCGTTCCCGTCCCTTCTCAAATATCCTTAATACCTACGGTCCCCCGAGGCAAAGAAAGAGGAAGCTAATTGGAGGTCCTACCCCGGGTGAGATACCTCCGTCTCCCCGCCCCCACCCTTACAACTGGAGTCGGTTGGATTACACCAACACAGGTAAATGGCTCCGGGGAAATGGCGGCCAAGACTCGGAAGGGGGTGAACCCGAGCCCACGGGCCACAAGGAGTCTAGGGGGAGGGGCAGGCCACACCACCACGTATCCTAGCAACGCCGCACCAAGCCTCGGCTCCCTCCCCACTCGCTGCCTTCAACTCTAGCGAGCCAACCGCGCTCTCCATCACCCAGAGTAGACCACCTTCACCTCTTACGCTCACACTTTGTCCATCACGTCTGCCCCCCCACCCACAGTGCCGGGGATGAGAGAAAGGAGTGTCGGGAATCTAGTGAAGCCGATACGGACCTCGGGTCCAATCCTGTAGGCCAGGTCGGACCGAACCACCTGAGGAAACATAGATGGGGAGCATCAGTTATAGACAGGAGGAGGCTTGAGTTTCACATTGACCTCAGCTCGCCGAGAAATTTACCTTTTGGCGTATCCGCAAAAACACGTTCAATTTCTTCAATTCCCTCTTCTCTCTTCCATCACCCATCTCCTATCTATCCCCACCCCATACCTAATCAGTCTGTGGTTCGGCCCAGTTCCGCCCAGGCAATTTCCTCCTCTCCCCAACTGGGAGGGGAGGAGGTGAGAAGGTCGGGTCGTTGCCCTTACTTGGCGACGGCTTCGCACGTTTCTGCGTGCGTCACTCCGCAGTCCGCCCTCTCGTTTCCTCGACCCTCCCTCCCAGAGCTGCGGGGTTACCGGAAGTGATGATGCAGGAGGAGATGGAGGAGGTGGGGCCTCCGGGCGACCGCCGCTGGTGGTGTTGCAGATGAGGAGGAGGCGGCTGCGGTGTTGGAAGAGGAGGAGGCGGCGGCTGTAGTGTAGGGAACTGGAACGCGAGCGGAGATGGTAGGTGGTTTGGACCCTCTGGGATGCCGTCGTTTCCAGAAAGGGTTTGGCTGGCTGGGCTGGAGGAGCCTCAGGAGCAGCTGTGAGTTGGGTGGAGTGAGGAGGGGGAGAAGTGAGGTAAAGCTGAGAGGGGGTGGTTCTGGGAGGGGGGGGGGGAATGGGTCGACGACTGTTAGGAACTATTCACCCTGGAGGTGACTGTGTACTGAGTCTTGTGCCTAGTCACTTGGTGCTTGGGAAACTTACCTTTTACTCATCCTCTTCTCTTGACCACCCCCAGCAGCCCCCACCCTACAGCTTCGGGCGGGGGTGGGGGGATGGGGAAAGGGAGAAGGGACCATTTAGGGTGGGGTGTGTGTCAGTGAGCTGGAACTACTGGGATGATGTGGCCCAGGTAAGAGCATTGGTGTCTGTGCCTCAGTGGGGGGTGGGGGTGGATGAATTCTCCAGGCTCGACCTCCTCCCCACCTCCCAACTCTATTGATAGATAAACTGTTCCTAGTGTTAAGAAGCTTGGACCCGAAGGCCTCTCTGCACCTTTGCAGTAAATGATAAACATCTGTGCCTAGGATAATGAGGCTGGAACCTTTGCCTATATCCTGTGTAGGAAATGGGATGTGGTGACAAATAATATGTTGGCTTTTTTTTTTCCATTCTCATTCTTTTCCACTATGATCCCATGATCCATGTGTCTCGGTACTATCATTATTTTATAAAATGACACTTTATCCTGGTGCCAGTGGTCAGTCTCTTTCAAATTTGGTATTCAGCCTTTGATTTTAATCATTCAGAACTGCAAGCTTTGTAGCAGCGGTCATAGGCTCTGTCAGACAGGGAGCATCACTCAGTGCTTAATTGCTTCAGATTATAATGAATACGTGCTCATTTGAAAAAAATCTGACCTCAAGGTTTCAGAGTTAGAGTGATCCCTTATCCCCTTCAAGGATTTAAATGGGATTCTAGCCTAGTAATCAAGATCTCAAAATATTTTGTGTATGAGGAATTTACACCTTGTCAATTATTTCTAGAATGATTTAGTGTTCTTCTAATTCTAGATTCTTTTTTCTCTCTCTCCACCCACACTTGATGATGCACTTCAGAGAGCAGAAAACCCCACATTACTTTTTTGTTTCCACAGTTGGACAACAGCTCTTTATTATTTTCCTTTTATGTGTTTAGCACACAAGACTTTTAAGGCACATAGAGCATATGCTGGTTTTTTTTTTCCATTTTATTTATTTTGATATGTACATAGTTGATTTTAAAGGAGATCTCTGTTTGGTTTTGGAGAGGGAAAGCTGTAACTAATGTGAAAAATGGTTGTAAAGAAGGCCTCTTTGTTGATATTTTGTAGTATTAATGAGAAAATAAATGAGGACTCAGAGCCTTTACAGATCACTATTTAGATTTTGGAGCAAGAGGCTAGCCTTAACCATGTGAAAATTCCTATTTTGACCCACCATTTTATTCATCTGGAAGTAGAAATTGTGTTTTTGGAAGACTGAGTCTTATATCCAAACTTCTTGCTAGTTTTTGATTGAAATATTTATATTTATCTATTAACTGTGTGCTTCTATTATAGGGCTTGGACATCATATTTTTAAAAAACCTACCTCTTTACATATAATGTCATCCTGATGAAGGGGATCGATCCCTCCTTAAAACAAATCACAAAAAAATTTTGTAGATATAATAGTAGTACTGTGCTAAAATTCATGAAGTTGTAGTAGTGTAAAGACACATGGCAAAAGAATGACAGATTTGGGTTTGAATCATAATTTATGTGAATATAGAGTATTTTGTTTAATAGTCTGGATAATATAAATAAGCAGTTAAGATAATAAAACACAATAAAACAGGTTCTCTCTTATATTTCCACTATATTGTTACTCCCAACTGGCATTTTAAATTTTAATTATTTTTTTTCTTTTGTGCTGTTGGTTTTTATCATCAGAAACTAATACTGTGATGAGGGTTAATTTATAGAGGTAGTAGTCACTTTGGCTTTCTGTAAGCCGATGAATCTTCCATTCATAATTAAAATTCAGTAGGATGTTAATTTATATAGTCTTTTTTTTTTCAAGGCAGGTGTTTATATAGAATTTGCTGTGCTATTTTAAATTATTGACTATGTGTCCTCATATAGGAATCCTTTTTGACAACTACTGTATAAATCTGTGACAGCATTTCACCAAGATGTGCTGTTTTATATTTATAAAGAATAGGATGATGACACTACTGACCTATCATGAAGAGGACTAATGATCCAAGAATTGGCTTTTTTTTTTTTTTTTTTTTTTTTTTAGTAGTGAGAATGGTTCAGTGTTGAACAGTTTCATATTTTTGACTGGTTTCTTTTGTGAGAGGGGCAAAATACCTGGCAACACATATCTCTTGATATTCTGCTGGATTAAAGTTAAGGGTGTGCTGGAGCAAACTCAGCCTCAATGTAACAATATTTACAACTTGAAAACTGGCAAATGATACAAATCAGGGCTTGATTTTGTTGATTGTCTAGACATAATGAAAGTGCTGGAGAAAATGTTATTAATACAGATTAAATTAAGTGTGTTGTGAGTATATTTCTCCTACCCCCTTCATTCCCACCCCTCCAAAAAACTGGTTGCTAAACATTTATCAGCATACCACTGATTAAAGGATATCTTTACAAATGGAGATGAATCACCTCTGCAAGGGGACTAAACTGTCAGTGGGAGAGCAAAGTTAATTGCCCACTTTGGTGCTTGAACTAGAAAGGTAGTTCGGTACAGTGGGACTTGAAGTCAAGAACACTTAGGTTTGAATCTTGTCTACACTAGCAAGCTACGGCTGTATTACTGTGGGCAAGCTATTTAACCCTTTTGAGTTCATCTATAAAGTGAGATTAATAATATCTCCAGTAGTTACTGTACTTGCTGTGGGAACAGGTGAGATGATATATGTAAAGAACTTTGTGTGCCTTACAAAAGAAATATAAAAGCCAGCTATTATTACCAGTTATTATTGAACTCATGACGACACTTACCTCTTGAGTACCATTCTCAAAGCCATATTATACTATTACCCATCTACCTTTTCCTCTTGAGATCACTAATTTCTAATAGCTTTATGTTTTAGGCTCAACATAACAGTCCATTTTTTAAAAAGGCTTCTATGAGCCTTCTTAATGAACTAAAATACAGTGGGATATAATTGGAATTTCGTCTCTTTGAAACATGCCTTCACTGGAGGCCTTCTCTTAGATACTTTATGCAGTGAGGATGCTTCTGTTTTCTGAAAAGCTAAGCAAGCCATAGTATTAGTCATTTCCTACAAAGCTAAAAGGCTTGAAGTAGAGACTGTACTGAGAATAACAGTGTAGTTGGGCTAGAGTTTGACTCTCACATGATGAATTTTTCTATCAGTTGTGAAAATGTCTGAATTGAGAGGTTTTGATGCCTCTGTAGCAAGAGTAATTCATTGGATCTTTCAAGTCCTGGGGGGAAAAGTAGTGAATAGTATTCCAGGTAAAATGGCTTCTTGTCCTTCAAATGCTAAAAAGTATAAATGTTGCTTAGGTACTTGTATCATTACACGGGATTTCACAAATACTAATTAAAACCTTTTAGTGTTTCTGAAAATGAAATCCTATATTAAGAAATTGTTTACCATTTTCAACTGTTATTATTTTGGTTTATAAACATACTGGTTTATATGCCAGAAGCTTCTGATTGGTCCAATTGTGAAAACTTTTTGGATGACAAGTATTTTTGCTGAATCAAATCAATGTATATATGCATACATATTACAATGCAAATTACAAAAGAGAACAATTAATACTGTGCAGACAATTTGATTGCTTCCCTCCCTATTCCATAGAGTAGGCTATTCAGAGAAGTGGAGAATTTATACTTTTATGGCTTTTTTGGCTTTGTCCCAGATTAAAGAATTTTGACTTACTCTATATGCTAATGATGCACTTAAAATGCTCTTTCCAGTGGGCTGTTAGGCTTTCCACTATTCATCCTTATTTCAATGGTTTATTATAATTCAAGTATGAAAATATCCTGTGGGTTGAAATTTCATCAGCTAGTTTAGAGACTGGTGACTTTTTTTTCTTTCATGTTAAAAAAAAATGGAGAAAAATAGTAGATGCTGAAGCCAGTGGTATCTAAATTGGTTAGTTGTGTTTTAAAAATGAACCTCCACCTATCTACATGAATTTTAATTCTAAGTTTTGATTTTCCATCCAGGTTGCCATTTGGATTTGTTTCTTAAACTCAAGGGGCCTTCTTTAAAAAAAAAAAAAAAAAAGCCAAACTCATGTAATAACGGGAAACTCAGTAGAGCAGTTGAGACCACTGAACTATTGGAGTTGTGATTAAGTGGTTTTAAATTTCATCAGATCACATAAAATTTAATCTAATTTTGATATTGTTTTTGATTTACCTGCTGTGGCAAGGAGAATTAATTGCTCACTGACTGCTTGTTGTTTTGAGGTGAGGACATGGTAACTCAGATGAAACAATGGTAATTACATGGTAACTCCTGTTACCCTGTCTCTTGATAACTTACAATTACCTCTTTGTATATGTTTACAGATGTTGAACTAACTAGTTCAGTACCAGTTCTCCATAAAATTCAGGAAAATTCTCAATAGCCTATTGTACAATATAACAGAATGTTTATATATCAACAGCTCTCTCTTCAGTGCAAAACTTGAGCCAATCAATTCTATAGAAAGACACTTTTTTCTTTTTTTGGAGGCAGAGACATACCTTGTTTTAGATTATTTGATATCTTAATTGGTAGATGGTATATACTATTCTTTATATCTAAGAATAACGTGCTCGTGACCATCATATACTGCCACCATGATGCCACTCTGTTTGGAAAACTTGAGCTTATCCTAAAGACCTTGACTCTACTTATTTAACTGCATTGGTTGGTGTTTTAGCCTTGCCATATTATGTTATTTCAGATTGAACAGCAGCATTGTCTAAGAGACCTTGATCTTAAAGCCTGTGAATACTATCCATCCATCTCATCTGCTTTCTTCAAAGTTTTAACTCTTAAGATTAGAAATTCATTCTGCTCTTGTCTCTTAATAGATCTATTCCAAGCTTGATCAATACTTAATATTGATATACATGAGTGAGAGTAGATATTTTTATGTAGTTCGTATTTAACACGTACTTTTTACTTGTTTAATATTTTACTGTGTTCTGCTAGCCAGCCCACCTGATTATATGTACTGATTATTACTATACTTTACCTCCCCATCTAGTAGTGCATCATCTTTCAACTCTGTGCAATTAATGAAGGTTTTTGGCTGGATGTGCATTGTTTACTTACAGTGGAGTTGTATGTGACCCATCATTTTGAGTCTGTGTAGGCCTTGAGTCTCAGCATTTATAGTGTTGATTGCAGTTCCTATATATATAAATTAGGAAGAAAGAAAAATAGATACTTAAATTTTGCCCATAAACTTCTAGGCTCCTGGTTTTCCTTTTTATTCCTACCTTGCTAAATTTTGGAGTTCCTCAGTTCCCATGAATGTTTTGGGTTGAAGGCTTTGTGTAGTATGTTAAAAAAAAAAAGTAAAAGAAAAATTTTTGATTATTTTACTCAGTTATCTTCTTTTTCAATAGGACAAATGTTTAGGCTGCAAATGAGAAATATTCCAAATGTTTACAAAATTTTGGTAAAGATCAAGACTAAGATCAAGAATTAAGGCATTATTGCACATTCTTAAGTGATGTTAATCAGAATGCTACAGAGAATAATATTTTAAAATGCTTAGATGTAGGTTATCTCTTTTCGTTGACTTTTCTCTTATGCCTGACATATCTTTAGTTATATGAATGTGATCTAAATGACGGGATGTATGTTATTGTAGAGTTAGCAGAGTAGCTTTAAAACAGGAGATGTTGTTCGGAAAGCTTTTTTACTTAGTTTTTCTGTGCACTCTGTTGTGAAGCATAGCCTAGCCTTTGAATCAACCATTTTTTCAGCCATGATAATATTTTGCTTCTTTTAAGCAAAGGAACAATTTGATAAAAAGGAGTGATACTGGATGAGATTCCTTGGATGACATAGGCTGAATCTTAAGTGATTGATTTCTAGGGCTATCTTTTCTATAAAGTGGTTTTCCTTTGAAACAAGTAGTTAACTGTCTGATCAGATATCTACTGTCATTTTGAAAAGATGAAGTCAGCATGCTTTATTTATCATAGGAGAGAGCCTAACTTAGAGGTTGCCAGTCTTTACAATTCTACAAATATTTATTAAACATCTTTTACACAATGCTGGGTGATGGGAGCTGTGAAGGGACTGTAAAAGTGAATAAAGTCTATATTATCATTATCCTTATCCATGTGGAGTTCACAATCTAGCAGTTTTTTTTTTTTAATAAATTCTCCTTCTGTAGAACCTATTATTATTTCTCTCAAGCCCTAAGGTCATCAGTAAAAAGTGAAAGGAGAAATGCTGAAAATATATTATTGAGAGAAAGGATGTGGAAGAGGGTTGTGAAGGCTAATATTGGGGAAGACCAGATGGTTGTTTATGAATGCTCTTTAACTGAGTATAGAGTAGGAACTGTAAGTGAACACAAACTGTGTCCCCTTTCACAATTTGAAATGCCTTTTGAGCCATGGCAAGGAAAAGCAGCTTCCAGTTTTGTGTCTGACTACGTTGATCTTCAAGATTGACTGGATATTCAGGACTTAATAGTTAGGAGAGGTCTTCTAGTTTTTCCAAGATGTTTGTTTTTTGGTTCTTTTACTTAGTCTGTGAAGCAATAGTGAGTAAGTGATAGTGAATGAAATGTTTCTGAATCTAAATTGTAACTTAGGTTAGAGCTCTTTGTGATGCTAACACTAGGTATGACTATTGTTATTGGTATAGTGTGACTTGTACTAAAAAAAAAGTACATTTAAAAACTTGAGATAATCTATGATTGCCAAAGTTTGTGAAACAGTTAAAAAAAAAAGTTGGCTTCTCTTTCCTTGAGAGAAGTTATTTCTTAGAAATATGTATATACTTATATATATTAATACAAATATCTATTATATTCTGTTGAAATATAAGAACTAAATATTTACCATATCTTTGTAGTTTTATTGTGAATATAAAGTACAATTCAGACAATGAAGTTTTTATTTCTTAAAAATCAGAGACTGCTTGACTTGCCCATAGGTATTCATTCTGTGATCAGTTAATTCTGTAGTTTTAACTTCTCTTTCTCTCTTTATTTTTGTTTTAACAGGTGCCTTTGGTTCTTCTCAGTAGGGTCAGAATTCCTGCTAGTGCTGCAGACACCCAGCATGTGCTGACCTGGTGACAGCCATAGTCACCATAATTAGTGATTAGATATCACTCAAGAAAGTGTCTTCTAAGAGTAAAGTAAGTAGGTTTTAAGAGGGCACGGTGGGAAGCAGGGGAAGAAAGAAACTATTCCTTTAATTTCCTTAATATCCTTTAAATTTGAATTGTGTGATGGACAGCTACTGTGATTTGTTTCAGTCTACTCAGCATATAGATGCTACAGATTGAACAGCTTCAGATTTCAAAGAGCAAACTTCAAAACTTGAAATCAGGATTGGGAAGGCATTCCAGAATGTGATTGTGTCCCACCTCTGGGTGGGACTTTAAAAGGTGCTAGCCCTATGCTTTGCTTTTCCAGCAGCTAAACTTAGATAAGTGTCATTGACACATTTCGCTTTTAAACTCTGAAAGGGTCTTGGTTGAATAGCAATCTGGTGAAGTGTTCCTAGTAAAAACATAGTAATCAGCTTTTATAAGGTACTCTACTAGCTTTGTGTTTTATAATGTTTCACAGTTATATAATACAAAAATCTATATCCAGTGGACACAGGTTTTTAATAATTTGAAAGTAAAACCTTGCCCCTTAGATATCTTAAATGTATATAAGTGACTCTAATTAAAAGTTAATCATGTATTTCTAGTTCTTTGGGAAGATAGAAAATTCACATACAACCTATATTATATTATAAGGCTTTATAGAATTTGAACAAGAATGTTAGGACATGGAGCACTGATCTAGGGGACTTAATTAGGCACAACCATGTCATGTTTTGGGGAGTAAATAACTGGATAGATTCTATAACATCAGTTTTAACCTGCTTAGGCAGTCTTATGAGTCAGTTGGCAAGCTCCATATTATTACTTCCTCTCAGAGGAAGTCTAGAGCTTGACTTCAGGTAAATTGGAAGGGACAGGTTTACTACCTCCAAATGAAGTTTGTTTACTAATATTTACTCCTAGAAGATATACACTCAGTTGGCAAGTGGCCTGGTATGATAGAATGAACCCTGGCCTTAGAGCCAAAAGACTTGCATAAGCTACTTACTAAATGACCGTTGGCAAGTGATGTAACTCTCTTAGATCCAGTTTTCTACTCTGTAAAATGTGGATGACATTACATTACTTCTCTCACAAGTTTTTTTGAAGAAAATGTTTTGTAAACTTTAATACAGTATAAATATGAATAGTTAATGATTCATAATTATTGTGAATATACTTCATATTGTAAAGTGCCATATGAGAGAGAACTATATTATAATGCTTAGCAAATCATGTAATTATGGAGACATCGAAGTAAACATTTAGTCTTTTTTATGATGGCTAATAAAAGGTAAATTCCAGAATGTATGCAATATTGTTGCCTAAACCAACTCAAATTGATCCAAACTTTTAAGGTTTCTTTGCATTTTAGGAGAAAATGTCAGGTAACTAAAATGAATAAGCAATACTCAATCCTATAATTTTTGGAGATATTCACTCAAATTTGCGCTATTCCAGATTGTTTTGGCATCTTTTTCATTGTAACAGAACTTCTATTTGTCACTGTTTTTCTTCCCCCCTTAGTGCAGTGATTATTTTTCAATTAAAGAGTCAGGAAGACCTGAGTTCACTTACCACCCAAGCCTCCTACTGCCCATGTGGTCCGAGGCAAGGTACTTAAACTTCTTAGTGCCCTAGGCAACTCTCTTAGACTATAAATTGAAGAGCAGATGTCAATCTGCCTTCGTACAGATGGTTTCCTACTTTATTACACCAGTGAAATCACTAGTATAGAAATCCCGCCTTCAAGAGCTTATGCCAAGAAGGGAGCATGCAGCTAAGCCATCATAAACCTAAACCAGAATTTGAATTGAGGATCCTTGAAGAGCCAAGGATGATTACAGGCTAGCATGCTGACCATTACAGTGCCATTCCCAAGATCACTGAAGCACATTTTATTTAATATTTATTTTCATTCCCTACCATATTTCTTATAGTCCAAAACATTGGATGAAATGCAAACATGAGTAGTAGTGGAACCGATGAAAAATTGTTTGAGAAAGGGTTTCTTTTTTAGTTAACCCTGAGATTAAAAACCAAAATCCCAGCTGAATTACCTAAGTCAAGAAAATTGCTTCCAGATGGAAAATATGCTTTTTAATTAAAGCATTAATTACTCTTGCTCCTTCAACTTTTTTTTCAGATCTTATTCAATTGTATTTCACTATGTGTATTTGTTTATTGATCTTTTTTCAGCTAATCTTGTTCTATAGTTAACTTAGCACAAAAGGCTGTAGGGCTAATCGGTTTCTTGCAATAAAAATGTTGTTTTAAATGATCAGTTTTTCTTCATTTACTACCACTTTTTATTGTGGTGATTGTCTTTGCTTAGATTAGTTTTGAAAAGAACAAAGTGGTGTCTTTTTTGCTTTAGTCTCTGCTACACCTTATCAGTAGCCCAGTCCAAATTTTTCCCTTCTGTTTTGTTTAATGTCATTTCTAGGGTATGATCTTTTAACAAGAAACTGTCATACATTTCCATATTATGGTCTCTATGTTATGTGTTAAAATTTGAAAATTAGTGATCTGCCATCTGATAGAAGTGTCATCTGAATTTAGATCAACTATCCTGCTGAGAAAAGTTTCCTGAAATGTTGAGGGTTTGGTAGATAATTATGCATAGCAGAGCTTTTATCCTTAAAAATCTACTTTCTAATTTTCTAATTTTGTTTGTATTTTTCTTTGGATTGTGCACTTCATGATCTCTAATGAACTCTGACAATATTAGCATCTTCAGTTGAAACAAATTCTACTACTTTTATTTGGTTGGGAAGATGAATTACTGGATCACTGTATGGTTTAAGTTGCCCTTTTTCACTTCATATGTGAGTGAGGTCAGTGCTATCAAGGATGAATAAATTATCTAATGTGAGAAGTGTGACAATTGTCAAAAGTTTGATTTTACAAAACTAGTAGCTTCTAGAGAGTTGACCTGCAACAAGCTTAGGGATAAACAGTGGTGCCTCGGTTATGATCCTGTGCTTTCTATTGATATTAAGTAAAAAAATATTATGTTTTCCTTTTCAATAATGCTTTTTAATTTTTTTTTTAAATTTATAATGGGATTATATAGAGATCATGATTGTCTTTTTGCATGTGAAACAAATATTTATATGCCTAGGGATTAAATGTGCCACATACTTTGCATTTCCTTTTTAATAGAATCATAGATGCCATTCCTTCAAAAAAAGTCAGGGCTTTATAGGGAAAAATTGGTAATAGAATTTTCATTTTTAGGTCTTTGTTTTTGAAGTTTTAGTTTGGTGGTAGTTTTTTGTTTTGTTTTTAAAAAGGAGATTAGGGGGGCAGCTAGGTGGCGCAGTGGATAGAGCACCAGCCCTGAAGTCAGAAAGACCTGAGTTCAAATGTGGTCTCAGACACTTAACATTCCCTTGCTGTGTGACCCTGGGCAAGTCACTTAACCTCAATTGCCTCAGCAAAAAGCAAAAAAAAAAAAAAAAAAAAGGAGATTAGGATTTAAAGCTCAAAGGGACCTTAAAGGTCAATTAACCCAGTCCCTTCATTTTACAAATGAGGAAACAACCCTAGAGAATTGAAGCGATTGAGCTGTGGTACCAAATCTGCACTCTTTCCACTGAATCATTCCAAATAATTTTATTTCTCTGCAATTTGAATACTTAGTCTGATTTTTTAAAAAAAGGGAGACAGTACAGTGAAAGGATTTTATTTTTCTCTTTGAGTCTTGCTTGATATTTATATTTCACTTTGATAAGCATGGTTACATTGAATACTCACTGGAAAGATTGAAAGTTAATTCCTGCTAGCTAGTACTATATACTATAGGATTTAAGATTTAGAGTTATCTTTTAGCTGATCATCATCATTCACTTCAGCCTTCTAACTAATCTCTCTTGAACCTTCCTATCTTACTTCTTCATAGTATTTCACTTCCCAGGAAGTGTATTTCCTGCTTCTCTCTTTCTCTTTTTGGTTCTTGCTTTAATATGAAAGTTTGTTAATCAGAAATTGATTTTTGAAATCCAGAGATACTTCCAAATTAATTTTTTTGTTAAAAGTTTTAATTTTAAAACTAATTTGACTCTTAAAACTGAATCATAGTTTCAAAGTTAATTTTTTAAATAGCCTCAAAAATCGATTTATTATTTTTTCCACTTTGTAAATTACTACTGCAATTTCAGTTATCTAGGATTATAGCTCCTGGCACATAGTTCAAACATATACATTAGAGAGGTCAGTTTGGTTTCATTTAGCATCAAATAAGGGAACTTTTTAAATGATATAAGATGGCTTTGTTCACCTTATAATCTTCAATGTGTTGTATTAAACTAAATTTCTAATTTTGTCCTTTTTTTTTCCCCCTTTTCCTTTAAACCTAAAACTGGAAGTGATATAAAATGTCCTATATGAGTAGAAAAGTTACACATATTATGAGTTGCTCTCTACTCTGAATCTTTAATTAGGATTAGGGTTGGAGAACAGTAGCTGACTTTTTGAAATCTTTAAAGCACAGGCAGAGAATATCATCCTGCAGGTTCTCCAAGGTGAAAGTTTCTTTGTATTTTCATGGCAAATGTTTAGGTCTACCTGTATATATAAATTCTGAATTATAACTTTTACTCCCAGATTTCTGTAAGCCATCATTTCAAGTCAGTTGTCTTCACTTCTTGGTCTCTAATCTTAGAAGAGCTAAAGGAATGACAGTCAGCTCATTTTATCCTTCTTTGCAAGATACATGTTTCAATCCAAATTAAGTCACTTTGTCATCAGCTGAGTTTTATGAATAGCATACAAACATAAGATTGGATATTAAAAGAATAAAACATGCTGTGCTTATCATTAACTTTGCTTTCATCAATCATTTTTAATACTTTAAATCCTTTTTTAAAGCAAAGTCATATTCTTAATACTCTTAACTATTTTTATGCTTGCATATGACTCATGTATAGGGAGAAAGAGAATGCCATTCAGTATCAGAGGGCTGTTCAAATTTTCCTTAAACTTCTTCCGTTTTCTTCTCTCTACCTCCCCATTCCCACTCCTGCCCAAATATCTGAAACTCTCATTCTATTGTTTAATATAATCTCCCCTCAAATGAATATTTGGGGACCTTGCTTAGCACTCACTAAAAGCAGCAAGTCCATTGAGTTACAAGGAGACCGTATAGCACACATAAAAAAGAGAGAATGGGTGTTTTCCTCATTTGGACTTCTGGAAGTGAAGATTAAAGGGAAGAGAACAGTTATATTTTCACATTACCTTAGGAATAATCTGAACACTAAAAAATTATATAAGTATTTCAGAGGGGATTCCAGAATAATAGACTGAGAAGAGATTTTTTTTGAGTTTTTTTTTTTTTTTTTTTTTGTCCTTATCTGAAAGTAGTGTGAAGGCCAGAGTTTCTATATAAATTAGTCATTTGAAATCAGTTTAACAAGTAAATTTGGATATCTTGTCCTTGGGGAGCCTCTCCCCTTGGACTTCTGAATGTATGCTGTAGCACTGGCATGACTACTATATTATGTATTACTCATGTACATTTCTGCTGCTGATTTTTCGATGAAAAGAGGTGTGGTTAATGCCATATTAATGGTACCTTGCTTTAAGCAAGAGACTTTCTAAGAAAGTTGCATGTAAATTTTTGTAAATGGAGTTCTTTATCTCCTTGAGTTAGAAAATTTCAGAAATGCTCTGAAGATGTTTTTATTGTTATTTTTCATTTTTATATCACCTACGTTTCCCACTGTATAGTTGTCTTTACCCTCTCCTAGAGATTTATCTCATATAATAAAAAAGTAAAAAGAGGAAGAAGTAAAGTTTTTCTTTATCCATTGACTTTTACCTCTGAAAAGAATTTGGGGAAGATGTGTTCTAATATATCTTCATTAGATTATAAGCTTGGACAAATACCTTATCTTCATTTCTGATTCATTTCAATATATATATTGATACAATATTTTATTTTTTTTTCTCCCTTACTTTCTTTAAAGCTTTTGACAAATTAATAATTTTTTTTAAACTGCTTAAATAATGAAAGTGATATTTGGTGAATACTAAATTATTTTATATTATCAATATTATCCATTAATTCACTTTTTTCTTGTTAAGCTGGTAATACTGGTTTCTCTTAAAGTAAGGCATTTATGGAATGGGGGGAGAGGAGTTCTAAAAAACAGTATTGCAATGGCCACTAGATGGCAGACCATCTGTTGCTGTTAAAATAAATCAGAATGGGAAAATAAACATGGAAATTGGTCACAATGCATTCAAATTTTGTTTACATACATGCCTTCCCACACTCCCTTTATAAGCTTTCACAATGATTTTAATCAATTCAAAGACATTTTAGCTGGGTTTTTTTTTTTTTTTTAAAGAATGTAATTAATTTCCTGCATATTTTGAACTGTTATTCTGCCCAATAATCTAGTGACATAATAAAGAATTTAAAAGACTGTTTCATAAAACAATCTAAAACTTCTTGTTCTCAAGTTGAAAACTAATCAATCAAATGTATTTGATATTAGCATCCACATTTAGAAAACTTGAAGAGCATTTAAAATTAAATAATTACTTCAGTGGCTGCAATGGAGATGAGATGAGAAATAGATTAGTTTCATAAAATATGTCTTAGATAAAAGGGCTGTGTCTCAGTTGATTTTATATATATATATATATATATATATATATATATATATATATATATATATATATAC
>JAJPUD010003764.1:153343-229852 GCA_023553655.1 Myrmecobius fasciatus
ACACTTTAATGGCTTTATATTTTTAAAGATTTTAGTAAAACTATAAGTTGATATAGTTCTAACATCAAAGTATAGATGGTAAGAGTTGTAAATGAGGTGCTTATATACTTCATTTGGATCTAACTTCTTAAAAATTGGGATTGAAAGGACCTGTTAACTCAGTAGTTGTCATTTTTTTCTGGTGTAGAGTAACTCTGCCATGAAGAAAGACCATTTAGTACCAGTTTACTTAAGTACTTACTAGGCTGTACTTCAAGGAGCATATTTCTTCTCTTTGGCTGAATTGGCTGTTTTGCTAGGTTAAATTCATGATTGGTGCAGGGTGGAGAATGGAGCTGTATTGTATATAGTATTGTATTTTAAGAAGCTCTATTCATGTGGGACAATTTAGAAATCAGGTGGAAGATAGGGGAGATAACTTTGGTGAAGAAGACTGTGTCATCAGAATATATTATAGACTACTTAGAGTGAAATGCGCACACATCTCAAACTTAACATGTCCAAAGCCGAACTCACTATCTTTCCACCTGAATCCTTTCCTTTTCTGAATTTCCCTGTTTCTCAGGTACCAACCATTTTTCTAGATATTATCCTTGATTCTTCATTCTTCTTCTCATGCAACCAGTTGGTTGACAGTTTGCCATATGTACTGTCACAGCATCTCTTGCAGCAGCCAAGTTCTTTCTGTACTTATATCCATCATCACCTTAGATCAGGCCCTCTTTACTCTTCCCCCAGTAGATTGTAACAGCTTCCCAGTTGGTTTTCTTGCCTCAAACATTTCTTTAGTCCATCCTTTATGGGATTGTTAAGTCCTAGATGACTATTTGTCAGTTTTGTTGTAGAGAGGATGCTTATTTAAATATGTTTGAGATTAGGTGGTTTGTGATATCCCTTCAATGAAATTATGTGACTTTAACAAGTCACATATCTTTTGGGGTTTTGAGGGCTTCCAATTAAATAAAATGAACCTCTTGATATGGGTCTTCCTTTTTTAATAGGATATTTGTGGGGTATTCCCACAAAATCTTTTCAAAGTAAATGTATCTGTGAGTCTTAAGTAGGATGTCTGAATGGTAGCTTAAGCTCATCTAAAGGAAAAAACTAATTCATACATACTATTTTAGCTAGAGTTCATCAAGTCCCCTGACTAGCCCAGTGAATATTTTCAAATATCCTTCATTTCAGCCTTGGGTCTGGCTCAGGCTTTGTCTTTTGTAGTCAAATCATAGGCCATCTGAAAATGCTAATTAGACTGTCTCATGGACCAGAACTTGCTGCTGTCTAATATTAAGCCACAAGTTATGTCTGTTCATTGAACTTGTGACAGGAAGGATCTTTCATCCTGTCATGGGTGTATATGCATATTCACTCACATGCTTATAAAGCAAAGTATCAAGAGGTTTTCTGTGGATGTTTGTGAATGAAGGGAGACATGTATATAGGTATGTGTTTAAGGCAGGCTGAGATAGTTTGAAATATTTGGCACATGGTAGATAGTTAAAAATCAATTTAATTCAACAAGTATTTGTTAAATGCCTACTATACCAAAAGTGAAAATAAATAGCCCTTCAAGTTTACTTTTCACTGGGGAGATTGAACATTTATGCAGATAAGTAAATACAAAATAATTTCAAGAGAGTATTAGCAATTTGGGAGAATCACAAAGGGCTAATCCAAAAAGGCCTCATGTAGGAGGTAGCATTAAACTTGTGCTTTGAAGGAAGCCAAGAATGCTGAAGGACAAGTGAGGAAGGTATGCATTCCAACCATAGACGATGGACCATTTGAACAAAGGCATAGAAAAACAAAGATGATGGAATATTTTGTACAGAGAATAGCCAAAATGTCAGTTTCACAGGAATGGAAAGTGAGTGAAGGGGGGAGTAAAGTGAAATAAGAAAGAAAAAGTATGTGGGGGACTAGCTTTGTGGAGGGTTTTAAATGGTAGGCTGTTAAGAATAGATCTTATTGAGAAGAAAAAGAGATAAAAGGAATCAGAGTAGGTAGTGAAGAAACCAAATTATCACTCTTTGCAGATGATATGATGGTATACTTAGAGAACCCTAGAGACTCAACTAAAAAACTACTAGAAACAATTCACAACTTTAGCAAAGTGGCAGGATACAAAATAAATCCACATAAATCATCAGCATTTTTATATATTACCAATAAAGTTCAGCAGCAAGAGATACAAAAAGAAATTCCATTCAAAATAACTGTTGATAGTATAAAATATTTGGGAATTTATCTGCCAAGGGATAGTCAGGAACTATATGAACTAAATTACAAAACACTTTCCACACAAATCAAATCAGACCTAGTCAATTGGAAAAACTTAAAATGCTCATGGGTAGGACGAGCGAATATAATAAAAATGACAATACTACCCAAACTAATTTACTTATTTAGTGCCATACCAATCAAACTCCCAAGAAATTATCTTACAGATCTAGAAAAAATAGTAGCAAAGTTCATTTGGAAAAACAAAAGGTCAAGAATTTCAAGGGGATTAATGAAAAAAAAGGCTGACGATGGTGGACTTGCTGTACCAGATCTAAAACTATATTATAAAGCAGCGGTCATCAAAACCATTTGGTACTGGCTAAGAAATAGAGTAGTCGATCAGTGGAATAGGATAGAATCACAAGACAAACTAGGCAATAACTATAGCAATTTGGTTTTTGATAAACCCAAAGACCCCAGCTTTTGGGATAAGTATTCACTATTTGACAAAAACTGCTGGGAAAACTGGAAACTAGTGTGGAAGAAATTAGGGCTTGACCCACATCTAACACCACATACCAAGATAAGATCTAAATGGGTTCATGATCTGGATATAAAGAGTGATACTATAAGTAAATTAGAGGAATGTAATATAATTCACCTCTCCGACCTTTGGAGATGGAATAAATTTATGTCCAAAGAAGAACTGGAACTCTTAATTGAAAACCAGATAGATAACTTTGACTATATTAAGTTAAAAAGTTTTTGTACAAACAAAATCAATGCAGACAAGATTAGGAGGGAAGTAATAAATTGGGAAATCATCTTTACATTCAAGGGTTCTGATAAAGGTCTCATCTCTAAAATATATAGAGAATTGTCTCATATTTATAAAAATTCAAGCCATTCTCCAATCAATAAATGGTCAAAGGATATGAACAGACAATTTTCAGAGGATGAAATTAAAACTATTTATAGTCATATGAAAAGGTGCTCCAAATCACTGTTGATCAGAGAAATGCAAATCAAGACAACCCTGAGGTACCACTTCACACCTGTCAGATTGGCTAAAATGACAGGAAAAGTTAATGATGAATGTTGGAGGGGATGTGGGAGGGCTGGGACACTGATGCATTGTTGGTGGAGCTGTGAACGGATACAGCCATTCTGGAGAACAATTTGGAGCTATGCTCAAAAAGTTATCAAACTGTGCATACCCTTTGACCCAGCAGCATTTCTATTGGGCTTATATCCCAAAGAAATCATAAAGAAAGGAAAAGGCCCCACATGTGCAAGAATGTTTGTGGCAGCCCTTTTTGTAGTGGCTAGAAACTGGAAATTGAATAGATGCCCTTCAATTGGAGAATGGCTGAATAAATTATGGTATATGAACATTATGGAATATTATTGTTCTGTAAGAAATGACCAGCAAGATGATTTCAGAGAGGCCTGGAGAGACTTACATGAACTGATGCTGAGTGAAATGAGCAGAACCAGGAGATCATTATACACGGCAACAACAGTACTATATGACAATTAATTCTGATGGACATGGCTCTCTTCAACAATGATATGTTTCAAACCACCTCCAATTGTTCACTGAAGAAAGCCATATACACCCAGAGAGAGGGATGCGAAATGTGGACCACAACATAACATTCTCATACTCCTTGATTGATGTTTGCTTACATTGTGTTTCCTTTATCTGATATATCGTTTGTGTAGATAAGATTTTTCTTGCACAACAATGATAAGTTTGGAAATATGTATACATATATTCGATTTGCCAATATTTTAACATAATTAACATGTAGTGGATATCCTGCCATCTAGGGAAGGGGTGGGGAAGTTGGGGGGAAAAATTTGTAATGGAAAGCTATGTAAGGGTTATTGTTGAAGAATTACCCACACATATGTTATGCAAATAAAATAAAATTAAAAAAAAAAAAAGAATAGATCTTATTTTGAGTTTCAGAGGTCCCATCTTCCTTTCTTTCTATTTTCTCAATAATTAGGGTTCATGATGACTCTAAAAAAGCATTAATAAGTATGGTTTAATGGATTTGTACTTTTTTTTAGGGGGAAAAAGGTATGTATAAAAAAAAGAAAAGTAGGGTATTTTATAATAACTGATAGATGCTTAGAACTAAGTATGGTTCCAGAAACCATATCATTAGACATTATTGGACTACATGCTTTAATACAAATAAAGTCAGTCCTTTATAATCTCTATAGTGAGTTCCTTCTGGAGACTTGTAGCTATTTCCATAATTTCCTTTGTGTTCTGCTTTCCTTAGAAGCAAAAACCAAATTTCCAGTTAGCTGTTCAGTCAATAAGCTGCTGAATATTCTATATCCTTTGAAAGATGTTTGAAAAGTTAAATAGCTTACATGGTAATTGAGTGTTTGAGCACTAATCAGCTATAATTAGAAAGATCTCTAGAGTAGTGGGTGCCTATATCCTGGTTCAGAAGCTGGGAATTAGTTTTTTATTTGCAAAACATATGGGTAATTCTTCAACATTAACCCTTATAAAGCTTTCTGTTACAAATTTTTCCCTCCTACTCCCCACCCCTCCCCTAGATGGCAGGATATCCACTACATGTTAATTATGTTAAAATACTTGACAAATCGAATATATGTATACATATTTCCACACTTATCGTTGTTGTGCAAGAAAAATCGTATCTTCAAGAAAGAAAAATCAGATAAAGGAAACACAATGCAAGCAAACATCAATCGAGAGCATGAAAATGTTATGTTGTGGTCCACATTTCCCATCCCTCTCTCTGGGTGTATATGCCTTTCTTTACTGAACAATTGGAAGTGGTTTGAAACATTTCATTGTTGAAGAGAGCCATGTCCGTCAGAATGATCATCATATAGTATTGTTGTTGCCATGTATAATGATATCCTGGTTCTGCTCATTTCACTCAGCATCAGTTCATGCAAGTCTCTCCAGGCCTCTCTGAAATCGTCCTGCTGGTTGTTTCTTACAGAAAATAATATTCCATAATATTCATATACCATAATTTATTCAGCCATTCTCCAATTGATGGGTATCCATTTAGTTTCCAGTTTCTAGCCACTACAAAAAGGGCTGCCACAAACATTTTTGCACATGTGGGGGGCCCTTTCCTTCCTTTATGATTTCTTTGGGATATAAGCCCAATAGAAACGCTGCTGGGTCAAAGGGTATGCACAGTTTGATAACTTTTTGAGCATAGTTCCAAATTGTTCACCAGTATGGTTGGATCCGTTCACATTTCCACCAACAATGTATCAGTGTCCCAGTTTTCCCACATCCCCTCCAACATTCGTCATTTTCTTTTCCTGTCATTTTAGCCAATCTGACAGGTGTGTAGTGGTACCTCAGAGTTGTCTTAATTTGCATTTCTCTGATCAATGGTGATTTGGAGCACCTTTTCATATGACTAGAAATAGTTTTAATTTCATCCTCTGAACATTGTCTGTCCATATCCTTTGACCATTTATTGATTGGAGAATGACTTGAATTCTTATAAATATGAGATGATTCTCTATATATTTTAGAGATGAGACCTTTATCAGAACCCTTAAATGTAAAGATGATTTCCCAATTTATTTAGAAGCTGGGAATTAGTGATTTACCTTCAGTTCAGTTTAATCCCAGTTGCTGAACTTTGGGGTAGAGAAACAAGGAACTGTGAACTTCTTGACAGCTTCAGGATGAAAAAGTGATGGCTACTATATATTTTCAGTGCAGAGCTATCTTTGTTTTTGGCTATATTACATTTCCAAGAAGGCTCTCCACTTTTATGCAAATAGTGGAGATAACTATTCACTGTTATTTGTGTAATGAGTTGGTTTAATAGATAGAAAATGGAAGTCAGGAAGATCTAAGCTCTAATACAAGCATCAGACACAAGCAAAGTGTCCTCATCTGTAAAAATGTGATAATGATGGTATAGTTTCACAATAAAGTGAAGATCAAATGAATTAATATTTGTAAAGTACTTTTGCGAACCTAAAAATGTGTATTATATATATATATATATAAATTTATTGTAACTTAAAATAATAAAGCAGAAACAAAAAATCATCCTAAAATTTCCAGTCTTCTTTAATGTATGTATACTACACACAAAATTGCCTAGATCAGTAGTGACGTGGAAAAAAATTTCCAGTATGAGTCAACATAAAATATGTGGCCCTTTTTAGTTATTTTGAGCCACAGAGGATTAAACTAAACCTGGAGACAAAAAAAAAAAAAAAATTGCTTCAACTTTTGGTTTTTGGATACATTTTAAAATGTGTGTTTGTTGGCTTCATTGAATTTGGCAAGTAGGAATGGATTTTAGCTGGCCTACAGTCTTTAGGCCCTAATTTAGGTATTGGTATATTGGGTTACAGAGTAAGAATGAATAGAATACACTTTTTGAAAATCCCACAAATCATTTTTGTGCCAGGCACAGTTCTGCTGGTCGGGCTTGTTCATGTATCCTGAATTTATTTTACTTTTAACATAGCTGCTGATGAATCTTTCTGTTTTTTTGGAGTTAAAGGGAATTTGCCTGATTGGCTGAGGAGGAGTCATGCGATCAGGCCTCACCCAAACTAAAGATGCTTTAACCTTCTGCTACAGTACATTTTAGGACAAAAAGTCTTGGAAAAGTATGAAAATGGAGATAGACATGTTTAGTTTGCTTTGGAAAAAGGGAAGGTTTTCCCTCCCAAGTTGTTTGCTATGAGACTTTATCCCAAAGCTGCCTTAGGTTATTTTTCTGCATAAACACCAACAAACACTCTCAATATTAAGATATTCTCACAGTTGTTCCTTTTCTTATTTATGAAAGCTTATTTTCTAGTTTTAGAGTTTGCTGCCTCTGATTTCCAGAATCCTGAGTAATTGGAGCAACTTGAGATTGCTTATGATGGGTGGTATAGGGGCTTCAGCTAAAGATGTGTGTTCTTGTGGCCTTATCAGTTTTCCTAGAGGGAATAGATTCTCTTCCTTGGAAACCAGCCTCTGCTAATATACTAGCCCTGTCTAACAGCTGGAGAAAAGCTGTTTAAGGAATTCATGCATTAATGTTCTTTGGCCTTTTGGTGTCTGGAATCTATTTATAAAAATATGTGCACAAAATCCTGCAATGATACTCATGCATTTAAATAGCATTGTAGATTATTTGGATGAAGGCTGAAAGGGCAGTTAGGCAAATGATATTGACATCAATGTGCGTCCATCAATGACTTTCTTGTTACTTAACATGAAATTGATTAATGTTTTGTACATTTTATAAATGAGAAATAGAAGCTACAAGAGAAAGTTGTGGGGTCCAGGGAATTGGATTTGTGGTTCTTTCAATTTTTTTTTTTTTTTCAATGAACAAGTATTTTTCTTTTTCTCACCTCCTAGCCCTACTGGAAAAAAAAATGAAAACTGAAGCCCTTGTAACCTACGTGTAATCAAGCAACTGCTAATATCTTTGCCTCTTTTTAATGAGATAATAGTTGGGAAATAATGCTTATATACATATCTGGCATATTGGATTTTCTAGCTTCTTAATTTCTTATCTCACTAAGTTATTTCTTGGGTGACATATTACCCAGTCAGCAGCCAGAACACCATTCCACAAAACTAGCACCCTGACCTATCCAACTGCAGAGGCAAGCTCTCCTGCAGTCCCTGCAGAGATCAAAGATAATTGGGAAAGTAAGGCTGCTGTGCTATCAGCTACAGTTTAGATTTGATTAGGGCAGTTTTTTCTTTCCTTTAAAATACTTTTACTACATTCTGATAGGTTTGGTCAAGAGACAAGTTTATGGGATACCAGCTGCTCTTTCAAGAACATAAAGTGTGGGACCTCCGGAGGGTTGTGACTTCAGATAATATATTCTCAGCTCCCCTCTCTCCAGTGTTGGAAAACTTAAGTGCCACATGCTGGATGGGGACATGGTTTTGTTGCTTGAAGAAATGGGAAAGGCCCTTCAGACACCTGAACAGTTCAGTGATAGAATCAGGCTGCTCTTCTACCTTATCTTCAGAAAGATTGCCAATCATCTCTCTAGAAGCATCACTACTGTGGGTAGATGTGAGACAAAAGAGAATGGTTAGGGGAAGAAGACAGGAATTGAGATTGAAGTAGAAATTGAAGGAGAGAAGGTAGTATGACCTTTACCTCATCAAGAGTCTTTAATCCTTAGAGAAGGGCGATGGAGACTGGATCTGTGAATTCTTTTTTTTTTTAATTTATTTTTTTTTATTTGCAAAACATATGTAGGGTAATTTTTCAACATTGATCCTTACAAAGCTTTCTGTTACAGTTTTTCCCCCCCTAGTCTTCACCCCTCCCCTAGGTGGCAGGAAATCCACTACATGTTAATTATGTTAAAATACTTGACAAATCAAATATATGTATACATTTTCCCACACTAATCTTGTTGTGCAAGAAAAATCGTATCTACAAGAAAAAAAATCAGAGAAAAGAAACAATGCAAGCAAACATCAATAGAGAGCATGCAAATGTTATGTTGTGGTCCACATTTCATATCCCTCTCTCTGGGTATATATGGCCCACATTTCATATCCCTCTCTCTGGGTATATATGGCTAGAAACTGGAAACTCAAAGGATACCCACCAATTGGAGAATGGCTGAACAAATTATGGTATATGAATGTCATGGAATATTATTGTTCAGTAAGAAACAGCCAGCAGGATGATTTCAGAGAGGCCTGGAAAGACTTGCATGAACTGATGCTGAGCGAAATGAGCAGAACCAGGAGAACATTATACACGGCAACAACAAGACTATACGATGATCAATTCTGATGGACATGGTTCTCTTCAACAATGATGTGATTCAAACCGTTCCTATTGTTCAGCAATGAAGATAGTCATATACATCCAGAGACAGGCCTGAGGGAACTGAGTGTGAACCACAACACAGCATTTTAACGCTTTCTGTGAATATTTCCATGTATTTGGTTTTCCTTCTTAGGTTTTTTTTTTTCTCTCTTTCTAGATCTGATGTTTCTTGTGCAGTAAGATAACTGTATAGATATGTATACATATATTGGATTTGTCATATAATTTAACATATTTAGCATGTATTAGATTACCTGTCATCTAGGGGTGGGGGTGGGGGGAAGGAGGGGAAAAGCTTGCAACAAGAAAAAAAGATTTTGCAAAGGTCAATGTAGAAAAATCATGTTTTGTAAATAAAAAGCTTTTAATTAAAAAAAACAACAATGTATCGTGTCCCAGTTTTCCCACATCCCTGCCAACATTCGTCATTATCATTTCCTGTCATTTTAGCCAATCTGACAGGTGTGTAGTGGTACCTCAGAGTTGTCTTAATTTGCATTTCTCTGATCAGTAGTGATTTGGAGCAACTTTTCATATGACTAGAAATAGTTTTAATTTCATCATCTGAAAATTGTTCGTATCCTTTGACCATTTACAGATTGGAGAATAGCTTGAATTCTTATAAATATGAGACAATTCTCTATATATTTTAGAAATGAGGCCTTTGTCAGAACCCTTAATGTTTTTTTTGTTTTTTTGTTTTTTGCTTTTTGCTGAGGCAATTGGGGTTAAGTGACTTGCCCGGGGTCACACAGCTAGGAAGTGTCTGAGACTAGATTTGAACTCAGGTCCTCCTGACTTCAGGGCTGGTGCTCTATCCACTGTGCCACCTAGCTGCCCCAGAACCCTTAAATGTAAAGGTGATTTCCCAATTTATTGCTTTCCTCCTAATCTTGTCTGAATTAGTTTTGTTTGTACAAAAACTTAATATAGTCAAAATTATCTATCGGGTGTTCAATTAAGAGTTCCAGTTCTTCTTTGGACATAAATTTATTCCATCTCCACAGGTCTGAGAGGTAAACTATACTGTGTTTCTCTAATTTGCTTATGATATCACTCTTTATATCCAAATCATGAACCCATTTAGATCTTAGCTTGGTATGTGGTGTTAGGTGTGGGTCAAGCCCTAATTTCTTCCACACTAGTTTCCAATTTTCCCAGCAGTTTTTGTGGAATGGTGAGTACTAATTACTCACCATTTTGAGTCCCAAAAGTAGGGGTTTGATCTGTGAATTCATTAGTATAGGAAGCTCTTGGGTGAGCCAAGGACAGGTCAGCACTTTCTCAGCTACCTTGTTTGTTTTAGAGTTGCCTAGAGCATTTGAGAAATTATGGACTTTGTCTAAGTTCTCATAGCAATGTGTCAAGATGCAACTTGAGCCCAGATCTTTCGGAGCAGTTAGGTAGATGAAATGATGGATCTGATGTCAGGAAGACTCATGTTCCTGAGTTCTAACTAGTCCTCAGACACTTTACTGGCTGTGTGACTCTGGGCAAATCACTTCATCCAGTTTGCCTCAGTTTCCTTATCTTTAAACTGAGCTGGAGAAGAAAATGACAAATCAATCCAGTTTTGCTTTATGGGGTCATGAAGACATGAATCAGCACTCATTTCCTAGCTCGGAGGCCAGTTCTGTTTTGTTCAAATGTGCACTTAAACAATAATCTGTATGATAGAAATTGTTTGCAAGTTTTTTGTTTTTTACTTGTCCTTATCTACTTCTTCCTCTTTTCATATTAGAATATGCCACTGACTCCAAAATGTATCAAATGTACCTCCTCTCCCACTCCCCCCTTTTAAAAAGCCACATAATGATCCAGCTGATTGGTGCAGCTTAGGCTGAGAAGCTAAAGGGAAAAGGGATGTGAGCTTGGTGCAGAGGCTTAATAGAATGAGAAGGGATTGCCAGGCCTTTTCTCCATCATACTGGGGGAATTTTGGTTTGCTGCTGCTGAAAAGAGCACTGGATTAGAAATCAGGAGACCTAGCTTCTGGAATTTAGCTATGTGACCTCAGGGAATTTACATAATCTCTTTATGTTTAAGTTTATTTATAAAATGGAGACTATCTCTTGACTAGAAGCAAGGTTTTGTGCCTCTTTCTTTATGCATATATCCTTCTTTATTGGCAAAAAGATAGAAATAGATATCTATATAGATATATAGATAGAAATACAGACACTAGGTATACATACACAAATATATAGTTATAGATATATAGATAGATGAGATATAAAGAATGGGATTAGAATGTGCTATTCATTCATTCATTCATTCATTTATTTATTTATTTTGCTTTTTTTTGCTGAGGCAATTGGGGTTAAGTGACTTGCCCACGGTCACACAGCTAGGAAGTGTCTGAGACCAGATTTGAACTCGGGTCCTCCTGACTTCAAGGCTGGTGCTCTAACCACTGCGCCACCTAGGTGCCCCAGAATGTGCTATTTATTAAGGTGACTGGTGCCTAGTATATACTCAGTGTCTGTGTCCTGGGAAGATGATGACTGAGAAGAGAGAACAAGAGGACATTGAGTAGAACAGTATTTTAAAGAAGAGACATCCAGATGCTTTAGATTTGCAAGTACAGAAAAGCTTTTTTAGCCCCTAAACTTGTTGTTTGTGGGATAGAATACTAGTTTAGAAGTAAATACTTGATTCTGTTAGATACTTGCTGAGCTGTTTTGTTTTTGAGTTGTTTTTAGTTATGTCTAACTCTTCATAACTCCATTGAAATTTTCTTGGCAGAGAGTACTTTGCCATTTCCTTCTTCAGCTCATTTTGCAGGTGAAGAAACTAAAGCAAACAGTTAAGTGACTTGCTCAGGATCACACAGCTAGTAAGTATCTGAATTCAAATTTGAACTCAGTCTTCCTGACTACAAGCCCAACACTCTGTTCACTGTGCCACCTAATTTTCCCTTTACTGAGCAATGCTCCCCTGTAAATGACTTGTATCTCTTATATATATATATGGATGGTATAGGTCTGGCCTTTATTGGACTGTCTAATCTCCTTTTAATTGGTTGCTACTCTTGGAGTTGGATTACTATTACATAGGTATGTATTTTTTGATGCATCAAAAGGACTTAATATTTTCTTGTAAGACATTAAGTAGGAATGGAGACTTAACTTACGTAGTCATAGGCAATCTTGCTTGGCCACCATTATCTTTCCATTCCATAGTGCAAGTATGTATGTTGCTTCTTTTCCCTTTCTCACCTTGGCTTTCTTTTTCCTCCTCCATCCTCCCCTTTTTTATTCCTTGGTTTCTCTTTTTTTTTTTACCCTTTCCCTGTCTCCTTCCTCCTTTGTTTTTTCTGCACCCTGCCCTCCTTCACTACTTGATAACTAGGTAGGTACAAAAAAAAAAAAGAAGAAGAAGAAGCAACCCCTTGGACTCTTTATGTAATTAAATGATTGTGCTGTCTTCATAAGTGTTCTTTTTAAGACAATACAAATGGTACTTGTAGAATTAATGAACTGGGGACATTTAAGAAGCAAATAGTACAAATTTATGTTATTCATTACTTTATAGTATACAAAGCATTTTCACATCGGTGCAGAGGCTTCATAGAATGAGAAGGGATTGCTAGACCTTTTTCTCCTTCATATTGGAGGAATTTGATTTTTGCCTACAATCCTGTATTGTAGACAGGAAAGTATTCCCATTTTACAGGTGAAAAAACTGGGACTTAATGAAGGTAAAATTACTTTCCCAATAACATGCTTCTAGTGAATGGAATCAGGTCTAGAATAAAGGTATCTTTATTTACACAAATACAGTTCAATAGATTCTTTTTTGGTTATGTTACTTGTGATTTAAAAGAAAATGCAGCACTTGGTAATGTTTCCAGTTAGGTCTGGTCCATCAGTAAACATTTATTGCTTATTTTGTTCCAGGCATTGCATTTAGCCATGCTTAATTTTTGGAAGTATTTGTAAAATACCAAAAAAGAAAGCCATTCCCTTCCCTTCAGTTATTTATGATCTAATTGGGGAAGATAACACACAAAAGGAAGCTGAAAGGGGATGGGGGAGGTATCAGAAGTGTAGGGAAGGATGGATAAGCCTCAGCCATCTGAGAAATGAGAGATTCTGAGCAAACTCCACCCTCCAATATTAGAGACAGAAGGGTTGCCAGTGTTGTTAGATCCTGCAGAATAATTTTGCCCAATAATAAGCAGCATGGGAGTTGTGGAGAAGTCAGAGAGGTCCTAAAGTAGAACAACTAGAGAGAAATGAAGACTTGACACATCTTTGAGACAGCTTGATGGGAGCTTATCCACACATTAGCTGCCAAGGTGATGAGTTTTTGGGTATAGTGTTTCTGGAAGACCTTTGGAACCTGCCCCTATGGAAACAGTATCCACTCTGATGGGAATATTGGGTCATTGGTGTGCTTTTTTTGGAATAAGCAAATTGATCAGCATTTAACTATGCTGATGCGCCTGCTCTCCCCCATTTTCTTGACTCCTATCCCTACTCTTGTCACATATCTTTCTGGACAAACTTAAAGACCTCTAGCTTTTTGGTATTTCCACTGCAGTGGACTGTTTAGCTAAGGTACTCTTACACAGAACCCTTTGGGGCAGTTAAGATTAGGGGATTTTTTTGGAGGAGCCCAGTTTGTGCAATCCCATCTGAAATCCATATTCTTTGTCTAATGGCAGGGTTTTGAAGAAGTAGATTATCTGGCCTAGATAGGAAAATTGGGACATAGGGTGTGTCAGATAAATGCAGGAAACCCCTTCTTGGGTATTATAAGCTTAGCTGCAGTAGCAGGAAGAGAGCAACGTATGCTGGTGAGTCAGAGGGCTTGGAAATTGGAGTTGTCAGTTTGTGAGCATGTGGGATTTGTGTAAGTTTACTGCTTTTGTTTCTTTCATCAGTATTCCAGTCTTTGGAAACACAAATCTGGCAACCAGACCCTCCACATGGTCTAATCTCTTGTGTTTTCAGTTGACAAGGCAGATATACCAGTTGCTTCCCATTGTGTGATATATGCTCCTACTAAATAACTTCACATTTCAAAACTTAATAAGTTTCCAATCTAATTATGATTATACACTGTAATTAACCCCTACCTCTCAAAAACAAGGCTTTCTACCATTTAGTTTTTTTAATTTTGATTTCAAAAACCTAGGAAAAGATAGAATCCTTTTAGTCTATCTGGTGGAAGAGATGTATAGCCAAGTTTCTGGTCTTTTAATATTTTACAGTGGGGAGGATGGGAAAAAGACTTTGATGTGATTTATTTGGAAAAGGAGTTATTCAGGTTTTTATTTTAATCTTACATTGTATTTAAGAAAGCTGTCCATAAAGCTGTGTTGATCCTCTTGAAGAGGTTGTCCTTTTAGGAAATATTGAAGTTATAATCTTGTACAGAAAGTAGGTTTTCCTTTTTTTGAATCATATACTGAAGTTGAGGACAACTAGGATTCTCCATGAACTTTTTCTGATGAATGGTACAGGCATTTTGACCTCAAAGGTTTCCTCCTTTTTCATCAGATACCTGTTTGTTCCCTGATCAGTTTAAAAGAGTAAGTTATAAACATGACATTTTGAAAGTGATGTTTGGAGTAGCTGCATTTAGCACAGAGATTGGCACCTTTTCAGAAATGGGGTATTTGGTACCCATTTTTGAAAAAGTAGGCTAGGAGCATAGAGAAATTGCCCCTCTCCCACATATTTTACCAATTGAAATACACATGGATTAGTTTTTTAAAAAAGCAAATGTACCTGATGTTCCTGGGGGGTGAGCCTATTTTACCCTGTTTACTTTAATTTCTATTATTTTAAGCAGATATAAGCCTTTCCAATACCTAGCAGAGATTACCCACATAGGAATTTGGGGATGGAGTGGAAGAGTGAAGCCTAGGGATTTCTTTGGACTTGGGGGATTTTGACCAACAAGGTGGTTGAGAGCACTGTATGGGAAGGTGAAGACAAGACAATTAATTTTAATATTCCCCAGTATCCCGGTAGGGACTTTAAACCAGTGAATATGATGATCTCACCTGTTTGAATTCATAAATAGCCATATTCTATGACTTTAGACAGTTCAATTTTCTTCCTACTTCCCATCCCCCAAAAGAAAAAAAAGAAATATAGACTTATTTAGTGAGAGCCTTTAAGATAATCTTTATAACCTTTTGGACTTTTTGTTACTTTGCAGATTTAGGCCCAAATAACATCCTTATTATACTGTACAGTTGGCTCATTAGTTATTTCCTCTGGAATATTTCTAGGTTGGAGTAGACTTCCTTTGATGAATTCTACACATGAATCACCCTCTTTGTAACCTATGTTACAGTAAGAATTTTAGGAATTTCCTTTATTAGTTCTTCTAGTGTACTGTAGCAGTGAAAAGAATTCTATTTACAAGGTAAATCAGCAAAGCTGGTCTGCAAATAGATGTAGTTGTGATTGGTATAAACAACCAGTGTCTCATTTGGTTGCTTGTTGAGGAAGAACAATATACCTAATTGGATTCCATGTGAAGTGGTCCTTAGAACATTAAATGTCTTTCAGATGTTTTGCTGTATTTCTCTCATTTATAGAGACAACTTACTCTTCAAATTGTTTCTAGGTGGTTTGTTTCCTGTCGATGGAATGTTGAGGCACGCTGGCCAGCATCAGAGAGGCTGTCCAATCAGAAGGGGGCCGCTATAAAGGCCGGGCCACCTGCACCATGGGCCAGTGTGTCACCAAATGCAAAAATCCGTCTTCTACATTAGGCAGCAAAAATGGAGATCGGGATCCAAGTGGCAAATCCCATGGTAAGCGAAGTGGGAGCCATCGAGATGACCACACACCAACTTGTGGGAAGCCTGGTGGTGACATCCTTGTCAATGGGACCAAGAAAGCAGAGGCAACCTCAGAGTCATGTCAGTTTCCAACATCATCTGGAGATGCCAGGAGAGATCTTGAATCCAACACTGAGGAGTCATCCCTGCAAAGGATGGAGGAACTGTTTAGGCGTTATAAGGATGAGCGGGAAGAGGCGATTTTGGAGGAAGGCATGGAGCGCTTCTGTAATGATCTGTGTGTTGATCCCACAGAATTTAAAGTATTGGTCTTGGCTTGGAAATTCCAGGCTGCTACCATGTGCAAATTCACAAGGTTAGTTAGAAATACTTTATGTTTGAATTACAAGGTGGGGAGGGTAAGAACAGAGTCTAAAGCAAGCTGCCTATAGAGAGACAGAAGGACGAACTGGAACAGAATGTGGAAGATTTAGATTCAAGTTTAGTTCTTTACTTCTTGGCCATAGGATCATGGGTAAGCCATATTACTGTTTTGTTTCAGGGATTTCTTAAATTGGTATGGGACTTAGGAGTGAAGATTAGTGAACTCATGCTGTTTTCTCTTATGCAAATACATGCATCTTGCCCTTTTTAGTTTGATAATTCATAAGAGCCTCAGATGGAGATTCTCAAAGATTAAGCCAACAGAATCTTAGTTGAGGATCTGCAAAGATAAAAAGCGATCAGTTTTGTGCTTTCCCAACTGACAGTTTTTAAATTTAATGTTCTCTAATTTTAAGCAGTTAGTGGAAATAATGATCCACTGTTAACTGTGCAACTAGGTGGTACAGTGGATAAAGTGCTGGGCCAGGAGACATAAAAATAAATTTCCTTTACTCCCTTTCTTTTCTGTCCTTTTCTTTTTACCTCAGACAAGAGGGCAAGGTTCCCAAAACTATGGTTTCTTTCAACTCCTAAAGTTTCTCTTGACTTTTGAATCTATAGTCTAAGAATGAACAGTTTATTTGTAGTTACTGAAAGGGAGAATGACTGTGTAGTATTCTCTTGTTCCTAGAGATTCTCTCTCCTGAAAGCTATCACTGGTAGATGGTAGGCTAACACCATATCCCTTTAGGAGTAGGGATAACTGCAAAATGACAACCTCTGTCCCCAGGATATCCATAGTAGTTCTTGCCATGCTCTTTCTTTCATTATTTTCCCTTTAGGAAGGGAAGTTCAGAGACTGTACTTCCAAGTACTGAACTGTACTGAGGGTCTTGACTCACAACACTTAATTCCACACTTCTGGGGATCTAAATGAAAATGCAGAACATTTCTTTTGATATCAGAGGCTCTGAATTAGTTGGCCTTTGAATTGCTAGGAAGCTAGCACTTCGAAAACAAGATGTTTGGCCATGGAGGTTCTTCTGACTGTGTCTCCTTTTCTCTTTATATCTTTAATCAGATCATCATCATCTATGTTCTCTCCTCTTTGCTTCATGTACTCTCTCTCTTCCTCCACTGTTCTCTCCCCTCCCCCATGAATAGTTATTAGCATGTCTATTCAGGTGACTCCTGAGTCCGCATTGATAGCCTTTATTTTTCCTGATCTCCAGACATTTCCACTGTATTTTTAACTTCCCTATTTCTGTCATCTAAGTTTGAAACCTTGTTCTTATTCTTCTATCTGTTCAGGTGACAAAAACCTATCAATGTTACCTTTACAAAATCTCTCATATACATTCTTTTCTCTCCATTCACACAGTTACTGCCTTAAATTACCCAATCATTGAGCATCTATGAAGCACCTACCACATATCAGGTATCATGCTAAGCACTGAGGATTCAAAGAAAGACAAATAGACCCTTCTTTTGAGGAGATTACAGCCCTTGATGACTTCTTGTCTGAACTGGGCAATACCCTCCTAATTTTGTCTTCCTACCTTCACTTTGTGAACAATTCATTCTCCACACATCTGCTAAATTGATCTATTTGAAAACATAGATGTGACCTTGTCATTCCCCTGCAGAAGAATCTTCAACAATTTATTGTCTCTGAAAGGAAGTAAAAATGCTTCTGTTTGCCATTTAAAGTCTTTCTCTATCTGGCTCCAATCTGTCTTTCCAGGCTCATTTTATGTTATTCTCTCTCAAGCATGTAACACTACAAAAAGATTCACTTGATAATCTTTTGTATACAATATTCTATCTCCTATCTCTGTCATACTGACCTTCACTTTGGACGTGCATTTCTTTCTCACTTCTGCTTTGTAGAAACCTGTAATTCAGCATTTAGCTTTCCTGATGCTTCCAGTTGTTAATGTTTTCTACTCCCTTCTCTATTCATATTTATTTTGTATATAGAATTCATATTTGTTTATTATCTGTGTATATGTTGTTTGTACCTAGTATGGAAGTCAGGAACTGTTTTCTTTAGATTTTTCATCCCCATTCTGTCTTGTTTAATAAATACTTATTGAGTTAAATTAAATTCTGTCTTGAAGTGATCTTTTAATGGAAAATCTGAATGTGTTTTAATGATGCCTTTTTTTTTTTTTCTATTTCCTTTTATAGGAAGGAGTTTTTTGAAGGCTGCAAAGCCATAAGTGCAGACAGTATTGATGGGATTTGTGCTCGGTTCCCCAGTCTCTTAAATGAAGCCAAGCAGGAAGATAAGTTCAAGGATCTCTATCGCTTTACATTTCAGTTTGGCCTGGACTCTGAAGAAGGGCAGAGGTCACTGCATCGGGAAATAGCCATTGCCCTTTGGAAGCTTGTCTTTACCCAAAATAATCCCCCTGTATTGGACCAGTGGTTACATTTCCTAACAGAGAACCCCTCGGGAGTCAAGGGAATCTCCCGGGACACGTGGAACATGTTCCTAAACTTTACTCAGGTGATCGGACCCGACCTCAGTAACTACAGTGAAGATGAGGCCTGGCCTAGTCTCTTTGATACCTTTGTGGAATGGGAGATGGAGCGAAGGAAAAAGGGAGAGGAGTTAAAATGTCTGACGACTTCAGACACAGAGAGCCTGTGTCAAGAGGAGCAGACTTATCAGTATGTGTGAGCAGCCGGGACAGAACCACCTGCTGTCTGTTGACCTTCAGTCAGTGGAGAACTGGGAACTTTCTGGAAATTACTGAGGATCCGAATATTTTCTACTTTACACCTTTCTCTGCCTTGTATTTGAAAGGGCTCTAAAATGCTGTATCATGTTTTAGGCACTTTCTTCATTTTTGGTTATTCTTTTTAAACATTTTTTTGGTCCTGAAATATTTGACCCTGGCTACATGTTGTGTAATTTTTTTTAAAGCCTTCAGATAGAATGAGTCTGCCATTTCTTGCACAATTTAGATTTTTTTTGGGGGGGTGGGGTGGGAGTGGGAGGGTTAGGTTGAAATTAACATTACAAAATGATACAGTGCCAGATCTCAGTTTTGCATACTACATTTTTCAGGGCAGGTCTGTACTGTGTGTAGTGCTGTTTACATGGTTGAATTTAGGTTGTAATAATTATTTTACAAGATTTACACAGAGTTGAATAGCAGTGTTAACTGTTAACCACTTTGCGTTAATTTCCAGACAATTTGAAGCTCTAAAAACAAAGGAAACAATTTGCAGTCTGGTGAAATCCTATTTTAAGCTAATTCATTAGAAACCCTAATTTTTTCTCCCTGTTCATTCCTTCCTTCTCCCATTGCATTACATAGTTTATTCATTGACATGCTGTGCCTGTCATTCAAGTGAGCGGTTTCTAATACATTGTACTGAAAACCACTTAAGCGTCAAATGCAGAGAAAGCAGTGCTACCTCAGTTTTGCTGGAAGTAGATCTCTTTGATAGTTTTCTGTTTTTGATGAAGTTGCTGTATTTTCATGTTCTAAGTGGAAATACTTTTTTTTTTTTTTTTTTGACTCGGAGCCAAAGGTTCTGTTCCCCATGGTTGGCAAACTCCGTGCTCACTGGCCAACTAACTTGAAGGAAAACTGTGGTATGGAGCTCTGCTTGAATTTTTATTTTGATCTCTCAAGTATCATCAGCTTACTTGTCTGGCAAGTGCAGGAAGCCCAGGTTGGCCTCAATGCTGCCAAACAAATGTTTGAAAGTGTGTTTAATGGTTAAACTCTTATGCCCTCTCCCTTCTTGCTGCAGCAATGTTGTCACCTGACCCAGTGAGTTATTTATTATCTTTTTTTTTTTTTTTTTTTAATGTTGGGCTCATTTGGGGTGACGTGATGACTGTTTAGGTTTACATAAATTTCCTTCTCCTCTGAAATTTCTTAGGTTCATTGACTGTTTAAACTGATTTGTAAAAAGGGAAACAGCCTTTAGGGTGCAGAGTGTGTTGGGGGAATTGGGAGTGTGGAATGAAGGAGGCTTTTTAAAGGCTGTTGATGGAGCCTTTGAATTCTGGAATCAGAATCTGGACCATTTTCATAAAAGAGGGGATGGATTCTTGTAGTTTTTTCCTTGCCCAGAACATAGTACTGGTTAACTTTATAATATATTTGGATAAACCTTAGGTGACTGGGCCATGAGGTCCAAACTTAATCCCAGTGAAGGGATTCTCTCTTATATTTTGATTTTAATAAATTAGTTTGATAAGGAAAAAAAAAGGTGGCACTGGGGACTTAACAATCTGCTTCTGATGCTTTTGAACTTATACAGAAGAGAATCTGTCAAGTGAAAACTTTTTTATGCCCTTTTATAGTAAAATTTGTTTAACATTTAAGCCTATTTTCTGCCCATGGGCTGCATGTCCTTTGGCTTGGGCATGGTCTGGTCATTTCTAGCTCTCACCTCCTTTAGTAGAGAGCTTGAACTTACATCTTTGCAGGAATGATGTTTTGTGGAGTTTCTGCAGTGAATGTTTTTCTAGTGAACTTAAACCCATTTTGTATTGAAATTTTTTAAAGCCCTGAACTTGACAAGTTTCCCTTTAAAAAAAAAATGGGAAAGGAAAAAAAAATCTACATTTTAAAACTACCACCAAGTGAATAGATGATATTGGAGTTCTATGGTAAGACTGAAGGGAATTTGGCTGTTTTCCCTGGATTTGCCACAGTTGAATTTTGTGGCTTTTCAGCTGAGGCTAGCTTCATTGAAGCCCCAGCAGGTTTGGTAGGTTTTATTGCAGTTTTAAGACTGAAAAGTACTACCTTTGCCTGAAAATGCCAGAGTGAAGACCAGAAGGCACTTCCCATTCCAGTTTGTTTTAAGAGTCCCTAATTCTTGAAGTGGAAATCTCAGGCATTGTTTGGGCAGGCAGAGCTTATCACATCTCACAAACAGTAGTCCAATTGAAAGGGGGTGGTGGTGAGGGAAGCCATAAGAATCCTCTAGATCTCAGAGGGATTGGATTCCTTTCCTAGCCTGAAAAGAAGGCATTCCGTATAGATGTACTGTATTATGGGTTTGGTTTTTGTTTTAAATAAAAAAAGAAATTTTTCAGAGGAGCCATTTTTAAAAAAAAAAAAAAAATTTTAATGAACCATTCATTATAAAAATGTAACACAAAAGCAGTTCAGATTGCAAATGAGCCAGAAAATGGAGTGTTAAGTCAAGTACATGCTGTTCGTACCTCCCCATTTTGTGTCCCTATTATACAGCAAGGAGTTAAGATGTGTCTGTATTAGCTCTGGGTTGATTGTGGTCATAAAGTTAAGCCTAGGCTTTTATGTTAGGATCCCTCCCCCCTTGGGGGTGTGGGTTTGCTGTTCCTGCTTTTTGCAAATGAAAAGTTCATTGCTATTAATTCTGACATGAAAATGAGTTTCTATAATGGCCGAGTTGTGTTTCTGTGGAATAAGGAAAGAGTGTGTATATGCACAACTTTGGGACACTGTAAACACTGAGACACCTTTTATTTTAATGGCAACAGCCAGAAGTTAATGGAAGACTGTGGCATTTTGGAAACCATTAGGACCTTTTGAGTGTGGCTAATTACAACAAATTAATACATGTTGGGAAACTTGCTTTTGGCAAATTACTTATCAGCTAGTGTTTCCTTAGTTTACTAGGACACTAGTATGAGAGGAAGCTTTGGCATTGATTATTCTTTCTCTTTTGTCCCTAAGAAGTGGGACACAATTGGAATACATTGCTACCTTAGTAATAAAATACTACTCATTTTAGGCCACCCAGCCTGGCTTTCCCATCTTTCTCCTGATGGTTTTGCCCACATGTATGAGTTGAGACCAGGAGCCCATACCTCCTAATTTTGATAAAGGAACATGCTTTAACTATTAGTGATTGGAATGTGAAATACTTGTTTTAGAAACAAACTGGAATTAAGTGGAAATACAAATGTGCAACATCCTTTGACCCAGAAAAGTCTTATTGACAAGTGCAGTATTTTTAATATTACACTTACTTAGGAGAGGAACACTCTTACCTCCTTTAAAAAAAAGGATACAACTGTGCAGTATTAGGCTATCTCTGAAATGTAGCTGACCTTCCAGGTGGTGGTGCCAAAATTTGTTCCTGAGTACTGGGTGCTGGTAGAAGTGAGACCTGGCTAAATTTTCACAACCTTATGTCGTATATCCAGTTTTTCTGAAAGAACAGCTGACTCTGAAATTGAAAAGTTTATAGTGCTCTTTAGTTATGGCAAAAATGTCAACTGGGAGTGGTGACCAACCCTGAAAGTTTCTTGCTTGAAAACTGAACAAATCCTGTATCATAAAGAAGAGCAGTGTCACTGATTTGCCATATTTAAAAGTTGGGTACATAGATCCATGGCATCATTGGTGGGTAGAAGAGTAGAGGACAGCACAAAGATAGGCCCAAATGTAAGATAAGGGCTGGGAGCTTATTTTTGATCCATTTTTTGCTTGCTGTTTGTCCTATTTCTTTTATAACTGGTAAGTAGTGTTTTGAATTAGACTCAGTAACCAACATAGGCCTTCCATTAGGGAAGTTCGGCAGTATCTTGACTGAAAAGGATTATTAGACTAGCCTGCTGAAATATGCCCCTCTGAATCCATCTGATCTCAACAAAGGCTTACTCATTTTTATCCATCTTGTTTGTGGATTCCAGAAGCTTTCCCACAGTTGATCTCTCTTATTATGCTGTAATTGGAACATTCAGTCAGTGGTTCTCAAGTTGGCCTGGCCTTGAGGGTTGCCTTTCTTTGAGGAATAGCAACTTTTGCTTTGATCGTGTTTGGAACAAAACCTGATGTTGGCATACCAATTGTTACAGAAATTGTACAAACAGAATTGAGGTAACCCTTGGGTTCTCTTTCTGATCCAGATGCTGGATTATCATTGACTTTTTACAGGTCTGCCTCTATTCCTTTGAAGCCCACCCTATATTCCACAGGTAGTATTCTTGCTCTCTTATTTCCCTTCCTCCCTGAAGAAATGATAAAACTCATCAGAAAAGAAAAAACCCACAAAGCTTGGAAGTTTCCAAAGGATGCTACTTAGCAATTGCTGCAGTTCAATCTTGATAAATATAAGATTTTTTTTTTATTTTTTATTTTTGAGAAATTCCTTCCCAAAGCCATTCCCATCTTAGCCACCCCTGCCTTGCTACACAAATCCCTTGGGTCTATATGGTCATTCACTTCTTAACCTGTTGCACTAATGGGCACAGTTTTGTTTCAAAGGGAAATTTGAAGCAATAGGCAACAGGGCTTGGACAGATTAGTCCTGCAAACAACTTGCCTTAATCTGTTGGGTTGATTAGTTTATCACTAATGTTGTAATCCTCCACCTTTATGTATTTTTAATGGTTTTTTGATAAGTGTATCCTTTACTTCAAGGTTATACAAACTGTTGAAAAGCTACCTTTTGTGTTTTCTGCATTGTTGCACTCTTCAAATGGCCCCTTTTTAATATGTTTGTTACCTTGTTACACACATTTTGTCTTTGGTGTCTACACTATTTTTTCCCTTAAATGTATTTTATTTGAAGGTTACCTGCTGTTGAATTTAATAAATTTGTTTACTTGATTATTGCCATTAATGCAGAACAATCAGTAGTTTTTTGAATTCTGGGCTTAGAAGAATGAATGGAACTTGGGGGAAAGAAGGGGAACGGCTAGCAGCAGTTAAATCACGCTAATTTCGAGGATCTGTGGCTTTAGTGTGTTGATCTTCCCAAAGGTCATAGATTTAGAGTGGGGAAAAAAATTTTAAAGGTTGCTCTAGTCCAGCTTCCTTATTTTACAGAGGAAACCAAAACTTAGATAAAATGATTTTACCAGTGTCATAGAGGTCAGAAGTGACAAAGCTGGCATTTGAATTCACATTCTTTGACCAGATTGTTTTTTTTCCATTCATTGTCCCTTTGCTAGATTGATACATGTTACTATCTTTCTCTAAACTGATCAACAGGCTTAGAGAATGTTATAAGTGGAAAATTCATCTCCTATGGTCAATTTATACATGATCACTTTAGGGCAAAAACCCAGAGTCAAGTTTATACTATTATGGGAGAGCTAGCAGTTGATATACTTAAGAAAATAGTCCTATTTATGTGGGGTCTTTTAAGACTCTGGTCTCTTTACAATGAATTAAATCACTCTTAAGTGTCACCACCCTGGCCAGCCATCTGTAGCTGCCTTGGTCACTTCTGATGAGTGGTAGATCTATGGGGTGTCAATTCTTTGAACACTATAGTCTTGGTAAGAAGTATATATTTCTTAATCTACATCTAAGGGTATACATTTCTGTATATCAGAGATATCAAATATTCCCAGGACAGATTTGGCCCAAACCAGATTAAAATGTAATCAGAAAATAATTGACAATAAAAAAAAATTAAAAAAATAAAAATAATTTTAAAACATAGAAAATGGGCAGCTAGTGGTGCAGTGGATGGAGCACCAGCTCTGAAGTCAGGAGGACCTGAGTTCAAATCTGGTCTCAGACACTTAACATTCCCTAGCTGTGTGACCCTGGGCAAGTCACTTAACCCCAATTGCCTCAGCAAAAAGCAAAAATTAAAATAAAATAAAACATAGAAAACATTACATATCAAAACTAAGTATGCTTCCTACATGGATCCTTATGTACAGATTATTAGCCCCCGTTTCTATTTGAGTTTGACACCACTGGTCCAGACTGCAGGAAAAAGTAAAGGTAGTTCCCTTTGTTGCATTGTTAATATAAAACAACTGAATTCCTCTGAATTTCCAACTGAATTTTTTTTGGGGGGGGGGAAGTGGGGAAGAGTAAGGGGTATTGCCTATCTACTTATTGCAGAATGAACCCTGGCCTCCCCTACATACTCTTTCTTGTGTAGGGCTCCATCTCTGTCTCATAAAACTGAAATGATGTAGTTTTAATGGGTTCTGGACTAAGGAACTAAATTTTTTCTTTAGCCATGGGGTTGATATTAGTGTTTCCTAATATAAGAATGTTGCTAGTGGACTGCTTTTTCCTCAATCGACCTTAGTTCCTTCTCCCCTTACATAACCCAAATTCAGCATCAACTAGAAGTCTCTTATAGTTTAGTATTTCCCCTCCCTACTGAAGATGTTGCCTGGAAACTTCTCTGCTGGCTTTTAGGCTTGAATCTGTTTCATAACTCTGGCATTTCTATTCCTATAATATTTGTAACAGCTACAGAAACCCAAGGCCTTTACTAGACTAAACTAAAGCTTGCTTCATGCTGAAGTGGCAAATACCATTTTCAGTTGCCTAGCACAATAAAGGTAATTCCAAGATTTGTTACCATACTGTACAGATTACTAAAAATTGTAATTCAGTTTTAAATGGGGAAAAGGAGGGAGAAAAAAAGCTATCACCTTCCTTGATTAATAGTTGACATTAATGTGATGGAACATTTTCTGGACTTTTTACAACAGGAAATAAATAGCCTGATGAAAACCTTGGTTATCAGAAACTCCCACAATGACTGGAAAGGATCTCTAATGCATCCAGGGAGCTTTTCAGTGAATAGCTAAGCAGGCTCTGAATAGTCCTCACTTGATCTAGGGTGGAAGGTGAGGAAAAAAGAGATCTGTCTTTGTCCTATGTGCAACAAATTACACATTTGTTACAAGTAATTCAGGAAAGATTTTGTCATGAGAATGCCTATGTCTAGACTTATCCTTCTGTAATAATAATAATAATAAAGATCCTAGGCTCATAGATTTAGAGCTGCATGAAACAAATTTAGAACTTAGAGTACTTCCTTATTGACATGAACCCAGGTCTTTCTGACTTCAAATAATAACTGACATGTCATAGTTTACAAAGAACTTTTCACATTGTTCTCATTTGATCCCCTTAAAAGTCCTTATGCTTAGCTGAAATAGTTCAGAGGAGACAGCTTGAGACATCATGACTTTGACCTTTGTTTTGATGCTATGGCAGGAGCTTGCCTCTTGTCTTCTGTGTGATAAGATACATTCAGCCAGTGGGCCTTGTCGTTAAGGGCCCCTTTACAGTGAATGCCCTACCTGTATGGCATCTGGCAGTGGAGGAGGTGCAGTCAACATCGACTGCTTTGTTTGCTGTTTTGTTAAAGAATTGCCTTGGGGACTATGAGCTCATAGGTAATTCTGCCAGGTGTTTCGGCAGATCCCAACAAACTTAGCTATTCCACTGACTTTGATGATGGGCTGGGAAGGGAAGAGAAATACAGCTTTGACTAACTTAGGTTCTGCTACTGAGGTGCCAAAGAAGCAATCTCTCCAGCTGCACCTTTCTCTTTACATGCCCAAAGCCATATGCTAGACTTAAAAAACAACAAATACTAACTCATTGGCTTCTCCAGCCAAATGTGGGGAACAAGGGACTAGATCGAAAAGAAATATTTATGCACAGTGCCTCCAAAAGTAGTCCTCCCCACCCCACTTCCCCACCCAAACAAGAAGCTAGTTCTTTCGAAGCTGCATTGGCTAGGACTGACTGCAGAACCTTGGTTTTTTTGAATTGGCTTAAAGGGTGTGGGAGGGAAAAAGGAACACAACTCATTTGTGAATGGAATGTGCCTTTTTTAAAGAGTCCAAGTGGCAGTTTTGGCTCCTAAAAGGTAGAAGCTGCATGAAACAAGCTATATACCCTCAAAAATTTCAGCCTAGATGGCCCTAAGTGAGGAATCTGATCAGTCTCTGTAGTTTTGAGATGGAGGATTTCTGTTATTTAGGACTTGGTAGGTGACAGACGGGTCCCGGGTTATGAATACAGGGCTTGTGGGAACCTTCAGAAGGCTTCCCCCTGCTTTTGGGCCAAAGTAAATACCACCACTTCTTGTGTCAGTCCAAAAGCAATCCTTGTCTCTGTAGTTTTTTTAATCCATAAATTAAGACCACTGTTAATGTGGTACAGAAGGGAAGAGGGAGAAGTGGGCCACAATATGGATTTTTCATTGAAAATCCAGATAATTTAGGGTAAAGAAAGCTAGTAACCTGCAATATGAAAATGGGGGAGGAAACTGATTTAAAAAGTCAGGAGACCTGGATTCTAGTTTTGGCCCTGATACAAACTAGATGGTTTAGGAAATGAGAGGTTCATAAGTTTTAGAGATTAATAACTAGAAAAACAGCCATTTAATATTCAAGGTCAAAGTTATGCAGGCATTTTAAAAGTAGCAAATGGATGATTTAAACTTAGTTCTTTTGACTCCAAATACAGTATTCTTTACCTTGCTTGGGTAAGTCTTGGGATAAGACTAATGATTGTGAATAAACAGAAGTTGTCATTTTTATGTATTTTAGGTTTACAAAGTATTTTACCTACTTTTATTTGATCAGTTCCTCACAATTCTGTGAAGTAGGTATTTTTATTTTATAGATGTAACTAAAGTGGAACTCAAACTCAGCTTTTTGTGACTTTCAAATTCAATGCAGGCTGCCTCTTTAGTCATCTATGAAATGAGAGATGTAAAATAAGATTTCTGATTTTCAATTGTGATTCTGAGGGTTTATAAAAAACAAAAACCAAAGCAAACCCACTGCTGGCTTCTTGCTTTCTCTTGGTGCCTTTTTTTTTTGTTTTGTTTTTTGTTTTTAACCCTAGGACTCTACTCTCCAAATTTCTTGTTTTTAACACTCAGCAATTATGAGTAAGAAAGAGAGGTTCCTTTCTTTCCCCACTCCTTAAAGTGTCTCATTTTCTTCCTGAGGTTTTTTTGTTTTGTTACAAGAAATTTGTGTGAATGAAAAGAAAACAAAAGTACCATAAGGTTTTTGAAGGTTATTTCCTAATCTGATATAACAACGATCTCATCTCCAAATCAATACAACTGCTAAATTGATATTCCTTAAACATATAACTGACAATTTCTCTACCCAAGAAGCTTCATTTACTTCCAGGATAATATAAAATAAAAAACCCTAGTTGGCATCTAAAGACCTGCAGAAAGGCAATGGATTTAGAGTTGGACATGGATTCAAACTTTGCTTATTACTACCTATATAACCTTTATCAAGTCATTTATTCTGTGAGCCTTGGTTTTCTCATCCATAAGAAAGAGGGGGTTAAACTAGATAGCATCCCAGCTTTAAGTACAAGGTTATTATAATAGAACTTATTTTTGTTACATCCCACACTCAAAACTGGTCTGGTGATTCTCTGCATATAATGTTCTAGTCACCATTTCTATACCTTTGCATAGGTGGTCATTATCTTCTTCCTCACCTTCACCTTTGGGATCCTCTGTAGTCCTTCACATTACCTTCTACAGGAAGTCCTTCCTATTTTAAGTGTACTGCCTTGCCAGTGCAGTTAGTTTTATTTTGTATTCACTTAGGTGTTTACATGTTGTTGACCTTCAGTACTCTGTAAATTCAGTGAGGGCAAGGAGTTTAATTTTTGTCTTTGTATCTCCATATCTGTTACAGTATTTCATACATGTATATATAGATGTACAATACTTGTTGAACTACAAACCACATCACCACACCCCCTTCTTATATAGTTCAGTTTCAGCTTACCTGAGGACAGTTAAGAATGTTTAGTAAGCATTCTGACACTTAAAAGTCTTCAGATCTTTGCCTGGTCCAAACCGTTGGTCTAAGAACTCTGGGCCAGAAGCTTGCTCTTGCAGTATTTCCTATTTAGGCCTTGATGAGACACTGTACTCTAGACTTAGCTTGATCACATATTTGGTTAGATTTTCCTTTCTTGCTTTTCCCTGTGCTCCTCCCCTCCGTGATAAGACATCCCTCACTGGTGCCAGCTCTCCTACCCTTGTTTTTCTCATACTTCATCACACATCCCTTACAGTGGGATGTATCCTACAGACTTTTTCCTCAGTTCTCCAACATCCTCCTCCTCATCCCATCTGCTCCATTAATACTGTGATCCATCTTCCTCCACGGACTTTATGGCACTACTCTTTCCTCTCATCCCTTCTCACTGGTCTTCTCCACTGAAGCTACCTTAAACCCTTTTTTTTTTTTTTTTTTCTCAGCCCTCTCATTTCTTCCCTCCCTTAAATGAATATCCCTGTTAAGAGATCTGATGAAAGAAAAATTCAACAGTGGAGGCAAATAACTTGTAAACACTTAAGTGAACACAAAATAAAATACAAAATTGTAATTGCACTTAAATCAGATGGGACTTCCTATAGGAGATAGAATGTAAAGGACTACAGAGGACCCCAAAGGTGAATGTGAGGAGCAAGGGAACTGCAGGCATATGGAATTATCTATACGGACAGAATGTTATGTGCAGAGAACCAGGGAAAGAGACCATCCAACACAAGATCCCTTTGCTTCCATTCTCTTCATTTTTATTTGGTAAGTTCCATTCTTTTTTTTTAGTCTGTAATAGGCAGCCTTTCTTCCTGTTCAGGCTTTACATGCACACTGCCTATCTCACAGATTATTGCAATAAGTAACTTTCTACACACATCTTTACCCATTCTAATCTATGCTATGTTGTAGCAAAGTCATTTTCAATAGATTTGTGAATCCTCTAGTTAGTCAACTTCTTCAGCCTGCTCTGGCCATTCCAACTGCCTGGATTGCATTCCCTCCCTCCACTTCATAGTCATCCTCTTCTTTTCAGATGTGGTCCAAATACTAATCTTTCCAAATCCTCCAAACTACTGGTGCCCTCCCTCTCCTATTATCTTGTATTTAATGTGTTATTTGTTAATTTATTCATTTGATACTTGTGGTATGTACATGTATTCTCTCATCTACCATTTGGATGAAAGCTTACGGTGGGCAGGAACTGTTTCATTCTTTGTACTTACATCTTCAGTACTCAGCACACCTAGTTGACTTGTTGGGTAGAGTTACAGACCTGGAGTAAAGACCTGAGTTCAAATTTTACCTCAGATATTTACTTAGCTATGTGGTCCAGGACAAGTCAATTAACCTCTGTCTGCCTCAGTTTCATCAAATTTAAAGTGAAGTTAATAGAAATAGTTACTTCCCAGGGTTGTTATAAGAATCAAATGAGCATAATGATTATAAAGTGACTGGCACATAGTTACAGCGATGATAATCATATAGTAGCTTAAATGGTCATGGATTGAATAAACATTTGTGCCTATTATATGCAATTCTTTACAATAGAAACTCATTTTACTGAATTTCCAACTTAAAAGAATTAGGAAGACACTGATTTTTAATTTTTATTAATTTGATGTAAACCTAAGAAATTTTCAGGATGAAGATTATCAGGTGTTAGATCAGAAATCTTAACTTTTTTTTGTCATTCATTTTTTTGAAATTCTGATTAAAACCACAGACCCCTTCTCAGAATGTTTTTAAATGAATAAAATATAATAAAAAAAATTGCAAAGGAAGCCAAAGGTTAGTGAAAATAAAAATGTAATTTTTTTTTCCAAGTTCATAGACTCCTTTGAGATCTATGGATTCCAGGTTAAAAACATTTGTGTTTGTTAGACAGAGATAGCTGTTAATGAAGTGGAATATGGTAGTCCAGAGTTCTATAAGAAACTGTAAATAGACAAAAAAAGGGAATCTTAAGATTTTTTCCCCCCATGTCTGGAGATTTTTACCACCTAAAGATGGGACTGAGGTTGTGCTGAGTTATGATAGAATTGCAAAAGCATTCCCATAGCACAATGTGCCATGGGTGCCTTGGACCTGGCCACCATTTAATGTCTCTGTCTTCAAAAGGTTTATGTATCGAGTCTTTTGGATTTTTTTTTCCCCTTTTGGGATATATATCCAATTTTCTAACAGAATTGGCTTTACAGCCACCATCCCATAAAATATATATTTCTCACAAACTGAGAAATGACTGATAAAAGGATCTGCCTGCTTTTTACCCAGAGCCCAGCTGGTACTATTCTTGTGTATGCAACTGGCAACTGAAGGTGGAAAGACGTATATTTCTTCTTTTCCAGTGTTGCTGAGGTGGTGTTACAGGATGGGAAATGGTAGCAGGAAAGGAGTTGTCATCCTGGCTGGCAACCTACTAAAGTACCTCTGGGGTGGCACTTTTAAGATCGTCATTTATTGATATTAGCCCCAGGCCAGTTGATGATCCGTGAACACTGCAACAAATAAGAAAAATGCCAAATTTTAGCCTGAAGGAAGCCCGATTTTCTCACAGGACTGGATAACTTACATTAGTACTATTAAGTTTTCAATAATAACTGGCACTGATATTTATTTATTTAGCTTTTTTGCTGAGGCAATTGAGGTTAATTGACTTGCTCAGGGTTACACAGCTAAGCAATGTTAAGTGTCTGAGACCAGATTTGAACTCAGGTCCTCCTGACTTCAGGGCTGGTGCTCCATCCACTGCGCTACCTAGCTGCCCCACTGGCATTGATATTAAAGCCTTGTGGAATAAAGAGTGCAAACTCTTGGTGAATAGAGGTAGATAAGATAAATTAGTTGTCTAGGTTCTGGAAAACTAATAGCTAAAGTATGATTGCTCTGCACACAATAGATGCTCAATTAATATTTTAAAAATCAAATTAAAGATGGAAAATGTAGGAAAAACTACAGGTAGAAAAAAAGGATAGATGAGAAAAGAACTTAATGTTCAACCATAAGATAAGTTTCTGGAAACCACTGTGGTGGAAGAGTACACAGAATCCCAGGGGATAAAAGGATAAAGAGTACTAGCTGGAACTACAAAGGTCAGTATCCAAAGCAAGTACTTGTCTGCCGACTGAGTGGGTGGAGAATGATATTACAGGTAGATCCAATTTCAGTTTTGTCTGTTCTGACCTGTGCTTGATACACTTTGGTCATCAAGAAACACCCTCTGGGTGCATGCTGAGAACTGTGGCTCCTTAACAATTTGGTTCTAAGGTTATGGTGGGTGGGGGTAAGGGGACTCTAATATCAAAGTGGAAAATGGAGAACAAAGGAAAGACCAGAGTCACACTTGAATATTTTGCTTTCCAAAGTCAAAGGGAAATCTGGGCTATGAATAAACTGTATTCATTCAATTGTGGGCAGAAAAAGGGCTGCTGTTGCTATTGGCTAGAAAGGCAAACTTGGTATTCTGCAAAGATTATCACGATGCTGATCAATCACCAGTAATCACTGAATGCTGACTCTGGGCAAGCCCTTTATATAGAAAGCAAAGAAATAACTGAAAAATTGTGCTGATTGTGATATGAAAGAATATTATAGAATGTTTTCTTTATGTCTGAAATGCAAAAAAGATCAAACCAAACCAGGAAACAGATCTTCCTAAACTGATAATAAGTTAGTGGCCTAAGCTTAGTCAAATAATTTTCCTCTCTGGGCACCATTTATAAAATAAAAATAAGATCCATCCAGCTCGAAAATGTGTGATTCAAATATCCCTGAGAAACCAAAAAGGTCAGCTGAAAGCTGAAAATGGAGGGATGGGGAATATTTTCTTAGGCAAGTGACTTAATTTTTATTTAGTTCCATAAGGTCACCTTAGCTATGAGCTATGTTTTTTATAATTTTTGTACACTTTTCCTCCTGTCCCTCTTTGATAGCTGTAACCTATTTAAAATATAACATCAGTCTAATTTTTCAAAAAGCATCTTAAATGTGTTTTTATGTGTATATATTCAGAATGGGTTCTACCAATCAAAGGGATCACAGATACAGAGATTAGGGAAGTCTCAGAAGCAATGTAGTCCACCCTTCCCATTTTACATGAGGTTAAATGGTTTGTCTAAGGTCACACAAAGAGCAACAAAGGTGCAACTTGAAGCCAAGAGCTTTGACTCTAAATATAGCATGAGGCTGGAAGGTGCTTTTAGAAAAGGGAAAAAAAGAAGCCTGTATGTTGGCAGATTACATCAAGTGTAGCCTAGAGATGGAGAACAGAACTATTCAATAAGAAACCTCCCTCCATTTCCCACCTTCCCAGGGGAGATATCTCACACACACACACACACACACACACACACACACACACACACACACACGTCTCTCTTTCCCTCCCCCCCACCCCCCTCTCTCCTCTCTCTTTCTCATTACTCCCTCCTTTCCTCTCATTCACACACACAAAACACTCCTGGATTTACTGTGAGGAGATGGTGCTCTCTAGTGGCCAGATTAAAAGGAATGGATCCATCTGGACCCTCACTATTACCAACCTGCACAGGCTGACAGTTCAGGAAGGAATCTCTGAGGCCACTGAGTCCGGCCCTTCTTAACTAAATAGGAATCCCTTCTAGAGTAGTCTCAATAGGTGGTCATCCAACCTCTGCTTGAAGACCTCCACTGTGGGAGAACCCTCTACTTCCCGAAGCCTGGGGGGAGAAGAAGGGGTATTTTTTTCCCTTCAATAAATAGAGGTATATGTCTAGAGGTTTGAGATGCAGAGTCTGGACCTTTGCCATTAAATTGTGAATAAACTATGTCTCTGGGAGAAGAGGAAAGGCACCTTGGTATGGGGCTGACTGCAGAAGTTTAAGCTCATGGTAACATGAAGTGAGCCTTCTGTCTTGGGATAAAGAAAACACCACCTTCAACACCTCTTACATAAGAAGAGCTGATAAAGGATGGCAATCAATTGCCCCCAAATTAAATGAACTGGTTTTAGGAGGTCAGAAGCTATCTCTGCTAAGTTGAGGTTTTATTGCAGCCCCAATGCCTCCCCTCTTTCTGTGGCAAGCCTGATGAACATCTTCTCTGCTAAATCTCTTCTATAATATGGCCCACAACTTTAGGTACACCTATGGGCCCCCTCTTCTCTTTTCTCTAGTAGGGACCATATCCCTTCCCATGGATTTCATCACTATGTCCATGCAGATGGCTCCCAGGCCATGTCCTGGATTCCAGTCCTGCATCTCTAGCTGCCTTCTGAACCTTTCACAGTGGATGTCCAGAAGTCACTAGACATGTCCAAAGTTGACCTCATCCTCTTAGGAATTTCCACATTTCTGACAAGAGTACAATCATCCTTCCATTCACTTGGGTTTGCTACTTTGGCTTTATCCTCGATTCTTCCTCAGCTCACACACCCAACCAAGGGCTAAATCCTGTATTCACCTCCAAATACCTGTCACATCCTTCTCTTTCCTTCCAAGCCCTCACCTGAAGTCAGGCCCTCAGTGTTTTTCTCTGGGACAACCGCAATCACCTCCTAATCAGTCACTCTCTCTCTTTCCCTGCCCAAGTCTCTCCAACCCATCCACCATACACACACTTGCCAGAATGATTTTCATAAAGTAAAAATCTGATTGTGTTACCTCCCTATTTAATAACCTATTATCTCTAGGATCAAAGGCCCCAGTCTGCCTGTGCAGCTTTATTCCATATACTCTTGCCTCATGGTGGCTTCCTTGCTATTCCCTCCCATCTCCTTTGCCTGGCAGGCACTCTATGCTACCTCATTTTCACTTCATAGAACACTTGTTTCTCTTGAATTGCCCAAGTAACCCTTTCTCCATGAAGCTTTTCCTGACTTCTCCCATCAGGCCCTGTGATCTCCACTCTGTCCCCACTAAATTTACTTATATTTAATCTGTATGTATTTATTTATGTACTACCTATCTCCTCTGATAGAATGTCCACTTCTTGAGGGCAGGGGCTATTTCATTTCTTTTGTTTTCCCAGTGCCTAGCTCTGCCTGGCATCTGGGAGACACTTAGTAAATGAAGAACAGGAGGGTCAGTGGGTTTCCCAGGCCCAGGCTCTGCCCATTTACCTCTTTGTTCCTGGCAGAAGAACAATGCAGAGAGTACTGGGTGGCAGTCTCCTGTGGAGCTTCTTGACCCTTTCATCTAACCGACTCATGGCTATCTTCAGTTCTTCTCCCTATGGTGATTAGACAAATCCATAAGAAAGAGAAGTCAGTTCTGAGACTCTGGGGGCCCTCTGGTTATCATGAAGATTTTCCCCCAGTGACAAAGGAAGAAAAGAGATGGAAACACTGCTTATGAGCTGAAGAACAAGGTGTCAAGCCTTTCCAAAGCTAAATAGTTGAATTCAGAACTAAGACTAAGAAGGTATTTTCCTCTCTTCCCATCTTGAGCCAATTCTGAGGACCACACCACTTCAAGCCTGCATCTATCACTGACAATGACCTTGGCAAACAAGGACAGAAAAGAAACTAACAGAAAATTACTGTGAATTCTGTTTGACTAAAGCAAGAAGACTTAGGTCCTGGTTCTGCCTGTGCAATCTTCCATGAAACTCCCAAATCACTCTAGATTTCAATTTCCTCAACTATAAAATGAGTGGAGTGGACCAAGGGTCCTTTGGGCTCTAGTATTCTATGATTTTTACTCTGCTAAGAGAAGATTGTCAACTCTCTTCATTACCTCACAGGCTGGGATCAACAACAGATGTTGTTGACAGAATATGGAGGTGGGATAGAGAAGATAAGGGGGAAATTAATGGTACTGGTAGAGGGAGACATAAAGAATAAGGACAGGTGCAAAGATATGAAGACAATGGAAGGGCCATTCTAGGAGGTAACTTGGATGTTAGCTGGGTTGCAGAAGTGGCCCAATCTGGAGAAACCTTTCTAACCAACAGAACACCAGGATCATCAGTAACCTTATTTACTAAGGGACTCTTTTCCGTTGAGGCTAGTGGGACACCGTCAGGGCAGGAGTGACAGATCCACTCATGGAGGTGAGTGGGGGTCAGGGCTCTTCTGCATACCAGCTTCCAGCTGAGACCAGTTGGACCCTGAAGAATTTTCAGGGAACTCTGGGTACATTCAGAGCTTCTAAATTCTGGAAGTAAAAATACAATATATTAACAGTAGCCCAGAAAACATTAGTATTCAGGAATCCAAAGTTCATCAGGTTCAAGTCACTAGTCTCTGTGTGGGTTAGGCTTCAGTTCTGCTCTCTACCTTCCATCTACTGACCTCCTCCCCTCAATTAGGTACACCACCATTAACAGTCTTTGCTCCCCTTACCCCCATCCTGATGTACCTGGCTCCCTCCAAAGCCAAATGAAATGAGAGACTTACTTAGGAAACAATACTTTTTGTGTTTTTTGCTTTGAGGATCCACAGGCAAGAAGACAGCTTCTAGACCAGGCAAGAGACTAAACTTTTGGGTCATATCCTCTTCAGTATAATTTTCCTTTATTCCATTCACATAAATAGTACTTTCGTTCTCTGGGTCTGTCTCCAGGGTGCTCACTATGGTGTCACAGTCCAGAGTGAGCTCTTGCACTGGTCTTTGCACCTGGAGTAGAAAAAGATGAAAGCTGACAGATGAATTTCATCTGACGTCACCCAGCAGACTTAAGCAACTTTCCAAAGGCTGCCCATCTGAACCCTACTAACTTCTGTTAGGTCAGAAGGGTGAAGGTGCTTACATCTGGTTCTTTCCAATAAGAAAGAGCCACTCAGAGCAAAGTGTTCAAGGTCCTAATACAGAAACAAGGAAGAAAACATGGATACATATTTAAGCTGGTAATGAGTAATAATAACAGCTGATTCTTTCAAAGTACTTCCATTTAAGCCTCATAACTACTTTGAAGTTGACTGATAGCTAATAATATCTCCATTTTACAGATGAAGAAACTGAAGTTCTGCTTAAACAACTTGCCCATGGTCCCAAAAATCATCAAATACAAGCAAGTAATAGGTACTTAATGAATGCATATGGAATTAAGTTAAAGCAGATATTCCTGACTCCAAATCTAAAACACCACCCATTGGGACCATAGTAATTGATCAAAGTCTTCATTTCTGAAGAGGACTGCTAATTTTCTTCCTCTGTTGTTACTTTTCTACAACAGGAATGAGCTAGGCACCTAACTCCCATGTATGTTCTGTATCTTCACATCAAGGCTGGCCTAGAATTAATGAGTACCACACTGTTGCACCTGGATTGCCAGTGTTCATTCCCCAGTCTTAAGGACTGCCTGAAGAATACATGCTGATAGGAGGTCTTGTTTCCTGTTTTAATTCAGTGGTTCTTATGTGCTCTTTACCTTGATTCGGGATCCTTGGACACATGCACCATCCAATGTCTCTATGGCTAACTGGGCAGCTTCTAGTATTCCATACTGGATGCAAAGGTATGGCTGAAAAAAGAGAAGACAGACTCAGAATCAACTCTGCTTCACAGCTTCAAATGACTGTCCCTGCACTTTTCACTGCAGGAACTAAGAAAAAATTCTAGGTGAATCATGCCAATCAAGAACACTGAGAGCAATTCTACATGTTGTAATACACTTATTACCAAGCTTGCCGGTTTTTCTGGCCTGTTTTTGTTTCCTCAACTCCATAAATATGGAACCTGTAATTTCTATTCAGCCATGACTAAAATTGGGGAGATTGAAACATATTAACTAAATTTGAGCAGTACTAATTATAAACCAGAATGAAAGTTTGCCAAACTTCGATGGGAAATAAACCATGGCAGAATAATTCCCTTCCTGGAGGAAACTACACATCAGAACTTTGAAGAAGCAGAAATTTTGGGGAAACAAACAGAATAGCTATTGTAAAAAAAGAAGTGATATACCCCACTGCCCACCCTCTGCCATCTCATGCTGTCTGATGATCAGCTTCAGGGTTCCTTCTCCCTGTTCACTAAAGTGCTGACAATCCTATGGTCTCCAGCTGCCATCCTTCAGTATCCCTTATTTAACTTTTAACCTTAAAACTTTACCTTGTAATACTGCGATTTCAGATCAGTTTTTAAAAAAAAATTTGTTGCACACTGTCCAATGGACATAAATCACTGTCACCAAGCTCAACCTAGCTAAGGTCAGAGATGGGTATCCCTAGGGTAGGCCTCAGGAGTGAAGATTGTTTACTAAGTTGTAGAGGAGGTTAGACTCTATATCGATGAAGAAGAGGTACTCATAGACATGAAAGCAAACATTTAAAACAGTAGTTATAGTTTAGTTTGGCAGCTTCCCAAGGTGGTAAGGGAGGTTTTTACACCTACGTACTTGGTGCATAGTAAGTACTATATAAATATTAACTAGTATTATTATTATTATTTTATTTATGAATCATTTCTTAGGATGGACTATTTTTTCAAGGATTTTCACAGATCAACTGCAAATTCATGGTACATGTAAATTCTTATTATCCCAACCCCAGCTCTGGAGTCTTAGGTGTTCTAACTTTATTTTCAGGTCCTAAGTTAGTACCAGAAAGAGTGTGTGACAAAGGGGGAAAAACATTACAATTGGAATCACAAAATGTGAATTTGAGTCCTGGCTCTGTCCTTTATTAGATGTATGTGCAACTTCACAGAATCTGCTTGCTCATCTATAAAATGGGCAAAATAATACTATTAAGGCTTATTTCACAGGATTGTCATAAAGACAGAATGAGATAATATATCTCAAAATGCTAAACAAATGTAAAAACAATGTAGACCTATATGCTATTCACAAAAAATGATCAGGAGTGAGTGGTCCTGGCATAACTATTGTAGTCCCTTAAGTCATTGGCAACTGCTTTTTCTGCAGGACTAGCGTTGCTAGGGATGCCATCTAAAAGTAACATTCTTAGCTTTCTAAATACCTCTTCCTGGTTGTCTGCAGTCTTTTTACCTAAATCTCTAAATGTCATTGATTCGTTGTAATTATTCAAGTTGTTGTTTCTTCTTTCAGTGACAAAAACAGAAGTAAGATACAAGAGAGAGGCAATGTAGCGTGCCAGATAGAGCTGGATTTGATTGTCAGGGTGACCTGGGTTCAAATACATCCTCTAACTCACACTGGCTATGAATATATCATTAATCTCTCAGGCCCCAGGCAACTCTCTCAGACTCCAGGCAACTCTCTCAGACTATGTAAATTGCAGAGCAAGTGACAATCTACATTGGCAGTGTAGTATTTTTATACCAATAAATCTAATCCAAAAATCCAGGAAGATTAACACTTCTATGTAGCTACCACCAAGCTAAGTGTGGCAAATATAATCTATTCTCAAGGCAGGAAAGATCTTGCTCTAAAGCTTATTTTCAAAATCCTTTCTCTTTTTCTATTTTCTCCACAATAAATTTAAAGAACTATAGAGAAGGAAGGGACTTTAGAGACATCCAATTCAACCTACATCTGAAAAAGCTATCTTATAAATGGTGATCCAGCCTTTAAATATTGCCCAGGGAAGGGGACAGCACCTACCACCTCTTGAGGTGGTCCATTCCACTATTAGATAGCTTTAATTTGAAGAAGGTAGTTATTGCTTATTTGTAAAAAGTACACAAGTCCCCTCCAGGAGAGGTTTCATTTTGTGACTGTCTATCCCAGTAGTGGCTGAAGGTTGATTCTCTTTACCTCAACAGTTTCAAGAACAATTTCCAATGAATGGACAGGACCAAAGCTTGCAAACAACTTCTTCAGAGGCTTAAGGCAGAAATTTTCCCCAAATGGCCCTGCATAGACGGTTGACATTTCTGCCCACTTGACTTTCATCTATTGGAAAAATATGACCAAAAAACAAACAAAAAAACCCCCAAAGGGTCAAAGTGAGTAAGCAAGAATGCAGAGAAAACTAAAGCCCTTAAAGCCCCTAAGGTCAGACGATAACAGTTCATTTGATGGACCTTAGCACTAAAAGACTCTGGTTCAGCAAATGATCCCATTACCTTTTTATGCATTTCAACAGTGAGGCTGGATGGGAGAGGATGTGGCCACTGTGAGAACTGAATGATGCTGAAGGATGATAGAGGGACTTCTGCTTGGGCTTGTTCTAGAACCTGTAAGAAGGACAAAGCACTGAGAGACAGGTCAAAGGACCTTGACCATTTTTTATCTGAGAGGAAATGCCTGAGACTTTAAAAAAGCTATAGTACCCCATGGTGCCAGAGTGGATCCTCTGACTTATTTCCACTTCTCTAATTAAACCCCTACATGGAGAGAAATGGCCAGTATCTCCTTTTGTAGTAAGAATGACAGAAGTTCTCATATTCAACAAATTCTTTGACACATTTTCTGGGATAGCAGAGTTAAATGAAATACATTGAAGACCTGGGTGCTGACATGAAATACTACTTCATGTCACCTTAACCACCTTTCACGGCCACATCATTGCTACTGTCACAGATAAAAAAAGGAAAAAGCTGCCTATTTGACCACACACATACACAGAAAGTGTGGAAGAGTGAATACAGTACTGGGCTTTGAGAGGTTGGAAAGACTGAATCATGCCATGCACAGACTGGGAAACCTTGGGAAAGTCATTTAAGGCCTCTGATCCTCAGTTTCCTCACTCTTCAAATAACAGCTCACATCCCACAGTGCTGTAAATGAAGATCAAACAAAAGAGTCTTCATAAAGCACTTTGGGTGATCTATCATCATTCTCATTATGATACATGAAGTGCTCTAGGGGAAGTTCTCACCTTGAAAAGGCTTCATTTCTAACAAGAAGTCCACGTCCCTTACCTCCTCATCAGAAGTACACAGAATACTTTGGCAGAATCTGGAAGACATAAATGTGCTGCCACCTGCTTTCTGGGACAGGAAGAGGAGTTTCCGACCAGCCAAGTCCAAACACTCTAAGATACTGAGAGAAAGATGACAATGAAATGGGAGAAGAAGGAATGGAAAATCTCTCTGAAAACTTAATCAGTTCCTAGTGAGGCATGTATGTGATTGCCTGTGTCAAAATTCCTTCCAAAATATGATTCAACATTTATTTGCAATCTATTGAATGTGACTGGGGCTAATGACCTAATTACAAGGAACTGAAGCTCCTGGGAAAATAGTAATCAGTTGCTGCATGGCCAGACTGATCTCTCATTAGTTTTTCTTTTGTCTTTATACCAATGCATCTGATTGTATAATCTTATGAGTAGGACATAACTTGGGAACAACCATCAGATGTCAATGGACAAAGTGTGTTTAAAAACACACTTATTGAACTAAGATCTTTACTGATTTTTCTTTTAACATGGCAATCATTTCTGATTATGCCTCCTCCTAAAACTGAATTATTTCTTGTAATGAAAGAAAAATATTTGCAAAAACTACTGATAAAGTAATGATATCTGCTATTATATGCAACACTGTGTTCTTGTGGCCCCCTACCTCTCTGAAGAGAAGATGACAGAGGTATGTTTCAGGACTTGTTCTCTGGTGTCAAACTGATTATTATCACTCAAGAGTTTGGCTTTCTTTTGGAATCCTTTACATTTACATTATTGTAATACTGGTTCTGCATGAATTTGTATAATCTTTTAAGAAACTTTTTTCAAAAGGTAATGACATTATAATAACTCTATGAGCATAAGATTAAAAAGCTGGCGATCATCTAGTCAAGCCCTTTATTTTGCAGATAAGGAAACTGAAGACAACAAAGGTGCCAAAGGTCACAAAGCAAGGATATAATAGAATCAAGATATCAATCTGGGTTCACTAATTTCAAATCCTGTGCTGTTTATTTTTTTCTATTAATATAACTCTTCCCCCCCCCCTTCTACTAAGGGAAAAGAAAAAAGAAAAAGAAAACCTTATGACAAATATGTGAAGTCAGATAAAACAAATCCCTACATTGGCCATGTCCAAAGTCACCTTCCTGTCAGGAGATGGACAGAATGCTTTATATATAGTCCTTTAGAATCAATGTTCTTTCCCCTACAAAACCCTGCCTCTCAATATTCTGGGAAACTACATAGAGAAGGTGACCTCCACCTTCATTCTACTTGTCTAAGGATCAAAAAAGTTACCCTGCATTCTTCTGCCATGTTGCATCTGTTGAGGGTCTTGCTTCTTTATGGGGTCCACTGGGGCATAAGGGCGATGTGTTTCTCTGTTTTGGACTTGCCAGAAATTGTTGGGAGTTTACTGCTATATCCAGCTTCATCTCTGCAATCTTGAGGAAAGAAAGAGTGGGAAACCCACCAGTTTCTTGAGTGTTCATTATAGAATAGTTTCCAGCTAAGCAAGCTGCAATTTTTTAAAGCAAAGAAAGCAAAAAAAGGTGGTGGTGGGAGTGGGGTAGGAGGGAAGAAAGAATAAAACAAACTAGGTTCAATGGATACCTCTCTCCTTTCTTAGATACTGGCCTGACAACTCAACAGATGGTTTCTAATTGCCTCGCCAGAGATAACAATCTGTCACAAGAAGCCCAAGTTGTTACATATAGAAAGGAAATGCCAATGCAGGGCTCAGTGAAAAGGGATGCTGATTTTGGCAGGATCATTATAATTAGTCGCTTAAAATATATTTTTAAACTGAATGTGCAACTGGGTCTCTGGGAGAGAAAACTGCTTCTCTTGGAAACCATAATAAAATTCTTAGTGGACTTACTTTTATAGCTTCAAAAAGAAAAACAAGTCTTATTTTGTTTAGTTCTAGAAATGCCACTCTGTCCATTTGTAATATTTAAAACTTATCTGTTCCTGGGAGTTACTCTAGATGAGATACAAATTGGTATCTAGCTTAAAAATCCTCTGGATTGGGGCAGCTAGGTGGCGCAGTGGATAGAGCACCAGCCCTGAAGTCAGGAGGACCTGGGTTCAAATCTGGTCTCAGACACTTAACATTCCCTAGCTGTGTGACCCTGGGCAAGTCACTTAACTCCAATTGCCTCAGCAAAAAAAAAAAAGATGTAAAAATCCTCTGGATTTCTAAACTCCCACTCTTAAAATTTTATTAGTATCTTTCATATTTATATTATTCTTTGCTTATGAATATATTCCCTCCCTCTCTCATGAACCATCCCTTGAAATAAGAAAGAGGGGAAAAAACAGCTCAGTAAGAACCCCACAAGTCAAGGAAACCTGACAGTATATGCAGCATTTCACCTTTACAAAGGAAGGAAAGTTGACTTTTCTCACTCTCTCTTGGTCACTGCAATTACATATCACAGTGTGCAGCCCAACTCCTCTTCTGTTATTAGTTCTCATCATGCTACTAATCTAATCTTGTAGAAATTTATGATTTGATAAGAAATGAGATGGGGCAGAAAGAAGGTAAAATGTCTACACAAGATATACCTATATGAGGGATAGATAAGATATAGGTGACCATTTGTGTGGTTTAGAAGCTCTTTCTCAAAAGTCAGCACTGAAATACCTTCTGGCTGAATGTGGACTACAAATATGTGGATTCTGTCAAATGGGTTTATTATATGACATGGAGCATCATTGTATCTTGCAATGTTACTTTCCAAGTTGGTTTTATAGAGGTCCTCCTAACCCCATTGGTAAGACTGTATCATAAGGTTTATTACCTGATTCAACAAATAATGGAAGCGTGTGTGTGGGTTGTTCCTTATTTTTCCTTAGGACTGGGCCTACATTTCCTCACCAAAGTACTTCTACTTCAGTCATCACCCTCAGCTTCACACCACCACAACCATCTGAGCCTTGGCCTTCATGTCTCCCAGTTGATAGATGAGTTTTCACCTTTTCCTTCTCAGAGCCAGGCTTCTATGCCACTTTCTAGATGATCAATTCCCCCACTCATGCCAAATACTCAGAATCCCTTTAAGTCCCAACTAAAATCCTACTTCCTACAAGAAGCCTTCCTCTCTTCTTTCTGTTAATTGCTTCCTATTTCTCTGTTGCTTTGCATATATTTATTTGTATGCTGTCTCCCTTGTTAGATTGCAAATTTCTTGAAAGCAGAGACTGTCTTCTGCCCCTCTTTGTGAACAACACTCTTAAAAACAAATGCCTTTGAAAGACTTAATGGCAGTCAAAATGATGATGAAAGTTTCCTACTTCCTGAGAGAAAGGAGATGGCCTTAAAAGGGACACGTGCATTTGTGCATGTGTACACACACACACACACACACATACATATGTATGGGGGGGGGGGAACATATTTTGCTTGACTTTATGGTACAAGGTTTTATTTTTCTTTACTTCAAAATGGGAGAGCAGCTGAAAGGGAGAGAAAATAAATTTTTATTAATTAAAAAAAGGATGTACCAAGTCCTAGGGTTTACAGAGGCAAATATAAAATACTCCTTGCCCTCAAGTATGTTTTATTGAGAAATGTAGAGAAGAGTTCAATAATTAAACAGTTCTGACTGATCTGTCTTACACTAAATGCTACTCTAGGATCAAGAGAATGATCCTGAAGTTCCTGAAAAGTGTTTAAAGACAGATTTTTTCAAAATTCTATTCTAGTTTTAAAAAGTTGATGAAACAGGGGTAGAAGCAACACAAAAGGTAAAACATTTCAATTATGTGAAATTAAAATATTTTAATACTAATAAGAGCAATACAACCAAGGTAAGAGTAATGAAATAGGAAAATATTTTTATTGAATATCTCCGATAAAGAGTCTGAGATCCAAGATTACAGGAAATGACCTCTATGTACATATGTGTACAGATACATTACACTACTGTCTCTCTTCCTTCTCTCTCTTTCTTCCCCACCTCTCTTGTCTGTCTAGTTTCCATATGTGGGAGAGAAAAGGGGGAACCATAGAGCTAGCCTGTCAAGAGGGAGTCACTTCCCCCTCCCCAAGCTCTTAAGTCCACCTTCCTGTTTATTATCCTTTTATTCTTGCTCTTTGCCAAACAATGACCCTCTATTCCACTCCATGACAGAAGGAACCCAGAATCCCAGTTCCATTGTCTCTCAAACTCACTTCCCATTTTTCAATGAAGACAATAGGGTAGTCCCCTCCTAGATAAGAATTTCTAGGGATTTTAATTGCCTTGTAGCTACATCCTTAAGTCGTCCTGTCCTTTCTATGTACCTTGCATTGAAAATTCCTAATGTGTTATTTCTCTCAATTAGAATGTAAGCTATACGACTTATCTTATTTTAGTAATGAATCTCTAGTGCTTGGCACATAATAATGGCTTATCAAATGTTTTTTTACTGATTAATTTAATTCACCCAAACTCTTAAGACCAAACCTGTTATGTAACGGATAAGTGGTCAATAGAAATAATCAAGGGGCAGCTAGGTGGTGCAATGGATAGAGCACCAGCCCTGAAGTCAGGAGGACCTGAGTTCAAATCTGGTCTCAGACATTTAACATTCCCTAGCTGTGTGACCTTGGGCAAGTCACTTAACCTCAATTGCCTCAGCAAAAAGAAAAAAGAAAAAAAAAAGGAAATAATCAAATAATTCTGTAAAGGATAAGTGGTCAAAAGAAATAATCAAATAGTTCTCAAAATAAGAATTGAAAGCTTTTAACAATTATATGAAAGAGTGCTTCCAATAATTAATAAGAGAATGCAATGCAAATCAAAACAATTCAGAGGTTTCAGCTTATACCTAACAAATTGGCAAAAATAAGAAAAGACAAAATAGGAAAATTCTAAGGAGTGTGAAAAAAAGAGCACACTGATATATACTTGGTGGAATTGAACATTATTCCAGCCATTCTGGAAAGCAATTTAGAATCATGTTAATAAAGTGACTAAAATTTTCATACCCTTTTCCTCAGAGTTCCCAGAACTAGGTATACACTCTAATGAGGAAAAAGAAAGGTCCTACATATGTCAAAATATATTTTGTAGAAGTAAAGCATTGGAAACAAAGTAGTAGTAGTGGTGGTAGTGATAGCAACAGTAGTAGTAGTCGTAACAACAGCAGCAGCAAAGAATTGGAAAGTGGAAATAAAGAATTGAAAACTTAGCAGCACTTTTTGCTGGAATAAAGAAGCAGAGAAAATGTAGATGCCCACAAAGGGAGAAATACCTAACTTTATTGTAGAACATGTGATGCAAGAAACCACGAATATGCAAAAAATAGGAAAGCATTGAAACTGATGCAAAATCAACTATAACCACGAAAAAAACCCAGTTATGACTAGAACAATGTAAAGAGCAAGAACAACCCTCTCAAAATAAAAATTGAATGACATGCAATTATAACAACCAACCAACCAACCCTGGTTCCAAAATCAGGATATAAGAATGCTCTTCCTTCCCCCTTTTTTTCCAGAGATAGGGGACTTTGGAAGTGGAACACTACCTAAAATTTCATAAATGATGGAGATGTAGATAATATTTGCTAAACTGTTTTCCTCTTTTTGGTGAAAATGATATTCTGGGAGAAAGAAGAGAAAGGAAGGAACATATCAGGAAATTAAATTTGACATAAAATCAAAACATGTATGCCATTAAAAAAAAAGATAATGAAATTTACAATTTCAATCCAGTTTTAAAAAGCATGTAAAGATCAGGTGAACTTAAAGTACTCAGTACTAACCTTCCTTGGGCCATGTTTAATAAAATACTGAGCCAATTCAAGGGTTGCCATAGCATCTTCTGTGGAATCATGGCCAACCCTGTCAGGGCACTGTATTTCCTTTCTAAATGAAGTAAGAGGAAAAAAGAGAGCTTATTAACTCAGAATCAGAGGCTAACAACTTGGCCTAAAGGTTCATATCTACAAAGCTCTTTTCAGTTGATGTTTTTCCTGTGTTTTCTGGCTGCATGTAGAATCTCAGGGATTCAAGTCAAATAACTAAAAAGGATCTACCAGCAACAGATGCTGCTTGTCACAGTTTAGGGGCTGAAAGTGGTGGAATTTTGAAATGTTTTGTCAACTCGGATACTTTTTTTCAGGATTTCCAAGAGACATGTATGGCATTAAGCACAAGTCATGTGATAATACAGAATGAGAAGTATACCTTTCCAATTCATTACATGAAGCATATTATACTAATTAGGCAGCATGGCACTGTGGACAGAACACTACAGCTGGAGTCATAAAGACCTTTGGTTCAAATCTTGCTTTGTGACTGCAGCAAGTCACTTAACCTCTATATGTCTCAAGTTCCTCACATGTAAGATGGAAATAAATTCAGCACAAGGACTAAATGAAATTATATAAAGTACTTTTTCAAACCTTAAAGAGTTCCAAATTTGAGCACTGGAGATGTTCTGTCCTATTTGAACATGTCAATATAGGGAACTATTTTAATGTAAAACAATTCAAACTGTAATAGACTTACCCTAAAACAGCTTTGGCTAAGAACTTAAGCTTAAACCTTCGGCCCAAATCTCTGACAAAAAGCAATGAAGTGTCAATAACATTGGGATGTATCATCTGTGGAGAAAAAAATAAAACCCTTTTTTAACTTTCTAGAGTAATGGCTAAATGGAAGAGTCAGGGAAATAAGAAAGGTAAAGAACAAGGGACATAACACAAAAATGGAAATGCCAAAGAAATACACACTTGTAAGGCTTGAAGGTCTGCATTTAGGGAATGGCCCACTAATACCGCATCTGGAGGGAGTAACTTCTTTAACTTAGCCTGGACGTCTCTAAGTTTTGTGGTCACAGGTTTAAGAATCTTCCTTGTGATGCCTGAGAACCTTTCCATAAAAGCAAAAAGAGGAGGACCATGATGAGAGTAGCTAGATTCCATCCCCCTAGTCCCAACCCCAAAATGTTTCCTGAAGAAAGCATTATTACCATAAGGATTATATTTTTAAAATGAAATCTAAGTCACTGCTGTCTAATTAAAAACAGCTAATAAGTCTCCTTCTGAAATATTGACTATCTACATATTGGAAACGGTTTTGAAACAAGTGGTTTACTTGTTTTCATGTCACTTCATGGTTCCCTCCTACTTCTCTCAATAATCATGTTTTCTTCACTGCCTTTTTTTTTTTTTTTTTTCATTCTGTAAATGCAGGGATCTCCCAAGGATCTGTTCTTGGGCCTCTGCTGTTTTCTATCTACAATCTAAGCCTTGGTGATCCTGTCCATTCTCACAAGTACATGTCAATAATCTTGGATTCAATGGATAGAATAACAAAAAAAGTTTGATTGTCCACTTTCTTTTGATAATGCTTCAGGAATTCTAAAATCAAGTGCATTATATGGCATATGTCTCAGTATTTTAATTCAGAATCTCTGAACAGAAAGGTACACAAGTCCTGATCCTGGATATTTCAGGATCCTAACTGGTAGACTAACTTTTAAGATCAACTGATACATGCAATCTGATGAACTTCAAGTTTCCAGAAAAAGAAATGTCACATTTCCACTTAGTGGAATCTAGTGCTAGAATGACTATTATGAGATTCTATGGCAAAGAAGCTAACAATTTCCCACTGGTCTAAGTTCACAAGAGGATTATAGGGAGAAAAGCATAAGAATATTATTATACATCTGAAATCTGGTAAAGAAATCTAACTGACATGGGATGGTGTAAATTTCTTCCTATGGACCATATTTCAGAGCAAGTTAAATCATGTAACTCCATAGAGGTTCCAGGACTCTTCCTATAAGTTTCATCAATTTCAGTCTGACCTGGGTTGGGAAAAGTTACACATCAATTTGCAGATATTCACCTGGTAAGGTAGTTTAGAATCTTGTTATCAGGTTTGACAAGCTCATCCATGACACACTGGCCTTTTTCATCAACTAACGAAACTCGTGTGAGTTCATTTCCATTTGGTGTAAGGCACTGAAAAACCAAAGACACAGTCAGGCTGCTGTACTTATGGAAGCCACTGCTTCCTGCTTTTTTAAATATGATGACCTGATCTACTTTACTTTGTATCAAAGTGGGAAAAGCCAAATCAAGGAGGGGTTTCTGAAAATTATATTCATGAAAACCAGCATGATATAAATTCACTGTAAAGGCTGTGCTAAAGAAAGAATAGAAAAAAAGAAGAAGGGATGCTACTTCCCTACTAGAGAAAACAGATGCCTGATCTGTATTGGGAACTAATTCATATGAAGCTACATATAGAAGAATCCAGGACTACTTTCTGTAGCTGTAAAAACGTCTTCTTGCAATAACAGTCATGATAACAGGCACATGAGGTAAATTATAAAGCTATTACTATTCAGGATTTTGAACTCAGTTCTTTCTGATTCCAATACCAGCACCCAATCCATTATATTGCATCAAGGCAACTGTGTATAGGTATCATAAAGTTCTCTGTCAAAAGAAATAAATGTGCCCTTTGTGATTATATGTAAATAACATGAGTCAGAGAAATGTTAGATAACTAATGTAAGTTGTAGCCTAAAGTCTGCTGAAATGAGCATAAAAGTGTGTTTTCATTTTTTTTAGTATTAGCATTAGTAATAATTTACAATAGTTCCACGAAATAGGTAGTATAAATATTAATATTCCTACCTGTAGAAAGGGGAAAATGGGGCTCTGAGTCTTCTAGAGTCATATAACTAGTCAGTGGTGGTGCCAGGTGAATCAGAAGACCTGAGTTCGGGTATAGTGCTTTTTACCGTGCAGTGACTTTCATGTTTCTGGCACCCAGACTCCATTAACACAGCTTTTGAAAACCCAATTCTTTGCATTAAACTCGAATCAAAAAAGCTTTGCTTCATTCTATCATGAGTGAATTCCCTGTTCTTTGGGATGGCAATATCTACTTCTGAGCACCCATCATAATATTGAAATTCATCTCATACCATTTCACAGTCTAGGCCAAAAAGGGGACTGCTGTCGCTTACTGGACCAACACAATCAGTGGAAACAAAGTTTTTACAGTTAGCCAAACCTGAAAATAAACAAACAACAAAAACTACATTTGTACAAAAAACTATAGAAATGATGATGTTCAGTTTATTTAAAAGAGAACTTAAAAAGAGAACTTTATTTAAAACAGAACTTAAAGAAAATTGGATCCTATAGGTTACAACTGATGTTATTTTTCTGTTCTCTGAAAGGTCATCTTATACTTGTCCATTATGGCATTCTACCTGATTTCCTTCCTACAACACTTTGGTCATGAAAGCATCATAAAATTCACTTATTCCTAGAGTAAAAGAAACAGTGGCTTTTGGGGAAAGTCTGCCGATCTTTCTGAAACATCAACAAAAAACATTTATTTAAGAAAATAATTTCTCTGGCTATTGTCATTTGTTTTCCCACTGAATTTTTATGCTAGTAGTCACAGAAAAAGAATAGTCTATATAAAAGCACTTCTCAAGATAAAAAGGGGATTTAATATAGATTAAATAGGATTAAAATCAGGGAAAAATTACTCAGTTTAACTTTGTTCCATGTCCCTATGGACTTAGTTTTCAAATTCTAAAGCATTACTATTATTATTATTTGCTGAAGCAACTGGGGTTAAATGACTTGCCCAAGGTCACACAATATTAAGTGTCTGAGGCCAGATTTGAACTCAGGTCCTCCTGACTTCAGGGCTGGTGCTCTAACCACTGCACCATCTAGCTGCCCCTGCATCACTATTATTAATAAAAGAATGGATGGGGATAGGTTCTATATACAGTGGTGAAGAAGATCAAACATCAATGCACTAGTTTTAAAATAACTTTCTCATCTTTATATATTTCTGGCACTATGCTAATTGTAATCTTAACCAACCTTGGAGGGGAAAGTCAAATTTTTTCATCTCTTCTTTGGTCAATAGGCATCTGACCAACCCTACTTTTTCATGTCCATATTTCTGAATGATGGGATCATTTTGCAGGTCAATGATGGCTTGTGGATTAGCAAGAGAAGATGATGACACTGAAACAAATAGGTCCAGAGTTGTTAAAATGTGCTTTTAACATACCCTTCCCAATAACATATCTATTGTAGAGCCTGCTGGAGCTCTTTGAAAATAAATTTCTCAAAAACTTATTTGTATTGGAGCAGCTAGGTGGCGCAGTGGTTAGAGCACCAGCCCTGAAGTCAGGAGGACCTGAGTTCAAATCTGGTCTCAGACACTTAACATTCCCTAGCTGTGTGACCCTGGGCAAGTCACTTAACCCCAATTGCCTCAGCAAAAAGCAAACAAAACAAAACAACAACAAAAAAAACTTATTTGTATGAAAACATTTACACCAACTATCTTCTCAGGGCAAAGACTTGGAAATTGAGGGGATCCCCATGAACTGGGAAATAGCTGAATAAATTATGGTATGTGATTATGATGGAATATTATAATTCTATGGGAAAAGATGAGCAGGATGCTCTCAGAAAAACCTGGAAAGTCCTCCATGAACTCAAGCAAAGTGAAATGTACTGGATACAAAGTAATAGCAATGTTGTGTGATGATTAGCTGTGGATGACTTTGCTATTCTCAGCAATACAGTGATCCACTGCAACTTTGAAGGATTTAGGATAAAAAATGCTATCCATATCCAGAGAAAGAACTGACTGTATCTGAATACAGATTGAAGCATACTCTTTTTTTTCAACTTTATTTTTCTTGAGAGTTTTTTTTGGGGGAGGGGGAGTAAGGGGAGTAAGAGATCTATGTTTTCTTTTACTATGGAAATGTTTTGCACAACTTCACATGTGCTTTTTTTTTTTTTTTTTTTTTTGCTGAGGCAACTGGGGTTAAGTGACTTGCTCAAGGTCACACAGCTAGGAAGTGTTGAGTGTTTCAGGCCAGATTTGAACTCAGGTTCAGCTTTAGGAGTGGTACTCTATCCACTTCGCCACCTAGCTGCCCCTCATATGTGCCTTTTTAGTGGGGGATGGGGAAGGGGAGTTAAAGAGAGAATCTGGAACTCAAAGCTTTAAAAACAATTGTAAAAAAATTGTTTTACATGTAACTGGGGAAAATAAAATTGTAAATAATAAAAAAAATTACTGCAGACAAAAAAGAAAAGAAAAGAATTTCCTTATTACTCAACAATTTAGTGAAGCTTTTAAGATATGGGGTATGGGAATAATGCTAGACTCATGACTCGTTTGGTATAGGGAATGGCCTAATGAGAAAACTCCTTCTACCAATGCAAGTTGGCACCTTCTCTGTAACTTATAATTTTGGAGAGCTGTCCAGAGCACTGAAAAATTAAATTACTTGCTTAAGGCCACAGATTTGGTATGTATCAGGCAAGAGGCTACAACTCAGCACTTCCTGAATCTGAGGTCAGTTCTCAATTTATTACACCAAGTAGTGTCAAACACAAATAGAAATGGGTCCCTGTAGACCACAGGTTGACTTAGAAAATTACAGATTAATATTATCTTTGTTGTATTTTATTTTGTTAAAAATTTCTGAATTACACTTCATTCTGGTTCTAGCAGCACTCAGGAGCTACTTTCCCTGCTGGACCATAATATTATACCACACTCTATCTAAATGCAACAATATAGATAACACAACTAAGGAGGAAATGTAGTTTTTTCTTTCTTGGAACTAGTATTCTAGATGTGGAGATACTTGTCTATTTACTTGCGTTTTAAATGACAAGAGATAAAAAGTGTGATTTCAGAGGAGGGAAAAAAAAAATCACTTCAGGATGGGTTTTCAGAGAATGTGTCAAGGACATAGTGAGACTTAAGCTGGACCTCGAAGTGGAATTCATGTAGGTGGAAAAGGAGGAACAGAGCATTTTCCAGGTGGGGAAAACAGTATACACAAAGATGAAGAGATGTGAATGCACTACAGAGGAGATAGAACTGATTAAAACAGAACATTTGTGAAGGGTAATAAAGGAAGATAAGATTGGAAAGGTATAATGGAAATAGATTACAGAGAGCCCTGAACTCCTGACTTGGGATTCTGATATTCATCATGTAAGTAATAAGGAGTCATTTGAATTTCTAAAACATAGTATATAGCATGATCAAAATAGTGTTTTCAGAAGATGAATATAACAGGATTAGTTGTGGTTTGGAGAGAAGAACAATTAGAAGTGGGGAAATGTTTAGGCCATTATATAAAAGAAAATAAAACTGCTGAGACTTTAACTAGAATAAAGGTAGGAAAGAAAGAAGTATGGTAGAGACATCATGGAGAAACAACAGGACCAAGTTATTAATTAGGAATGAGGGTAAAGGAGGGGGAGTTACTAAAATTCTGAAACTCAGGTACAATACCATGGACAAAAACAAGTAGGTAGAAGGGGAAAGAAGTTTGGGAACATTAAGAAATAAAAATAAATTACATGGGATTTAAAGAAATGAACAGGAGTAAGAAAATCAACACAGTTTATTCATTTAAGACTTGCAGTAAAATAAAGGAGAGAGACAGGACAATAATTAGGGACAAGCAAAACCAATATAATTAAAATAACAAGGGAAATATTATATTGTGAAAAAAATCTTTGTATAAGATTTTTTGGTAAATGTTTCACAACCAAGATACGTAACAAACTGATTCAAACGTATAAGAAAAGCCATTCCTCAAGATATAACTGGCCAAAAAACATGAACAGGCAATTCTCAAAGAAGAGATATAAGGTATCAACAAGCATATGAAGAAATTCCCAATCACCAATAATTAAAAGAAATATAAAATTAAAACAACCCTAAGGTTCTGCCTCACACCTATCAGATATCAGATTGGCTTGTTGTTTGGTTCTTTCTCAAAAAAGGCCATGACATCCTCTTAGAAGAGGATGCCCTGACATGCAAGTCAGGGAGGACTATACAAGGCTCACTTTACCCTCCAGAGCCATCTGGGTCCCATGGCCAGATATAGATCAGGAGGACCAGAGATGGCCCTTAAAGTAGTGAGAGATGTTGGCCTTTCTGAGCTAAGGTCTTCAACAAGTTTCAGTCTGACTGAGACAATGCCCTGTCAGTAATTAAGCATATATAAGATATGAGTCGGAGAATGGTTAAAAAAAAAAAAAAATTTAATCAGGTAGGGGAAGACCTTCGAGGTTTCTAGTCAAAACAGAAACAATTTGTCATTTACATATACTCTGAGCTAATCAGGGTCCAAGCAATGACCAAGTGGAACTTGTCTTGGGATCTGTTGTTGGTCATCCAATGAGAGCCAGAATGATTTTGGTTTAAGGCAAGGTCCTAGCCTCTAAATCCCAAGATATATAATTTTTTTTTTTTTTTTTTTGCTTTTTGCTGAGGCAATTGAGGTTAAATGACTTGCCCAGGGTCACACAGCTAGGGAATGTTAGGTGTCTGAGACCAGATTTGAACTCAGGTCCTCCTGACTTCAGGGCTGGTTCTCTATCCACCGCTCCACCTAGCTGCCCCAACCAAGATATATTGTTACGAGACCCAGATGGCTCTGGAGGGGAAAGTGAGGCAGCTGACCTTGCATAATCTCCTTCACTTCAATCCAATTTCCTGGCATGGCATGGATCATGGTCTTCTTTTGATAAAGTAGAAGTAGGAGCTGCCTCACTGGGGAGCCAACTGGAACTGGCCAGTTGGGCAACACGATTCCTTTTCCTTTCTTTTTCTTTCCCTTCTCTTCCCTCTCTCCATCACAGGACATCATACCCTTACCTATGGCTACTCTATCCAAAGGAAAGATAAAGTTTAATTGTTGAAACATCATAAGATATCTTAGGATTTACAGGCTAGATCAATTACTTAAACTAAAATCACTCACTGATCAACAACAGGTCCCAGGCCAAGCCCCACCTGGTCATGTTTGAGCCCTCTTTGGCTCAGAGTGAATGTAAATAACAAGTGTTTCTGTTTTGGCCCAAAAACTCTGAGGGTCTCCATCTCCCAGATTTTTTTTTTTTTTTTTTTGACTGGATAAGAGAGGCCATTCTCAGCCTCATTTCTTACTTAGCCTTAAGTGCTCATTGGGCACTGCCTCAGTCAAACTGAGACCTGTTAAAGACTTTAGTTTAAAAAGATCAGGGTCTCCCACTGTATCCTGGCCATTTCCAGTCATTTTGATCTGTGTCTGGCTACTGGGCCCAGATGGATCTGGAGGAGAAAGTGAAGCTGGTGACTTTGCACAAGGTATAAGACTGGAAATGTAAGAGGAGGCTAGGTTATAAAGAGCTTTGAATTCCAAGTAGAAGACTTTATACTTGATATTGGGTTATAGAGAACCAGAGGAGTTTACTAAGTAGGGCAGTGAGTGACATGGTCTGACATGGCCCTAGAAAAATCACTTCAAATGGCTGAATGAAGGATAGATTGGAATGGATAGAAACTTGAGAGAGACTGACCAATAGGCTATTGCAATAGTTAAGATATGAGGTGATAAGAGCGCGAGCATGTCATCGCACTGCACATGGAGAAGGGGTAAGAAGACTAGAAAAGTAGGAAAGACTAGGTTTTGAAAGTTAAGAGTGGTTTATATTTAATCCTTGATATATAAGAGAGCCACTAAAATTTAATGAGTTAAAGGGTGACTGCCAGTGTTTTAGAAAAATCAGTTGGCAGCTGAGTGGGAGGCAGACTAGAGTAGAGAGAAATCTGAGGCAGGAAAATCCATTAGAAGGCTACTACTGTATAAGTCATCATCCCAGAACCTCAAGTAATAAGGGCCTGAACCAGAGTGGTGACAGTGTTTGAAGAGAAAAGGGGGTGTTTATGAGAGGTACCAAGAAGGCAGAATTGACAGGACTCAGCAACAGATTAGATAATGGAGGTGAGAAAGAGGAGAGTTTAAGATGATGCTTATGAAGTCTTGTATGAACTGAACCAAAGTAAAGAGAACCAAGTGAACACTTTGTGTGATAATAAGAACACTGTAATGACAAACAACTCTGAAAGAACTCTAAATCAATGCAATGACCAATCATATGATTCCAGAGAACTGATGATGATGCATGCTACCTAAGAGGGAATCAGATTGTAGAATGAGACATACATTTTTAGACATATCATTGTGGGGATTTATTTTGCTTAACTAGGAATATTTGTTATAAAGATTTTGTTACTTTTTCTCAAATTCTTTTTTGGGGGGAGGGTGAGGGAGTTAGGAAAAGGGTTTCTCCAAAATGAGAAAAGAAAAAGACAAATAAATTGTTGAAATGTTTGTGGTTTTTTTTTTTTTTAAGTACCCAAAAAGGGTCAAGAGCAATCACAGACAAGCAGGATTTTTGAAAGTAACACAAAATTTATTATATACTTGAAGAGAAAAGCAAGCTATATTTAATAGATTCATAGTTTCATATACAACACTCTCTATTCTACTATGTATATGAAAGTCCTCACTTTAGTTGATGTCTGTAAAGCTCAGAAATTGGCTGGGGCAATTGGGGTTAAATGACTTGCCCAGGATCACACAGCTAAGAAGTGTTAAGGGTCTGAAACCAGATTTGAATTCAGGTCCTCCTGACTTCAGGGCTGGTACTCTATCCACTCTGCTATCTAGCTGCTTCTCAGAATTTTTTTTTTAAATGGGGAAAAACAAACTATGAAAAGGTCTCAAAGCTCAACATATAAATAAACCAAAGTTAAATCATCAAAAAGACAGCACTTAGAAAGAACAGCTGTACTGAGAAAAACACTTTCAAGAGAAAAACCTGCATATGACAATGGGCAGAAGAAAAGATCCTAATAGAGAAGCTATACAAAAGAGAAGATAATGGAGGGAACCAGGTCCCAGAGACAGGGGCAGATTATTAAGTAAAATGGCAATTGTTTGAAATATTTTTAGTTCATAGAATTGTTAATATTTTCATAATATCCTTTTGAAGAAGCAAATCATTGACAAAATTTATATCTCTACCTTGCATGGTACTGGGTGTAGACAGGATTCTTTCTTCTTTATTTCCATTGGGCTGTTCTCCAATAATATCTGCTAGAAAATTGGCTGATGGAGCCGGCAAACGGAATCTCTGTGCAAATAGTGAGTAAACAGGAATAGATTTTCACTAACACCCCTGAAAAGGTAATGAGGTAATACCACCCAAATAAAATATATGTTAAAATTAAGTAGCTTTTAAAATTTCTAGGCTCTCAATATTCATAAATTCATCCTTTCTTCTTTGGATATGACTTATTTGGAGACAATTCAGTCTAACAGAGGCAGGAGTTTTTTGCTTAGCAACCTATGAATATTTTGGTAAGTGTCTATGGATCAATTTTCTTAGTTTTAATTGAACAAACATTTATTAAGTAAGTACATAACCAGGTGCCAGGCAGCATGCTAGGCACTGGGAAGATAAAGACAAGATGTAGTTCCTGGTCTCAAGTACACTTACAATCAAAGTAAGAAGAAGGAAGATATTAAAACAGGTATGATAGAAGATAGATTATGATAAAAGTAGAAAAAATATCCTAAGAAAATTGGAGGAGAAAAGAATCACTTCCCTCTGGAGGAAATCAAGGAAGGATGTGAAAAAGATGACACCAAAACTGGGACTAAAAGAAAAGACAACAAGTGGAAATGAAAAGGGAAATGCGTATATTCTAAGTCAATGGAGGGACGGAAGATTGCTAACAACACAGTTTAGTCATAATACTGAATGCAGGAGAGGGTGAGGTAGTATGAAGAAAAAAAAAAGGCTTGAATGATTAGTTATCAGATTATAAAGTATCTTAAAAAGCTAGTTCAATATTTTACATTCTATCCCTTATGCAGCTGGGAGCCACTAAAGTTTCTGAGCAGGACAGTGAGAGACACAACCAGGTATCTGTGCTTTAGGAAAAGTATTTTGCCAACTGTGTTCTGGATGGATGAGAGGAAAGGTAGTAAGAATACTAAGAACAGAGAAGTGATTAGGTCCTAAACTGTGTTTTAATAGATTAACCAGGTTTTATCCATACCAATTCATGTCATGTGCTTCTCATGTGCATATCTGAAGATATATAAAACTCCCTTCTCCTTAAGGGAAGACTAAGTTTGAGAGAGCAAGGATTGATATAAACTAGAAGTATGGTCAACTACCATTTAATTAAGTTCAGTCTTTTCGCACTATTTCTATTTAGTCAAAAAATACATTAATTTTATTTAAAAAAAAACAATTTTATGTATTGTATTTAATTGATTTAGCTGTGTATGAGTAAGTTCCTTTAGGCCATAAACTATTTTGTTTTTGTTCCAAAATCAATTTATATATAATAACGGGAAAACTTTACACAATGTTTCAATGTGGCTACATGTGGAGACAGCCTTTTTATACAATTTAAACACCTAAAATGTCACATACAAAGTGACCTGTGCAGTCCCTAGAATAGTAGTTTCTAGTAGGATTCTCCAGAGTCAGGTATCTGAAATAGAGAGGAAAGGGTAATACATGTATTTGCCTGTGCCTAGAAAATTATGTTGTCTTTTCTCAGGCAGTTTTCAAGTTCACCCATTCATTCAGCAAGTTAATTCTTACTGCTCTGCACATTCTAAATACAATATTAGGTTCTATGAAGTAATCAAAGAAATAAGCCTATCTACTTAAATCACTTATTTCTTGATCCCCATACACTATTTTTTTTTTTTTGCTTCTCACCTTTCAAATGTTACTGACTCAGATTGTTCTTTATCAAAATCTTTAAGCATCCCTTTGTCTTCAATCATTCCAATAAAGGATGAAGAGGGTCAACAAAAGCCACTAAGAACTATACTAGAGTTGTTTGGTGAACACAGCTTCCTAGGCTACTTTACATTTGCATAAGGACACTGCAATTTTCAATCTATTATCTCATTTGAGCCTTATTATCCTAATTAAATCAAGCTGGTAGTTGGATTCCCATTTTACAAGAGAGGAAACAGGGAAGCTAACTGAGAAAACAAGTCGGTGATACAGTCTATCTAAAAGTTTAGCCCTGAACCATATTACCATACAACACAGCAATCCAGACCTGGCCATAGGATCACTAGATGAAAGGTACATCCTGAAATAATTATCTGGCGCAAAGGAGGAAGGCCTGGTTTAGACTGCTACACCGGAAGGCTTTCTCAACTTACATGTCTGAATGCCTTTCGGAGGTGTTTGAACTGCAAATAGAACTTGTAGAAGTGCAGTTGACTCACTCCCTGAAGAACAATAACCACAACATTGTTCAGATGCTTTGGGTGAGAAATATGGCACCAGCTGTTGAAAAATCAAAGCAACATACAGGCAACAGCAAGACCTTAAAGTTAGTTTCAAGTACACAATGAGGAGGTATGCAGAAAAATGATTATCAAGAACTAACAGATATTTACTGTTGTCTTACATAGGTGATGAGGCCAGCTGTTACTGGAGATCAAATAAACATGCTTCATATGCAGAATGGTCACAAGCTAAGCAATTTAGAAAAAAGCAAAATCCTATGTATCAACTCTAATTTTCTCCTGGCCTGGTATTTTAAATTGGAACCCAAGAAAAAATCTCTCTGGTCATGTGAGTATAGCAGAATTTTAAACATATACATAAAGTAAATTAGAATTGGTGCCTACAGAAAAAGTGGCCACAAACTCATTTCATTTGGCTTATTTGAGGGATTCTTAATTTTTTTTTTTTTTTATGTCATGGGTCCCTTTGGCAGTTGAGTAAAGTTTATGCACCCCTTTTCAGAATATTTTTAAATGCATAAAAAATAGGATAACAAAGGAAACCAATTACATTGCAATATGGTTATATATAATATAAAGTTCACTCACCCCAAATTAGAAACCTCTTGTTCAGTGAATTCATGCTGTTTTCCCAATGCTGCAGACTTCAACAATTCACGTAGCTGGTCATGGCTTATTTCACAGTTGTTAACAAATAACTTGGTGGATAAGCGAGCTTTCTGAAAGGACAAATATGGGAAATAATCACTCATAATCACTGATGAGTTTGTAGATGAAAGAGCAAAGTAAAATATGTTTCAAAAACAAAATAATAGTCTATGTTCAAATCCTATCAATGTAATGTCTAAAAAGTTTTCTATTTGGCTGAAAATCTACTAGGCATAGAATCAGAAAGACCTGAATTCAAATCCAGCCTCAGAAACTTATTACCTGGGTGACTAAGTCACTTACATCTGACTGCCTCAGTTTAACAATAAAATGGGGATGATAATAGCACCTATCTCTCAGAATGGTTGGGAGAATAAAAATCTTTTTAAAAAGCTTAGCACAATGTCTAGATCACAGTAGGCCCTAAATAAATCCTTCTTTCCTTCCTTCCTACAGTTAAACTGAAGGTCACATAAATGGGGAGGTAGCATGACACATACAGTATTGCATTTGGATTCAGGGGACTTAGGTTTGATTCTTGGTCTTACAATATAAGCATGACAATGAATAGGTCTTTTAAGCTCAGTTTCTCATCTATATAATAAAGAGTTTGGACAAGATGGCCTCCATGGTCACTTTCAGTTCTAAATCTATATATGATCATGCCCATAAAGAACTTGTTTACTATGGTAACATTATAGCCATAAACATTCAACTCCAGAGAGAAGACCTCAAACTAAACAAGAATATACCCACCCAAGTTAAGTGCTTCTTTCAGTTTTCTCATGCCACTGCAAGGTATGTTCTTCAATTCATTTGGTAAAAAGTATTAATGGGAGTCCAAAGTAGGTTGGGAAAAGAACAGCATACAGAAAGTGTGAGGAGTTACCTCAACCACATAGTTGGTACTTGACTTTTACATACTGTCATTATTACATCCCTTCTCTCACCACAATAAGCATACTTCAATGGGTTTACCCATCAAGTCACCAGTGTGGAGTTCACTTCCATACCACCATGAAGATCTTGAAATAGGTTCTGTGGAACCTACTTATGAAAAAATTTTTCAATTCTCAGTGACTGGGGAAAGCAACAACCACAAGACAGTGATTAGTTAGCACTTACCTTCCACTTAGGGTGACTCTCTTCATTATCTGGATTTCTAGCAGCAGCACCTTCCCCAGACCCTCTGAAAAGCTCATTTTGTGGCTGCTTCCTCTTTCTGCTTTTCTCATGCAGAGTTGCATCCATTCTTCTTCTCTGTCTCTCTGTCAACAAATCATTACTCACATCAAAACTCTTAAAGCTATACATTACTACCAGCCTTCTTATAACCACCTCCTAAAAATAACTAGCAATTAATAGCACTTGAAAGTTTGCAAAGTATTTTATAAACATTACAACATTTTATTTTCACAAAAATCCAGGGATATAGGTGCTATTATTAGGATAACTTTCTTTCTTTCTTTCTTTTTTTTTAAATAATAGCTTTTTGTTTTTTCCATATGCATGCAAAGATTCTTCCAAACATATTTCTATGTCATACCATACAAGAAAAATCAGATCAAAAAGAAAAAAAAAAAGAGAGAAAGAGAAAAAAAAATCCAAGTATACAAACAATACCAAAAAAAGATGAAAATTAAACTGAGTCAGAAAGAGTGGAAAGTGACTTGTTTAGGGTCGTAGATCTACCTTGAAATGTAACAGCTTAAAAAAATGTTTGTGGCAGCCCTTTTTGTAGTGGCTAGAAACTGGAAGCTGAATGGATGCCCATCAATTGGAGAATGGCTGAACAAATTATGGAATATGAATGTTATGGAATATTATTGTTCTATAAGAAACAACCAGCAGGATGATTTCAGAAAGGCCTGGAGAGACTTACATGAACTGATGCTGAGTGAAGTGAGCAGAACCAGGAGATCATTATACATGGCAACAACAATACTATATGAGGATCAATTCTGATGGACATGGCTCTCTTCAACAATGAAATGTTTCAAACCACTTCCAATTGTTCAGTGAAGAAAGCCATATACACCCAGAGAGAGGGATATGAAATGTGGACCATACATAACTCTCACAACATGCTCTCTATTGATGTTTGCTTGCATTGTTTCCTTTCTCTGATTTTTTTTTTCTTGTAGATACAATTTTTCTTGCACAAGAAGATTAGTGTGGGAAAATGTATACATATATTCGATTTGTCAAGTATTTTAACATAATTAACTTGTAGTGGATTTCCTGCCATCTAAGGGGGGGGGGGAGGAATTTGTAACAGAAAGCTTTGTAAGGGTTAATGTTGAAAAATTACCCATATGTTTTGCAAATAAAAAGTTTTAATAAAAAAAAAAAAGAAAGAAATGTAACAGCTTGAAACTGCACTAAGACTTTTGGGATACTCTCCAAATATATAAATACTAAAATACACAAATGTAGCAGCTAGCATAATACATAAATAGTAACTATTATAAATACTAACTGGTGCTTCTGTTCTTATTGTTTTTATTAACTGGGTCCTATATTAAGTGCCAGGACAGGAGTCAGAAGACCTGAAATCAAATCTGGCCACAGACATTTACTTAGCTATATGACCCTGGTTAAGTAATCTAACCATTCTGTTTTAGTTTTCTCCTCTGTAAAATGGCTATGATCACACCCACCTCCAAAAGTGGTTATGAGAGTACCATAAGATAACATAAATATCTTTGCAGACCTTCCTTAAGCTTCTATACACTACACATGTATACATGTTTATGAATCTACGTTATACACGTGTATATATATTCCTCATTAAAATGAAGAATATGTTTACATATGCATACAAAATAGCCATAGCACATATTTCTTAATATACAAAGTATCATAACTAATTCTAAACAAGTTCCCATTTAGGCTGTGAGCTCCTTAAAAGAAGGAATTGTCTTTTACTTGTTTTTGCATCCCCAGAGCTTAATACAGTGCCTGGCACACAGTAAATGTAATAAATAGTAAATGCTTCCTGACTATCATAAAATCCAAATGTATACAAAGTAGTTGAATGTAAAATGGGGGAGAGGGGGAAGGGGAAGGATGAGGAATGGCCTGAAAAAGCGGAAATGCGCGGAAGAGAGAAGAGGTTGGACCGGAGCCCCAGATCTTCCTCTTCTCCTTTCCCTCCTTACTCCTCCCGGCCCTTCCGAAGGGTTCCTTCCCAGACGAGGCCTTGGCTCTGTTTTCGGTCCTTCCTCCCAGTAAAGTTGCCCAAGCCGCTCTGCCCCCGCTCCCCTCCTTTCCCCTCTTCTAGGATCCCCCTCCCCTCTCACCTCTTTGATGGGTTACGGGTCCACGCTCCAGTGAACTGTCAGCGATGTAGTTCCAGGCTAAAACCTCGAAGGAATTCCTCAAGGCATGGCCAATGGAGGAACGGAAAACATCGATTTGTCGAGGCTTGTCCAAGGAGGTGAGGGAGGAGGAAAACCTGGCGGAAATGACGCCATCAAAGGCCGCGGGAAGTTTGAAACGAGGGGAAGTCGCTTCTCGCTGGCTTCTGAGGTCGGCGGACCGGGAATGGAGAGCCGAGAAGGCTTTGGAGGCAATGGCCACCAAACAACTGGCCCGGTATATTTGTGAGCGTGTGTGTGTGCTTCTGTGGGTGCGTGCGTGTATGCTGAGGTGGAGAGAGGGCGCGTGTTTAGAGCCCAACGCGCCTTGAATACAGGTTCTGGATGTGAGCAGAAGCGCATGCGCATACCTGGATGGGAGAGCGTTCTAGGGACCTAGGTCGTGCACCCTTGGGGTCACTCCCTGTGTGATCCTGTCCGTTGAGTCTGGCCTCTGAAGGAAGGAAAGATGTTGCCTTACCTGCAGTAGAGTCAGGGCGAGATCATGGGGTGTATCTGTATATTTCTGGACTCGAATCCTGTCCCGAAGACTTAATAACTGTGTGACTGACCTGTGACGGGTGGTAGAACTCAACTTCCTCATCTATAAAATGGGGATAATCCCACCTACCTAACCGAGTTGATGTGAGGATCAAGCGAGTTATAAAACACTTTGTACACCTAAAAGTGATATTTTACTTGCCTTCCCCTCACATTTATATGGCACTTTGAGGTTTACAAAGTTCTTTACAAATTCTGACATCTTATTCTCGTAACAATCCTGGAGATACTATTAACACCCCCCCCCCCCCCCCCCCTATTTTTTTTTTTTTTTTTTTTTTACAAATTGGGAAGCTAAGTCAGAGCTCACTTGAGTTGCCCAGGGCCTCTCAGCCCTTGACTCCTTATTAACCCCCTATTGTGTTCAAGACACCCAGCTCTGGAATTAGGATACAAAGCCAAAGCCAGCAAGGTTTACTTTCAAACAGCACAAAAGCTAAAGAAGGAGACACCCTGTAGATAACTATGTAAAAACCGACAGGATAAATTAGATATAATTAAGGAAGGCATCAGAATTAAGGCTTCCTGTAAGTGGTAGGATTTGAGACTTGAAGGAAGCCTCAAAGCAGAGATGATGAGGGAGAGCATTGCAGGCATGGGGGACAGGAAGTGAAAATGCATGCGTCCAACAGTTTACCTAGTCAAGTCATCAAGTATTTATTAAACACCTAACCATGTGCCTGGCTTAGTACTAGGCTCTGGGAAAACAAAGGAAGGCCAAAAAAAGTAAAAGCAACCCCAACGGACCTTATCTTTAAGGAGCTCACAAATAAGGGGGAGACAATACACAAACAGCTATGCACAAACATGCTGGATGATAGAGATAATGTCAGGGTAGATACTATCATTAAGGAGGATCCATCAGGAAAGGCTTCATTTCAGAAGGTATGTTGAGATTTGGGGGGAAAAGCTAGTGAAAATGAATTTAGTGGGGAAATGGAGCATCTTGTGTAAATTAGCAATCCTTTGTTCCTGGATCATGCATCATGGATGTGTAAGAAGACTAGAAAAGTAGGAAGTTCCGGGTTATAAAGGGCTTTATTTTTATTATTTTTAAATTTTTTTTAAATTTTATTAATACTTTTTATTTGCAAAACATATGTATGGGTAATTCTTCAATATTAACCCTTACAAAGCTTTCTGTTACAAATTTTTCTCCCCTACTCCCCACCCCTCCCCTAGATGGCAGGATATCCACTACATGTTAATTATGTTAAAATACTTGACAAATCGAATATATGTATACTTATTTCCACACATCATTTTTGTGCAGGAGAAATCGTATCTACAAGAAAGAATAATCAGATAAAGGAAATACAATGCAAGCAAACATCAATAGAGAGCATGAAAATGATATGTTGTGGTTCACATTTCACATCCCTATATGGCTTTCTTCACTGAACAATTGGAACTGGTTTGAAGCATTTCTTTGTTGAAGAGAGCCATGTCCATCAGAATTGATCATCATATAGTATTGTTGTTTCCGTGAATAATGATCTCCTGGTTCTGCTCATTTAGCTTAGCAACAGTTCATGCAAGTCTCTCCAGGCCTCTGAAATCGTCCTGCTGGTCGTTTCTCATAGAACAATAATATTCCATAATATTTATATACCATAATTTATTTAGCCATTCTCCAATTGATGGGCATTCATTCAGTTTCCAGTTTCTAGCCACTACAAAAAGAGCTGCCACAAACATTCTTGCACATGTAGGGCCCTTATAAAGGGCTTTAAAAGTCAAAATTTTATATTTGATTCCAAAGGTGTTAGTGAGTCACTAGAATTTACTGAAGGGGGAGATGTTAGATCTGACATATTCAGACCTGTGCTTTAGGAAAAGCACTTTGGTAGCTTAGTGAAGAATGGACTGGAGGGAAGATTTGAGCAGGTGGAGAACCAGAAGGCTATGGAAGGCTAAATATAAGATGATCAGTGCCTGTATTATGCTATTGTGAAAGGAGAGACATGAAAATAGAATTGACAAGATTTGGCAATTGATTGGATATGAGGGGGTAAGAGAATGAGAGACCTGGATGATGACTAAGTTTTGAATTGATTGAATTTAGTTTCAATACGTTGATTTTAAGATCTCTGTGGAATATCCAGTTTGAGATGGTCCAGTAAGCCTTTCTTTCCTGTTACAATGTATCCATAACATTTTGTACTGGGAAGGTGTCTTAAGTGTTCAGTTTATTTGTCTTCTCACATAAATTGTAAATTCTTAAAAACATGAGAGTCAATCTTAAAACTTTTTGATTTCTATTAGATCTTCACTTTTTTGTACATGTAGGTTTCTGGGAATGTTCTCTGATGAGAAGAATGAAACCTCTTGGGAGAGGCATACCTATGGGTAGAGGGGGGTAAGGGTAGGTCCAATAATTGGATTGGAGATGAGAGGCCGAACTGAAAGCAAAGAACTGTAATAGCATTTAAAGGAAACTGCTGACAGCAGCTTCAACTTCCTAGGGTACAGATTTAGTTTTTATATTTTTCAGGCCTTCTTAGAGTATATAGCCAATCAGCATCTTTCTGCCAGAGCTTAGAATAGGTAAGTAGCACCATTCACAGAAGGAAAAAAGTTAGAGAATGCAGGAAATCATTCAAGCTTGAGAAAAGGAGGATTTCAGGTAAACTATTAGTTATGTAGATACCAGGATTTGTCATCAAAATGAGAAAACTTTCCCTTTTCAAGGGCAGGAGACAAGGGAAGATAACCAAATCTTTGTGAGAAAGGTATTTGCATAGTTTATTATATTGTTTCATCAAAAGCATTTTGAGACTTTCTATTATTAGACCACAAATTAATAAACCACTATTATTAGACAAAATATAAGGTGGCAATTCCTTTATTGTTAATGTTGAGAATCGTGCCTAAGTGTGAAGGGGCAGGTCAATTCTCTGAAAGCCCCCACAGCTGTGAATCATAATACACTTGAAGAAATTGCCTATCAGCCTTTATTGGTATAAATGTTGCTTGTGAAATGGGAATGAAATAAATCAGAGGGAAGAGGAGAGAGGCCGGAGAATGCAATTGCCTCTCAGTCTCCTTGTATTGTTATCATCCTCTCACATAAAGGGGATCTATTCTGCTGGTCAGAATTAGATCCCTACCAGCCACTAGCAGGTGGCTTCTGTAACACCCAGCAGCCACTAGCAGGTTGTTCCTGTAACATGTTAACCCATCAAAATGTTGAAAAGTTATTGTTTCTTATTTTCCCTCAATATAATAGCCACTCAATATTTAACTGGATGAAATACATACAAAGGCAGGAATAAGTGTAGTTCTTTATTGCTTAAATTTATAGCATCCCTTTATATTTATCTTCATTTTCACAGATTTGTCCTTATAATTTCTACTTATTCTATATTTTCAATGTCTGAGGTTAATGTTATTAACAATAATAATAGTTTTGCATTTATGTTGTACTTGATTTTAAGATTTGTAAAGCACTTTATAAGAAATCATAAGCAGGATGATTTAAGAAAAACATGTGAAGAATGAAGTGAGCAGAACAAGGAAAACATTGTACACAGAAATAGCAATATTTTAATTGTGAATGACTTAGCTACTATAAATAGATCAATAAAGATAGTCCTAACGGACACAATGAAAAAGGCTATCCATCTCCAGAGAAAGAACGATGGCATCTGAATACAGACTAAAGCAAATAGTTTCTTACTTTCTTGCTTTTTTGATTGAATACAGATTGAAGCACACAATTTCTCACTTTCTTTTTTTCTTTAAATTTTTTCTCACTCAATGGAATGTGGAAATAATTTTGGAAATAATATGGAAATATATTTTAGATGATTGCATATATATAACTTATATTAGACTGCTTAACTGCTCAGGGAAGGAGAGACAGAATTTGGAACTTAAAATTTAAAAAGAAATGTTAAAAAAATTTTTACATGTAATTGGGGAAAATGGAATATTATTTTTTAAAAAATTTACAAAGCACCATACACATATACTCTCATTTAAGTCTATTAACAACCTTGTAATGAACCTACTTTATAGGTGAGGAAATTAAAAATCTCATAAAATTTGACATGCTATGATAAGTACAAGGAATACAATAAGAAAAAAATGGCAATCTGATTTCACAGTTTAAATTCTGTGTGAAGTAACTGTAGAATATGACATGTATAAACATAGTTGTGCTGCAAAGTTAAGAGTGATGGGGTTAAACATGAGAAGCAGACAAAGTGCTATAGTAGTATTTGTGGAAAACTGGCGGGGAGGAGGGTCAAGGAAACCTTTTTGGAGAAGTTGGCTCCTGATCTGAGCCTTGATGAAAATTAAGGATTCTGAAAGACAGGGATCATGAGAAATTCCAAGTATGGGCCATTTAAACTTCACATTAGCCTCATTTTGCAGTTGTAGAAAATGAGACCCATAGAGAAATCAGAAGAAAATTCTAGTCTTCCGACTCCTTAGTCTTATACTAGACCATACTACAATTAATAGTAATTTTCCCTTCTGTTCATTCCTATTTTGATAAAGATCACACACAGCAATTTTTTAAAATAGGAAGCCCCAGAAATAACTATGGGGAACACATTTATAGCGATAGCCTGAGCCTTTCCAGATGGGGCAGTGCTCTCAATATCCCTATTGGCCTTTGTTTCATAGCTACATTTTTTAAAATTTAATTTTTTTGGTTACATTTTAAGTTCAAAACTGTTGCCTTCCTTTCCTACCCTGTACTGAAAAAGGCTATCATGTGACACAGAAATGTCTATATTTAGCTATCACTCTATATGTAAAACTATACTATCAATACTTCCAATGATTAGTTCTTTCTTTGGAGTGAATAGCATCTTTCTTCTTAGGTCCTTTGTGGTTGATTTGAATATTTATACTCAGAATAACTTAATGATTCAGTTATTCTTTGAACAAAATTGCCATTACTATATACACTGTTCTCTTGGTTCTACTTGTTTTACTTTTCATTATTTCATGCAAGTTGTTCTAAAATCAATCTGTTGATCATTTCTTATAGTATACTAGTATTTTCTCTGTTGTTCATTTTCACAATATGTAGGCAAAGAAAGGTCCAGTATACTCCTTTAATGATTATCCTTGATCCACATTTTTAGGCAACTTGGATTAATTAGGAGGAAGTCTATCAGTCCCGCTAATAAAGATGAGCAGGGTAGAATAAAGTCAAGTAAGTAATATGTTTAGTTTCATCTTATTTTGTAGTGCAATGCATTTTAAGTACTGCTAAGCTAACCAGTAATTTGGTCTGTTGCAGAGCAATTATTTGATTACTTAATTATCATTGATTTTGAGTCAACATGCTGGAATGATGGAAAACGCCACTATAGCCAGGAGATAAGTAAGTCTGAATGAAACGATATGTCAAATGCTAGGTCTAATTAAGGTTGAAAACTAGATTAATTTGAATTTATATTATGCAGAGGAAATAAAACTTAATAAAACAGTATGTATGTGACTTACATCTTAACATGTGTTCAATCATAATGAGTAATTTTAGAATCTAACATTAGAAATGTTGTTTTTCAAAATAAAATGCATCATGCATTGGTATATTACTGTAAAATTGATCTGATTTAAATAAAGGCTTGAAAGAAGTCATATTTATACTAAGATCTAAAACAAAGAAAATTCTATACACACATGCTAATTACTTGTATAAAAATATTGATGAACAAATAACTTATTGAAGAAGAAATCAGTTTCTTCCTCTATAAAGTGAGGTGATTGGATTGGATTGGATGGTTTCCCAGCTGTTTTAACTCTTAAGTCTGTGATCCTTTTCTCACTACTTTTTTTGTCTTCATGCTTAGCTATAGTCAATTAGTATAGCCAAAAGTTTATTTTGAAGAGAAAAAAATGATATGATCTTAGGACTTTTACCTGTGATACATCCTATTCAGATACCATAGCACCTTTCACTATTCTTTCAAATCCTAACTTAACTTTACTGGGAATACATTAATACTATTGTGTTTTTAATTTGTGGTAGTTAAGATGTTAATTTAGTAATTCTATTTTAACATGTAGATTGATCTTTTTTTTTTTTAAGTTGAATTTCCAGCAGTTCTTCTAAATACATTAACTGGAGAGATTGAGTCTGAATTCCAGACTTATGTCCAGCCAGAGGAACATCCAGTTCTTTCCAAATTTTGTGTTGAACTGACAGGTATAAAACAGGTATGGCATAAATATGAAAATTTAGAAATAAATTATTTTAAGTATTGAAGGCCTTTTGGAGTTAAATTTATTAAAAGCTGAGAAAAATGTTCTTTTCCCCAAATATTTTAATTCAAAGATCTATTAGTGTGTGTGTGCACGCAGTGTGCATGCACACTCACACACACTATACATACATGCACATGTGTAGTCATTCATATATGTGTATTAGAAAAGGAATATATTTGGGGAAATTAATATCAAAAACTATTATGGAAATTAAGCATCAAAAAGTTTGTCCTCTTTCTGAAAATTCTGGAGGAATTATTTTAGTTGTCGTAGTCTTATCATATGGTTTTATTTATATTCATCCCAAATTATAGCTTGAGATAGATGAAATCAGGACTGACGACTTTGATAAATTAATCTTTTTATTTAAAAAACTCATATGCCCATTTCTAATATCTGAATATATTTTTATGGTATTGTATTTAGGCTCAAGTTGATGAAGGAGTTCCTTTGAAGATTTGCTTATCACAGTTCTGCAAATGGATTCAAGTAATTCAACAGCAGAAGAAGATAATTTTTGCTCCCAGTGTTACAAATAATTCTGCTAAAGAAGTAAAATCATGTGCATTTGTTACTTGGTCAGGTATAGAGAACTTTTATTTGGGATCACTAATTAATTATTATTGTAAGCCATGTTATTGTTAAGGAAGATATGATCAGATTAAACATAGATAAGATTAAGCATAATAAGGGTTTATTTTTAATTGCTTTTTTGTGCAGGAAATTTATACTTACCAATAACTCTTGGCTCATCTCTTTCATCCCCCAAATAGAATAACTGGTATATGTTAGCTCATATATATTCATGTGTCTAAATTGCATTCTGTTGAAAATTTTTTAGATCATTTGTCTTCATTGTGATAATTTGATGAAAAGGTGAAAATTTCTATATCCACAGACCTGAATAAGGAAAGACCTTCATGTTTGTCTTCTAAAACTCACAAGGTTGAGAAATAAAGCAGGCTCTTTTTTACTATGTAACAGTAGTATGATGTAATTGGCTGTTTTCATTTGGTAATAATATTTAAATATTTTTCCTATATCATTCATCTTTTCAACATGCTTATTAAACAGCTTCATTGTGCAAAGCATTTTGCTGAGTGTAGTACAGTTAACAATGACCCAGCCCCCAAGAAATTTAGCTCACATCATTTCTGATTTCTGAAATATATGAAGGACATCCTACTGTTTATTAAAAACCCTCTTATCTTTTAAGGGCCATATGATACTTCTTCTATGAAGCCTTTCTTGCTTTTTCAATTTTACAGTGATTCTTCCCATGGCTTCCATTGTATCTAGTGAGTTTGTGAGTTTGCTAAGCCTGTTTTGACTCAGTTGGCCTCTTTGGACCATGGATTCCTATTTTGGAGCTCTGCCTTGAAGAATGGATAAGAATTTGAGGACAGCAATAAGAGAAAGAACATTTTAGAGTGAATAAAGGCACAGTGGCCAGAAAGAGTGGAATGTTTTAGGAATGATTTGTAGTCCAATTGGGAGCAGTGGGTACTGAAAAGGAATAATAGAAGAGTACTAGGAGAGACTAAAGCAAAATTATAGACTACCTTGACTATCAGTCTATGGGATTTAAATTTCATTTGTTGGACAGTATAAGCTATTGGAGTTTTAAGAATTTAGAATGGAAGTGCTGAGGTATGGGAGAGAACATGATCAAATCTGGATTTTAGGAAGATCGATCTAACAATCCTTTTAGAAGATAATTTATAGAGAGGAGAAAATGGAGAGGAGACCAAATAGGAGTGACTAAAACATTGCCAAAACCAAACTATGCATCTTTCCCATTAAACTTTCTTCTCCAAACTTTCCTGTTTCTGCAAATTGTATTGCTATTATCCCATTCACCTAGATTTAAAACCTTGAAGTCATTATTTGCTTCCCCTATCTGCATTACTTCCCACCTCCCCATCCCTATATTTAATCACTTTTTTCATATGTCTCTGCAAGATTTGTCATATCTATCATCTTTTCATTTTCCTTGCTACCTGCATTTTTCTGTCTCCATATAATTCTTTACATCAGGTATTCTCTCTTTCTGGTAAGGATAAAATAAAATACTTCTCCTTAAAGGTCCAGCTCTAATCTACAACTTCCACTCTGATTGCTCTGATGTGCTTAGTATAAAATTATCTTTCCTTCTGATCTTTCATTGTACTTTTTATCTCTCCTATGCACTTACTAGAATCATGGAATTTCAGAACTGAAAGACATGAGTAGTCATATACTCCAACTTGTACCTGGACAGATATCCCTTCTCTACATCAGTGGTTAATCTAGTATGATCTGTTGCCAATGAAACCATGCTGACTGCTTCATTTTCTAAATACTCACAAATCCAATTACCAATTATAATATTGATTTTGGAGCATTGATGATCAAACACATTTTCTTATTGTTAGATTGTATGGGAAACTAAAGATTTGGATGGTTCTCACCACCACACTGCCAGAATGGTTTTCTTTGTTAACAAGAGATGGTTGAAGGTAAGAGTTAGAGGAAAGGAGCATGTACAGAGAAGTGATATGACTGATACGGCAAAAGAAAACATGAATTAAAAAATGTTCACAAATCATTCTTGGATTCCCAGGAAAATTCTACAACAAATTATTAAAGTCAAGCTTATTGGCTCATAGTTTGCAGATTCTATCCAATTATTCAAAATTTAGGACATTTAATCCTTTTTAGCCCTATGGCACTTCTTCCACTCTCTACAAGTTTTTTGCACTTGACCAATTTTTTCAGTGCCCTGGACATGGTAAATAGAATTCATTTAGGGCAAGTAGGATCTTACTATCTTCTTCACTTGGGTTTCAACTCCCCTGTTAAGCATTTTTATTCTGATCCAAAGATCCTTCTTTTTGGCAGGGAAGATAGAAATAGTATAAGATTGAAGAGTTATACTTCTTTCTCATTTTCATCATTGTACCTAACTTTAAAAGCAATCTTATCCTTCCATCTTTTTCTTGACTCTAGTAGTATTACTTTAAAAAAAAAAAATAAAAATAAACCCAACTAAACAAAACAGTCCTTGTTGTTTTTAGTGTTCAGTATATCAGCCTCAGCTCATTCTGAGCTTAAGTACTCCTGCTTTTTGTTTCTTACTACCCTTGCTTTTTTTTTGAATATAGTTTTCTCTTTTTAAAAAATTTTTATTAAAGCTTTTTATTTACAGAACATGAGTAATTTTTCAACACTGACCTTTGCTAAATTTTCTGTTTCAAATTTTTCCCTCCACCTCCTCTCTGAGATAACAGGTAGTCTAATACATGTTAAATATATTAAAATACATGATAAATCCAACATATGTATACATATCTATAGTTATCTTGCAGCACAAGAAAAATCCGATCTAGAAAGAGAAAAAAAAAAGGGGGGGGAACCTAAGAAGGAAAACATTTTGCAAATAAACATCAACAAAAAGCGTTAAAATGCTATGTTGTGGTCCATACTCAGTTCCCACAGTCCTCTCTCTGGGTATATGTGGCTTTCTTCATCACTTAACAATAGGAACTGGTGTGAATCACCTCATTGTTGAAGAGAACCATGTCTACCAGAATTGATCATCGTATAGTCTTGTTGTGTATAATGATCTCCTGGTTTTGCTCATTTCACTTAGCATCAGTTCACGTAGGTCTCTCCAGGCTTCTCTGAAATCTTGTTGGTCGTTTCTTACAGAACAATAATATTCTATGACATTCATATACCATAATTTATTCAGCCATTCTCCGATTGATGAGCATCCATTCAGTTTCCAGTTTCTTGCCACTACAAAAAGGGCTGCCACAAACATTTTTGCACATATGGGTCCCTTTCCTCCTTTAAGATCTCTTTGTAGAAACACTGCTGGGTTTGATAACTTTTTGAGCTTAGTTCCAAATTGCTCTCCAAAATGATTGGATCTGTTCACAGTTCCACCAACAATGTATCAGAGTCCCAGTTTTCCCACATCCCCTCCAATATTTGTCATTTTCTATTTCTGGCATCTTAGCCAATCTGAGAGACGTATAGTGGTATCTCATATTTGTCTTAATTTGCATTTCTCTGATCAATAGTGATTTGGAGCACCTTTTCATTTGACTAGAAATAGTTTCAATTTCTTCATCTGAAAATTATATGTTCATTACCTTTGACCATTTATTAATTGGAGAATGGCTTGAATTCTTATAAATTTGAGTCAATTCTCTATATATTTTAGAAACGAGGCCTTTATCAGTACCTTTGAATGTAAAAATGTTTTCCCACTTTGTTGCTTCCCTTCTTGTCTGCATTAGTTTTGCTTGTACAAAAACTTTTTCACTTGATATAATCAAAAATATCTATTTTGTGATTAATAATGATCTCTAGCTCTTCTCTGGTCACAAATTCCTTCCTCCACAGATCTGAAAGGTAAACTATCCTATGTTCTTCTAATTTGCTTATAATATCATTCTTTATGTCTAGATCATGAACCCATTTCGACCTTTCCTTGATATACGGTGTTAGGTGTGGGTCAATGCCTAGTATCTTCCATACTAGTTTCTAATTTTCCCAGCAGTTTTTGTCAAATAGTGAATTCTTATCCCAAAAGCTGGGGTCTTTGGATTTGTCAAATACTAAATTGCTGTGGTCATTGACTATTTTGTCTGATCAACTACTCTGTTTCTTAGCCAGTACCAAATGGTTTTGATGACCACTGCTTTATAATATAGTTTTAGATCTGGTACAGCTAGGCTACCTTCATTTGCGTTTTTTTTTTCCCCCATTATTTCCCTTGAAATTCTTGACCTTTTGTTCTTCCAGGTGAATTTTATTGTTATTTTTTCTAGGTCAGTAAAATAATTTCTTGGGAGTTTGATTGGTATGGCACTAAATAAATAGATTAGTTTAGGTAATATTGTCATCTTTATTATCTTTGCTTGACCTGTCCAAGAGTACTTGATATTTTTTCACTTGTTTAGACCTGACTTTGTGTGGAAGGTATTTTGTAGTTTTACTTATATAGTTCCTAACTTTCCCTTGGTAGAGAGATTCTCAAATATTTTATACTGTCAACAGTTATTTTAAATGGAATTTCTCTTTGTATCTCTTGTTGGATTTTGTTAGTGATGCGTAAAAATGCTGGTAATTTATGTGCATTTATTTTGTATCCTGCAACTTTGCTGAAGTTGTGGATTAATTCTAATAATTTTTTAGTTGATTCTCTAGGATTCTCTAAGTATATCATCATATCATCTGCAAAGAGTGATCATTTGGTTTCCTTATGACCTACTCTGATTCCTTTAATCTCTTTTTCTTCTCTTATTGCTAAAGCTAGCATTTCTACCGATATTGACTAGTAATGGTGATAGTGGGCAATTCACCCTGATCTTATTGGGAATGGTTCCATTTTATCACCGTTACATATGATGCTAGCTGATGGTTTTAAATAGATGCTACTGACTATTTTAAGGAAAAGTCCATTTATTGCTATACTTTCTAGTGTATTTAATTGGAATGGATGTTGGATTTTATCAAATGCTTTTTTCTGCATCTATTGAGATAATCATGTTTTTTGTTTATTTGGTTATTGATATAGTCAATTATGCTAAGTTTTCCTAATATTGAATCATCCCTGCATTCCTGGTATAAATCCTACTTGATCATGGTATATTATCCTGGGGATGATTTTCTGTAATCTCTTTGCTAATATTTTAAGATTTTTGCATCAATATTCATTAGGGAGATTGGTCTATAATTTTCTTTCTGTTTTTGTTCTACCTGCTTTAGGTATCAGTACCATGTCTGTGTCATAAAAGGAATTTGGTAGGAGTCCTTCGTTCCCTATTTTTCCAAATAGTTTATATAGTATTGGAGTTAATCTTTAAATGTTTGGTAGAATTCACATGTAAATCCATCTGATCCTGGGAATTTTTTCTTAGGGAGTTGATTAATAGTTTGTTCTATTTCTTTTTCTAAAATGGGATTATTTAAGTAATTTATTTCCTCTTCTGTTAACCTGGGCAATCTATATTTTTGTAAGTATTCTTTCATTTCACTTAGATTATCAAATTTATGGGCATAAAGTTGGGCAAAGTAACTCCTAATTATTGCTCTAATTTCCTTTTCATTGGTGGTACAGTTCTTTTTAAATTGAGCTTCACTAGTGCATTTTTATAATCCACATCAGTCTCTTTTCTTTCTCATTGCAGTCAACTATATTTTATGTCATGAACAAAGTATTTTTACAAATGCTATTTCCCCTTGTAAACTCCCTGAGGGCAAGAGCCATGGCTTATTAATCTTTGTATTCTCCCCAGCTTCTTGTACTACAGCCCTTTTTATACTGCAGATACTTAACAGATATTTGTTGTGCTGAATTGATTTGGAGTCACTCTGCTCTATTTTGTGATTTTCACTAATAATCTTGGTCACTGAGCTGCTGAAAATTAGACAAGTTCGCTTAGGTTTTGAGATTGGCAAAATGGCATATATAGCCAAGGGAGAGGAATTCTAGTGTATTAGTGAGAACATTAACGCTGTGCCTGAGGATGAAGGTTAACTAGGATAGATCAAAGAATCCAGGAGCTTGAAGTCACAGTGAGTGCGCAGACCAGGGATGGTGTAAAGGAGGAAAAGGGACAGGAATTTGTTGTTCGATAAGGGAACTTTTACAGTTTATGGTTTTAGGGGGAAAGCAGTATGAAGTCCATGATGTGTCTGTGCTAGTGAATGGGTGAAACTGAGTAGAGATAAAGCTCATTATAGTTTAAAATATCAGGGAACTGTGAGACATGATATCACATTAACATTTGCCTATCTGAAAGCTTACAATGTTTTTATATGTAGGGCTTTATAACTTAAAACTACTTTTCTTCCTTTTTGTAATATTTAGTTTGTCTTTCTAGGTACTTGAGAAATTCTATCACATCAGGCAAATTTCTTAAAAATGAGCTACATGAAATATAACAATTATAATATGTTAAAAGAGCAGTAAATTCTTTGATCTTCTTGTAAAAAATATTATTCACCAGCACTGACCAAGGAGTTAAAATTTTATCATTATCCTTTATA
>JAJPUD010003765.1:13171-38509 GCA_023553655.1 Myrmecobius fasciatus
GGAAATGGCAAACCACTCTAGTATTTCTGCCAAGGAAACCCCAAATGGGGTCATGAAGAATCAGACACAGCTAGAAGAAATGAGCAATAATAAAATCTACAACCTTTCCTATGAAGAAAGAAAGTCAATTTGTCACAATTGGGTCTTGATGAAGCTTTAGGATTTAGGGAGCCCTGCTTCCTTTTCTATCTATCCCTTTAATAATAAATTCTAGGATTTTAGTAAGAATCAAAGTTAAATTCATTGACCTAAATTTTAAAGACTAATTTCTTTAAAAAAAAACAAAAACAAAAACAAAAACAAAACCAGCTGGTAAATTTCCTCCCTTCCCGAGTTCTGCAGTGTATCTCCCATTCTACATGTTTTTCAAAGATCACAGCTCATGGTTTAAACAAACTCATAATGGTCAGTTCTTTCATAATGGAACAACCACAACAAACTTTTATCAGGCCCACCTCATGGGCACTGGACATCCAGAGACACAATAAATCAGTCTTCTGGGGGAGGGACACAACATGAACAAAAAAAGGCATGGCACAATGAAAACTGAGCAAAGGGAAAACACTGACAATAGGAGAAGTCGGAGATGTCTTCAAGAAGGAAATGAACTGAGCCTTGTAGAAGGAGAAATATTCAAGAGTCAGAGAACAACCAATCAATCCAGATGCATCTATTTCCTTCTCAATCCCAGGCCCTGCATTAAGTGCTAGGCATATGAATATAAAAATCAAAGTCTTTGCTGATGAGGAGCTCCTTTTATATCCTATAGGGGGAGACAACATGCACCTATTGATTTTTATTTATATATTTGTGAAACACACATATATGAAATTTAAGAAATAACTGAAATATATGAAACATATTAAATATATCATACACATATACATGTATATATGTGTGTATCACACAATATATGAAATAAATTCACAAAAATTAATACGGAGAATTTTTTTTTTTGTGGTGGGGGGCACCAGCAGCTGGGGAATAGGGGCAGGAATCAGGAAAGGTGTCATGTAGAAAGTGATGTTTATACTAAGATTTGAAGGAAATTTGAGGTTCCAAGAGATTAAGGTGAAGAGGGAAATTATTCTAGGCAAACCAGGACAAAGGGAGAGAGATGAGAGATGAAGCGTTTGTGTGGGAGGAAATAGAAAAGACAATTTCACTGCATGAAGTGAGGCAATATATAATGAGAATGGAAGTGTGTGCTCCAACTGGATTGTATAGGACTTTCAGTGGCAAATGGAGGTGTTTATATTTGATTTTAGGTGTAATAGGCAGTTAGGTAGCACAGTGGAGAGAATACCTGGCTTGGAGTCAGGAAGATTCATCTTCCTGTGATCAAATCTGGCTTTAGATACTCAATAGCCATGTGCCTCTGGGCAAGTCACTTAATCCTTTCTGCCTCAGTTTCCACATCTGTAAAATGGGAACCCTGGAGAAGCAAATGGCAAACCACTCTAATATCTCTGCCAAGAAAACCCCAAATGGAGTCACAGAAAGCCAAACATGACTGAAAAGCGACTTGACAAGAAGAAGGTAGTTGTGGGCGTTTCTGGAGCAGGGGAATGGTTTGGTCAGATTTGTGTTTTAGGAAGATCTCTTAGGTAGCTGCTTGGAGGATAGAATGGAGGGGAAGAGAGACTTGGGATGGGGAGAATGGCCTCCAGGTTTGTGACATAAAGAATTGGATTCAGGGAAGGGCGGTTTCATCTAGTCTGGGAGGGAGACTTCATGAAGGATATAGAAAGATGTGATAGCCAGATTTCGGCTCTGAACGCCAACATAAGGAGTTTTCTTTCATTTGTTCCTAAAGCAGTGGGAACACCATGAAAGTTAGGGAACTGGGGAAGATTGTATCAGTGGAGAAAAGGGTTCAAATGGGGTGAATTTGGCAAATGTTTACCTATGGGGAGGAGGAATGGAACGAGACTCAAAGATGACTGAGGGTAGGAGTCTGGGTACCTGGGAGGATGGTGGTATCTTCAACCAACACATAGAAATCTGGAAAAGGGACAGGGTTAGAGGAGAAGATAATGAGTTAGATTTGCCCAAGGGACATCTAGCTCCAATTCATGAATCCTATTCAATTAAATGCAATATACCTAATTTCACTTCAGTTCCATTGATAGGACATAGGGACTTAATACTAAAAGAACATTAAAAATCCCAGACCCCTTCATTTTACAAATAAGAAACTGAAGCCTTGGAAGGGCAAATGATCACCAAATTGGTGATAGGGAGAGCTAGAATTATAGCATGCTATAAAAGCCAATAGAAAATCTAAACTGACCTTCCAATGGGAAGATTTGTATTTTTACCTGGAGGCAAAAGGGAAGCCATTAAATATTCCAGATTATTGTTCCCATTTTAAAGATGAGAAGACTGATGGTTACAGAGATTAAAAGACATTATTTAGGCCACACATTTAATATGGGCATTTAAGTTAAGACTGAATCCCAGTTCTTCTGACAGATTGAGATCCTCCTCTAACTTCTTCCCATGTTATTACACTGCAATTTGATCCAATAAGACTTTATCCATGATATTTACACATCCAGGTAGCCACTTATTTTGCCATGGATCAGAGGGCAGGTTGGTAAATGTTTAACAATCACCTCTTCCTCTAAAAATATGTATATGACACCTTCTTAATTTTAATCTATATCATTAACATTTTTGACATTGCCTTCTTAAGTGTGGACCTGATTTATAGCATCTGCTGATTTCTGAGGTGTAGATGCTCACTCTGAAAATTTAACAATCAGTTGTTGTGAGCTGAGAGTAGCTGGCTCCAGCACCCCCTAGGACCTCCTGTTTTTCCACAGGTTTTCTGTGGGTTCTGTGAAATCTTGAGGGTATATATTTAAAATGTCATGCTGTAATGAGTGTATCGGGACTATAGGAAAATAAGGGATCGATGATCTCTTTGTGTTCTTCAAGGGACATCACAAGCAATGTGGTTAAAGGAAAATCAGGAAACAGGAAGAAAGAAAGGACACTTTTTTCAGGCCGTTGAAGGAAGGAAGCTGTAACTTTGGTCACAGACTGGACCTTAACCCTGAGTGAAGATAAACTCAAATCTTCCCCCAAGGGCCAAAGGCATGCTCTCTAAGATAGAGAAACCTAAGAATGGGTTAGCTCACCTGGACAACCCCTGGGGAGAGCCAGGAAAAGAGAATGAGCTGGGGTGGGAGGGTGAGGTGATGCCCTGACTTGGTAAGAGGTTCCTAGAGAAGAAAAGTTTGGCCAGCTTTTGGTGGGATAGGAGAAGGAAAGCATCTTTCCACTTTCTAATGAAGAAAATTCCTGCTTTTTCTTTCCTTCCTTTCCTCCCTTTCTTTTTTCCTCTTTCTTCTTTCCTCCATTCCTTCCCTTCCTCTTTTCTTCTCTCCTCTCTTCTCTCCTTCCTTTACTCCTTATTTCTTCTTTCCCTTTTTCCTTCCTGTCCCCTTCCTTTCCTTTTTCTCTTTTCTTTTTTCTTTCCTTCCTTCATTCTCTCTTTTCTTCTCTTCTCCTTATTTTTCTTCCTTCCTTCCTTCTTTCTTTCCTTCCTTCTTTCCTTTCTTTTTCCTTTCTCCCTTCTTCCTTTTTTCCCCTTTCTTTCTTCCTTTCTCCCTTCATTCTTTCCTTTCTCTCTCACCTATTTGTTAAGCATTTACTATATATAAAAGTGGACATTGGGAAGATAGCAAGGTTTAGGAAAAACAGTCTCTGCTTTCTGGGAGCTGACTGTTTAGTCTTTGTGTATGTGTGTGTGTGTGTGTGTGTGTGTGTGTTTATGTATCTAAACAGATATCTAAACAGATGATTATTATGTTCAACATTACGTGATGGGGTGGGAGTGCCAGGAAACCCAGAGAGATTGAGCTCCCTGTCCAAAGGCCCCTCATGGGTTTGGTACAAGGAACCAGGTGCTCCATCTGTCAGCCTTTCCCAAGACATAAAGGCCCCTTTCTTCTCACTGAATCAATCAGGGTCCATTTGCCTCAAAACCAGGCAAGTTCTGGGCTGACATAGTAAATTATTCTTCCAGTGGCCAAGAGAGGGAGTCCCTGCCTCTGTAAAAGAGCTAGTAGGATGCTCCATCCCCTCTCACAGGCTCCCAGAGCCAACAGGCAGCATGGATCCCATGTTGGAGAAAGGGACATCACTGGAGACAGGTGTGCAGAGGCAGGGTAGACAGATGTCTTATAATCAGAGCATCCCTGAGCTATAGAGATAGGAGAGCCAGGAAGGACATTAGAACACAGAATGTCTGGAACCTTGGAACATGGAAAGTCAGAGAAGTATCAGGTGTCTCCTTTTGGCACAGTAAGCAGACTTGGGCTTGGAGGAGGAAGACCTGAGACTCAGAGACTTACAGAGTCTTGTATGACCTGTCATTGTATGTCAATTGTCTTATTCTGTTTTCGTTTCTTCATCTGTAAAATGGAGATAATAATAGCAGGGTTATTGTGAGGATAAAATGTGATAACTTGTAAAGTGCTTTGTCAAGCTTAAAGCACCATAGAAATACTATTTCTTATTTTAAAAGACCTGTGGAGGAACTGTGAGCTAGCAGTCATTCACATTCTAGTCAGGTTTTATTATTCCAGTTAATAAACATTTATTAAGTACTGATTATGTACTCAGCACTGAGCTAAGTTCTGGAATGTAAGTTCCTTGAGGAATGCCTTTTGCTTTTTTTGTTCTTTTTATGCCCAGGATTGTAGCAAACTAAATCCTTACTATATACTGGTTGAATGTAATTTCCCCAGCTTTAGTGGGGACAAGCCTGATGAGGGATGAGAGTTTCCATTGGGAAAATCAGCGGAAGTAGGGATGAGAGCCCTGGTGTCTGGATGATCCAGAAAAGGCAATATAAGTCCAACTCCCTAATACACACCCCCTTCATAGTCTCAGATCCTCCAGATCTGGCTCCTCCCAAATAAAGGGATTGCTTACTTTCATAGCCCCAGCCCAAGGGAAATTTGACCCCCAGACTTCCACCTTCCTATCTCGTAGAGCCTGTGGGTTTTTCTGAGATCAGTTAGTGATCTTCTGACCAAGAGTCATAGAGCTGAAGGATCAAAGAGATTGAAGGCTTTATCTAGGAGCACACAGCTATATGCCCCAAGGAGATTAGAATTCATGGCTTTCTGAATCCAGGGTTAACGTTCTATCTCTTTGCCAAAAGCTGCCTCTCAGAACACTGGGAGCTCTGTCATTAACTCACTGAGAGATCTTGGGCAAATCACCCCATTTGTGCCTTTTTTTTGTAAAATGGAAAGCCCCCCACTTGCTAAAATGAGAAAGGCACAAATTGTCACTTTTAGTGATTTGCCAGTTCGTTGTCAGAGACAGGGGCTCAGGGAGGGACCTGAAGACCCAGAGAGGGAATGGGGGCTCAGGGAGGGGATGGAGGTTCATTGAGGAGGGCTGGGATGCCGCTCCCCCAAATGGGGCAGTGCCCACACAAACTGGCTGAACTGTCTCTGGGATCCCAAGCCCTGCTTCCCCATCCCTCCCCTCCCCCATGCACATCCTGCCCCTTCTTCTCACCAGAGTCTAGCAGGAGGAAGCCTGCTCCCCTGGAATGGGTGTGTGTCCATGTCTGTGTCTCTGTGTAGAGACTATTGGAAGGAAATGGTGCTATAAGGCTGGGCAGGGCCATGGGGGGGTGAGGTAGGTGGCCGGGGGGAGGCAAGGAGGAAATACCTGGGCAGGGTCCCCAGCCCTGCTATTGTCCCCAGCAGGAAGAGGGGAGCTCATAAAATGGGGGTCACTGGACTCCCATTCCCCTGCCTGCAGCTGGGGCTTCTGCCACTCCCCACTCCCAAAAAATCCATTGGCTCACCCTCTTCCCTCCAAGTTGCAGCCCACACCCAGTTAGGAAGATGTTTGTTTTTTAGGATAAGAGACAAAGAGAGCCATAAAGGGGAGGATGTGGTAGATTGGGAGGGGGCGGTTGGGGGGAGCAGCATGCCGACTGTGGTTCCCTTCCCAGAATGATCCCCTAGGACTCGGCTCAGAGAATGGAAGGTAATCTGTGGATAAGGTGAATTATAATGTGTGGAGGGAGTAAGATAGAGGGTTTCTCTGTTCTCCATCTCAAGTGCCTACTAATGAACACTTCCTGAACCAACTCCTATCTTTCTTAGTAATAATTTCCATTTTCTGTAGCCCTTTGAAGTTTACAAAAACAGGGATCTTATGAAATTCAAATAAAGCACTTTGCAAATTTTAAAGTGCTGTATAAATGTCTATAGTTAGCCTCCAGTAGCCGGCCTCCAGGCTGGTGATAACAATTCCCTGAGCCTTCTATTGCACTCTTGCTATGATCAAACCATGTTTATAGAGTAACTCGGAGGTGTGTTATTGAATATTTAACAACCAGACATTGGCTGAAGGGATGTGTGCACATGCTCTTCAGTTTAACCTGCATTATTAATAGTTTCTTAAATCTAGATAATCAACAAAACAATAAATCAATCTCTGGATTAGAGTAATTGCAGATTTCTGAGGTGTAAATGCTTACAAAGAAAATTTAACAAGGTCTCCATCAAGCTGGTTAGAGCAGGCCCCAGGACACCATTATTCCTTCTTAAGATCTTCAGATGAAGAATTGATATTAGCATTGAAGTATTATCACTGATCAATTGAAGTATCAGCATTGTGTATGTCTTAGAAACTCCTGTCCTATTAGCTGTACTCTTAGGAATGACTTAAATGTAATCTAGAGGCAAAAAAAAAGTGTAGTGGGAAAAATACAAAAAAGGGAGTGAATGAATTGATGGGGTCCTCAGTGACCGAACTCCTCATTCACTCAACAGTTACTTTTTCCAACCCCCTGTCTACTTCAAGTTATTGCAATGGTGATTGAAGGTCTCTAGTTGGCCTTCCATGTAAGAACACTGAGGACCTGGATTCCCAATCAAGACCCCTGCTCTTGGGTAAGTCACTCCCTTCTTTAGGCCACAGTTTGTTCATCAGTAAAATTAATGCAATCAAAACACTTTGCAATTCATCAATAAATTACTAATGAGGGGCAGCTAGGTGGCGCAGTGGTTAGAGCACCAGCCCTGAAGTCAGGAGGACCTGAGTTCAAATCTGGTCTCAGACATTTACTAGCTGTGTGACCCTGGGCAAGTCACTTACCCCCAATTGCCTCAGCAAAAAGCAAAAATAAATAAATAAATAAATAAATTACTAATGATTATTAATAAATAATCTCCAAGACCTCTTCCAGTTGTAAATTCATGTTCCCAAATCTCTGCTCACTTTCTGTTGGTCTGTGACCACTCCCCCAAATTTGGATTCCAATATTAATCAATATAAAGACTGGAGAGACAGACAGACAGATAGACACACACACATACACAGAGAAAAAGAGAGACAGAGAGAGAGGCAGAGACAGAGAGAGAGAGAGATAGACACAGACACAGAGAGAAAAGGAGGGAGAGAAGGAAAGGGAAAGATAGATAGACAGAAACAGAAGACAGATAGAGACAGATACAGAGGGAGAGAGGGAAGAAAAAGAGAGACAGACAGACAGACAGAGACAGAGAGAGATAGAATCAGAGACAAAGAGGGAAGGAGGGAAAGAGAGAGACAGAGAGAAACAATGAGGGAGGGAAGAATGGGGGGCCCTCTGGATAAGTAGGAGTATGGGTGCACATTTGTGCGTCAATAACTTCTTCAACATGAAGGCTGCTTCCTTTTGTATCTGAGTTTATGGGAAATTCCAATTTATCTGTCCTAATGTATTGATTTTGCCTCCTGGAGAGGAGGAGGCCATTAGGACCATTCCCGAATTACTATGAACTGATCACTTACAGTCAGGTTTCTTATTCCTGCCACATATAATGAGAGAAAACTCCTGCTTTATTTGTAAGAGGAATCTAGAAGCAGATCAGTCTGGAAGCTTTCTGGAAGGAGGTATCATGGTATAAGGTGACGAGGGCAGGATTTGGTGTCAAAGGACCCGACTGCTGCTTATTTGGACACATCCCTCACCACTCTGGGCCTCAGCTGGCTAAAATGAGAGGGATTGGACTATATGACCTTTAAGGTCACTTTCAGCTCTAAATTCATGACTCTAAGGTAGATCCTATTTACATTTCTATAGTTCTTTAAAATTTAGAAATATTAAAGCTTTCATCATAATCACCTGTGAGACAGATGATCACAGTAGCTAGTATTTATATAATGCACTAAGATTTTCAAAAATCTTCTACAATTATCTCATTTGATCTTTACAACAATCATGGGAGGGAGGTGCTAGTATTTTCCCCTAAGGAAACTGAAGCAAGCAGAGATTAAGGGGCTTGCCCAGGGTCATATAGCTAGGCCATATTTAACTCAGGTTTTCTTGACCCTTTGCTCTATTCACTGTTCCTACTCACCATCTCATTAGCAAATGAAATAGTATTTCCCCTTTGCAGATGTTGAAATAAGACTTGCAGAGGTAAAATGACAGTGTTGGAGCTTAAATCTGAATTCATCTCTCCCTTTATCAGAAGTCCACAGTATGTTATTCAAGCTTTTTTCTTATTCTTTGTTTAAAATTTATACAATTTGTTGAGGATTAAATTCAAAATAATTTTTTTGAAGATTTTGCCCATTAATATTATTGTTCTATAAAAAATGATAAACAAGCTGATTATAGAAAGGTCTAAGAAGAATTACAAGAACTGATGCTGAGCAAAATAAGTAGAACCAGGATACATTGAACACAATAACAGCAAGAATGTATGATTATCAACTATAAAAGGCTTGGTTCTTCTCAGTGGTTCAGAGATCCAAAGCAATCCCAATAGACTTTGGACAGAAAATACCATCTGCATCCAGAAAAAGAACTAAGGAGACTGAATAGAAATCTTTACATCCTATGTTCATTTCTTTTTTTTTTTTAAAATCTCTCCCATGGTTTTTCCCTTTTCCTCTGATTTTTCTCTCCCAATATAATGCATAAAACAATGTGTATTAAAACAAAAAAAATTGCCCATTACTTTTTCAACTATAACTTGACACTTCTCAATTTCTCTTCCCAATTAGAGCCCTAATACCAAGTCCCCGTCTCTCTCAATTCCTCACACTCACTCTTGTCCTCTTACCGGCTGGTCTGGCCATGTCTCTGTCCCCTATTCCCAACACAGCATCATCTTGTGCCTTTCTCTCCTCCCATCCATGTTGCCATCATGGCCCACTGGACTACTGGAGCCCAACAAAACCAGGCTAAAGATAATCCCTTCTCCAATCCCTATCATCCAGCTTCTCCAGACTTCCTTGTTTCTGCTGATGGACCATCAATTGCCCAGCAATTCAAGTCTCAAAGCTCAGAGCCCATCTTTAAACTTTTCTGAGTTGGGCTCTCAGTGTGAGCCTCTGGGGCAGCCATAGTGCACAGAGCATTGGCCCTGGAGTCAAGAAGACTTATCTCTGTAAGATCAAATCCAGCCTCAGACACTAGCTGTGTGAGCCTGAGCAAGTCACCTCACCCTGTTTGCCTCAGTTTCTCTATCTGTAAAATGAGCTGGAGAAGGAAATGGCAAACCATTCCAGTGTCTCTGCCAAGAAAACCCCAAATTAATATGATGAGGAATTGAACATGGCTGAAATGGCTGAAGGAGGACAAGTCTCTGGGTATATACTAAGGCAAGAGACATGGTGTCCATATTTGGGTAGTCAGAGATATTTGAATTACCAGGCAGTGTGTACTCAGAGAACAAATGAGAGGCAAGACTACAGGCCAAGTGAGGGATAGATATGGGTCTCGATGGATGGGGATAATAGTTCACATTTCTATAATGTTTTAAGATTTACAAAGGACTCTTCTTAGAAGAGCAGGCAGTATAATATATACTGCTATTATTACTCCCATTTTGCTGATAAAGAAACCGAGAAGTAAAATAACTTTCCAAAGATTTTCCAGAGTAAAAAAGTGGCAGAATGTGGCTTCTGGCCCAACTCCCCTAATGCCAGGTCAGTCAGCCAGTCAATAAACATTTTTTAAGCACCTACTATGTACTAAGCCCTTCGCTAAGTGCAGGAAATACAGAAATAGTAGTTATTATTGATGATGATGATGATGTTCTTATTCATTCTTATTACATGAAAGTGGTAAGAACTGATAGGAGGTCATTGCAATAGTCCCTCTCCCTAACCCCTTCATAGTCAAGTTACTAAAATTCTTTCTTGGAAATATGTCTTCCTCTTCAGGCTCCCAGCTCCTGCTAAGATCCATGTCATTTCTCTGGTTCACTACCATAGTTTCCTAAGGACTAATTCTATAAAATCCAAATAATTGTCATATTGCTCCTACTCTGACTCAGAACTTTTCAAAGGCTACAGGCTAAAATCTACAGTCTTCAGCCAGGCTTTCAAAGCCCTCCACAATCCAGCCAGAACAAACTTTCTGGTTTTGTTTCTTCCTCCCCAGCATGAGCTCTTTCCTAGCCAGGATGATTCTGTCTGAAGATTCTCCATCCGCTCCATCCTTGGCAGCCCAGGTGAGTCCCATCTCCTCCAGGATGTACCTATCCTGTTCACTCTAAGCCCCCGACGATCCTTCCTACGCAGAGGGTACTCACTGTGCCAACCACACTTTGGCACCAGGCTTTCACACTGCGGGGTATTGTTCTCTGATTTTTTTTTCTTTTTCTTGTGTATGAGTCTTGTTTCTCCCAGAAGAGAAACATGGGAGGACAAGATCGGTCTCTTCAAGAGCTGTCACATGAAAGAGGGATTAGCTTTGTTTTGTTTGGCGAATAAAGGCAGAATTTAGATGGCAGAGAGACAGATTCGAGCTTGTTGGAAAGAAACATTTCCTAAGAATTCAGGTTGTCCCAAGGAGGAAGGGGAGAGCTGAACAGGTAGTGAACACCCATTCCCTGGGGGAGGGGGTCTTCCCTCAGAAGCTGAATTTTTCTCTGTATTATTCTGCATTTTTGTTTCTGTAATTACTTAGCTGCCTAATTCTAGCCACAGTATATACTGTTTTGGTTATTTTCTCCTTAACCTGAATTATTTCATGTAAGTTTTTCCATGATTCTTGGAAGCCTTCATAGCTTTAGTTTCTTATGATGCCAGTTATATTTCTTTACACACATATATAAATAGATACATGCATATATTCACAGCACTTTTTGTTCAGTCCCTCCTGACTTTCCATTCCTACCTAGATTGCAGTATTTTTTTCTGGCGCTCTTCTGGGCCTGGAATGCTCTCCCTCCTTATCTCTACTTGCAGACCTCTGTGACTTCCTTTAAGTCCGAACTAAAATCCTACCTTTTACAGGAAGATTTCCCAGCTCCTCTTAATTTCAATGCCTTCCCTCTATTAATTATTTCCTATATTTGAATATATATGTTGTTTTCTCCATTGGACTATCTTTTGTCTCTTTTGGTATCCCCAATTCTTAGCATAGTGACTATGGTATATATTAGGCACTTAATAAATGTTTATTGATTGACTGATTCCACAGTCAATGGACACAAAGATAAAAGCAATTTATCTTTATCAAAGATTTCCAATAAGTATTTCAGCTCAGGAGAGGAAACAAAAGCCCCCCTTCCTTCACTCCCTCCTTCCCTTCTCTTATAGAAATGTAAACTTCTAGAAGTAGGGACTTTTAAAATTTCTACTTTGTGTCTCCAAGATGATTTTTCTTTCTTTTCTTTTTGCCCCTACTTTTCCTTTTCTTTTTTTTTTAACCCTACTTTTCTGTCACACATGACTTGCACACAGTAAACACTTCATTAATGCTTATTGAATTGGATTGAACTGATAGGAGCCTGAGTGTAGCTGCAGAGACTCAGCTATAGACTGAGTTTGGAACTCAAGTCATTATTGTTCTCATTAATGTGTCACTTGGCCTTAGAACAATTTGGTCTCTTTGATTCCCATATGAAATAATGAAAGTATTAAACCCTATATGTAAAGATAGGGAAGAAAAGCAGAGAACATATCTTGGATACATTTTAAAATATATTTCAAGAACTATATTTCAATAGGATTTGTTTCCTTTGTAATCCTTTGTATTTTATTTTATGCATTTAAGAACACTACTCTCAAATGGCTTCACCAAACTACCAGAATATAAAAAAGGTTAAGTAAAAATTAAAAAAAAAAAGGTTAGGAGTCTTTGTTCTGGAGGAAGGAGTGGGAGAGGGCAGCATCAGTCACCTTCTATGAAATTTAGTTTATCTACTTATAAAATGGGGAGGCTCCAATACTTATGTTACCTGTATCACAGGGGATCTTCTAAAGAAAACATTTTATAAACCTTTGAGCTAAAGAAATTTAAGTTATTATGATTATCCTTGACTTAAATTGAACCATTCCTATTACTAATCTCATCCCTTGTCCCTTAAACCTGCCCACCTCCCTCACCCAGTGGTCATTTTGCCCTTATTGTCCATTCCTGTTAGTAGGACAGAAATGAGAGGGAGGGCAAGCAGGGAGGGGATGTCCATGAGAGACCTGGCTCTCACCCAGTGTTAAATGAGAACAGGAGATCGGATTTGGGGGAAGGTGAAAGAGGGAGGGAGAGGCTAGGTCTGGGTCCTCTTCATTCATAAAATCTCTCCCAGCATTGTGTGCGTTGGGTGAGGGTGGGGGCCATTACCCTGGGCCAGGGATGTTGGGGCAGTTCCCTTTCCGTCCCAGCCAGGCTGAAAGTGTTTACACAGCTTGATTCTAAAGTCTTTAGGGGTGTGGAATAGAACTGCCTACAGGGAAGACCCAGGGATGTGAATGGTCCAAGAGCCAAACAACAGCTGAGAGGGTCGAGGGAAGGGTCAGATTTCCCACCCCATTAGGACTGGTGACTTTGATAAATAGGGTTGGCTTGATACTGGTTAGCCCAGGTGCTAAGTATAATGTGAGGGGAACCAGAAAGGCAAAATACACACACACACACACACACACACACACACACAGAAATTTTTCAATGGCTTGCCACCATACCTGCAATTCCACCATTAGTGCTCTGTTCTTTTAGGTAAAGACTAAAAACTAAAGAGGTTTTTCCTCTAGGATCCTCTTTAAAAGTGTGCCCCACACCCCACTTTCTGATTCCTACTGTGTGATTGAGCAAGGATGGAAGGGATATTGAAAGAGGTTAATTCAATTCTCTTCAACAGATATCAATTGTTTTTCCTTTTTCCTTTTTTATTTTTTTTTAATTTTTAAAAACTAAAGCTTTTTATTTTCAAAACATATGCCTAGATAATTTTTAATATTCATGGCAAAACCTTGTGTTCCAAATTTCTTTTTCCTTCACTTCACCCCACCCTAGTGGCAAGTAATCTAATATGTTAAACATATTCAAGTCTTCTATACATATTTCCATAATTACCATGATGCACAAAAAAATCACATAAAAAGGGGAAAAATGAGAATAAAAACAAAATGAAAGCAAACAACAACCAAAAAAATAAAAGTGTTATGTTATGATCCACACTCAGTTCCCACAGTCCTCTCTGGGTACAGATGGCTCTCTCCATCACAAGATCATTGGAAATGGCCTGAATCATCTCTATTCAACAGATATTAATTAAGCAAACGAGATTACTGTGATATGTTAGGGAGATCATTAATTTTGGAATCCAAAGACGTGGCTGCAAGTCCAGACTTTTCCACTTGATTCAGCTTGGACCATTTGTGTGACTTTTCTGATACTTAGTTTCTTCATCTGTAAAATGAAGATAATTATACTTGCTGAGGGAACAGGAAAGGCTTCCAAAGTGCTCCTTGAAGAAGGGGAAGGATGTCAACAAACAAAGATGGGGGGTCAGCAGTAAAAGAATGCATTTTAGATATAGGAGAAAACCATGTATCACTGCTGTGGCAGGAGAAAACAGGATGGTTGTTGGAAGTGATGGAGGGTCCAGTTTGGCTGGTATGTAAATTCCCTAAGGGCAAGAGTATGAGATAAGGCTAGAAGATTCATGGGGAGCCAGCTAAGGGGGGCCTTGAGTGCCAGGATAAGGAATTTGGACTTAATAGGCAATCAGAAGCAATCAGGATGGTGGCTGTGGCAATTTCTTAAAATAAGACAACAATGAAGTTTACTACCTTGAATTTTCCTTTCATTTGAATGCTTAGAAGCCATTGTAGGGTTATTAATTCACCTAATTTCGCTATTTTTATGTCTCAGAGGAAAGGGAGGTCCCAAAAGAGAAAGGCAATAGCCAGTCAATGGAGCAGTAAAAACATGGATTTCTTTTTTTTTTTAAACATTCATCATTATTTTTCTTTTGTTTTTTTATTAAAAGCTTTTTATTTACAAAACATATGAGTTATTTTTCTACATTGACCTTTGCAAAAACTTTTTTTTCCCAAGCTTTTCCCTTGCTTCCGCCGGGGGTGCCTGCTGAGTTGGGGGGTAGTTGATTGCATGCTAAATATGATAAATTATATGACAAATCCAATACATGTATACAAATCTATACAGTTATCTTACTGCACAAGAAACATCAGATCTAGAAAGAGAAGAAAAAAGAAACAACCTAAGAAGGAAAACAAAATGCAGGGAAATATTCACCGAAAGCGTTAAAATGCTGTGTTGTGGTTCACACTCAGTTCCCACAGGCCTCTCTCTAGATGTATATGACTATCTTCATCGCTGAACAATAGGAACTGGTTTGAATCACATCATTGTTGAAGAGAACCATGTCCATCAGAATTGATCATTGTATAGTCTTGTTGCTGTGTATAATGTTCTCCTGGTTCTGCTGATTTCACTCAGCATCAGTTCATGCAAGTCTCTCCAGGCCTCTCTGAAATCATCCTGCTGGTCATTTCTTACAGAACAATAATATTCCATAACATTCATATACCATAATTTATTCAGCCATTCTCCAATTGATGGGCATCCTTTCAATTTCCAGTTTCTTGCCACTACAAAAAGGGCTGCCACAAACATTTTTGCACATGTGGGTCCCTTTCCCTCCTTTAAAATCTCTTTGGGATATAGGCCCAGTAGAAACACTGCTGGGTCAAATGGTATGCACAGTTTGATAACTTTTTGAGCATAGCTCCAAATTGCTCTCCAGAATGGTTGGATCCGTTTGCAGTTCCACCAACAATGCATCAGTGTCCCAGTTTTCCCACATCCCCTCCAACATTCATCATTATTATTTCCTGTCATTTTAGCCAATCTGACAGGTGTGTAGTGGTATCTCAGAGTTGTCTTACTTTGCATTTCTCTGATCAATAGTGACTTGGAGCACCTTTTCATGTGACCAGAAATAGTTTCAATTTCTTCGTCTGAAAATTGTCTGTTCATATCTTTTGACCATTTATCAATTGGAGAATGGCTTGAATTCTTATATATTTGAGTCAATTCTCTATATATTTTAGAAATGAGGCCTTTATCAGAACCTTTGGATGTAAAAATGTTTTCCCAGTTTACTGCTACCCTTCTAATCTTGTCTGCATTCATTTTAAAACATGTATTTCTTGATTAAATTTGTCATTTATATGGGCATGGTTCATGTCTCCCCAAAACAATTACAATAATAACATCAAAGATTGTTGGTCATAAATCACCATAACAAATATAATAATAATAAAAAAGTTTGAAATGCTGTGAGTGAAATATAAAGTTCAAGATGATTCCTGGTTTGGGGAAGAAAGAAAAAAAGAAAAAAGTAAAAAAGAAAAGCAAGAAAGCAAGCAAACAAGCAAGAAAGAAAGAAAAGAAAAGAAGGACAGGAGGGAAGGAGGGAGGAAGGAAGGGGAAAGAAAGTAAGAAGAAAGGAAAGAGTGAAATAGAGATTGAGAGAGAGAGGGAGAGGGAGAGAAAGAGAGGGAGAAAAGTGAGAGAAAGATGAAGAGAGACAAAAAGAGACACAAAAGAGACACACAGACAGAGAGAGATAGAGGAGATAGAGAGATACAGAGAAGGGGGGAAGGAGGGAAGGAAGGAACAAGGACTGTTGCCTAACTGACCAGTTCAGTTGTTCTCCAGGGCATTTGTCCTTCATTCTCTTTTTTTTGGGGGGAGGAGTTTTTTTTAATTGAAGCTTTTTATTTTCAAAACATATACAAGGATACTTTTTCAACATGACCCTTGTAAAACCTTGTGTTTCAATTTTCCCCCCTTTCCTCTATCTTCTCCCCTAGATGGCAAGTAATCCAATATATGCTAAACATGGTAAAATTTTTATGTAAATCGAATATTGTCCTTCATTCTCAAAGAAGACCATGACCATCAGGGAGGTGATGCCATGACATGAAATGAGTTGATTTAAGTGAGAGTGGGTTGGGCAAAGTCACCAGTTTCCCTTTCTCTGCCCGAGCCATCTGGATCGAGTAGATCAGGACAACTGAGGCAAAATGGCCTCTTTTACTTAGTCAAACAAACAAAAATTCAAACTGGAAGGGGAGATCCTCAGGATTTCTGGCCAAAATAGAAATAATTGCTATTTACATTCACTTTGAGTCAATCAGGGTCCAAGCAATCTAGAAAGAATGGGGTAACAAGGAAGGTATAGGGGGAAAGATTCCATTTGGGAGGATGAGTTACTGACTGGTATTACTGATCTTGAAAAGCAACTTGAAGTAAGGGGAAAGGTTCTTGGGGTCAGAAGATCTGGGTTTTAATCTTTTTTTTTTTTGAGGCAATTGGGGTTAAGTGACTTGCTCAGGGCCACACAGCTAGAAAATGCTTTAGTGTCTGAGACCAGATTTGAACTCAGGTCCTTCTGACTTCAGGGCTGGCGCTCTATCCACTGCACCACCTAGCTGGCCCTTCTGGGTTTTAATCTTAATTGTTTTTTCTATGACCTCTTACTAATCACTTCTGGGTTAGCCTTAAGTTCCATATCCCTAAGATAGGAATAATACTTTGTTCCACCTTACCCACAGGTTGTGAGAGGAAAGCACCTTCAAATACAACAGAAATCAAAGTTGTTGGCCTTCTCCTCCCTTCCCCAGCCCCTTGATAGTGTGGGAGGATCCTGGCTTGGGGAAAAGGAGGCAAATGCTGTCCTTTGGATCTTTTGCCTATATTTTGGGGGGTTACACAGTCTGTCCTTCTGTGGTTAGCTCTGGTATACTAGAAAAATCAAGTGAACCAAGGCACTTTTGGAGGCAGATATATTTCTGAGGGTGTAATTTAGAGTTGGGAAAGCTGAGATCAAAGGAAGAAGGAACAAAGGATGTCCAGAAGACTCTTGTTGACCTAAGAGTGTTGAAAAGAGACTTGCATTCCAGATCTTTTTCTGGGTCTTCTTAGGGAAACCACATTGCTAACTCTTCTTTGGGTTCCTCCCACCTGACATTCTATATTCTAAGGGTCCTTCCAGTTCTAATGTCCATGTTCTGTGTCCCGAGACACCGGAAGAATTTTGGTGCGGCGCAGAGTGATAAACTTGGAGTCATGGGATCTGATTTTAAATCCGATCTTGAATCCTGACTCTGTGGTCTTAGAAAAATCACTTAAGCTCTGGGACTCAGTTTCCTTATCTGCAAAATTAAGAGGTTGGACCAGGGGGTCTCTTCAAGTTCTAGATCTCTGAAGCTCCTAATTCTGAGAACCTGATGGCTTTGGGGTGAGGGACTGTTCTTGGGGAGAGTTACTAAACAGTCCCTTTTAGAGTCTGTAGCCATTTGCCTTTTGTAGTCTTTGGATATTGGAGCCAGAAAAAGTTGGTCTTGTAGCTGGATAGATGGAGGTTAGAACAGAGGAAGAACTTTCCAGTTGAGAAGAGTATGATTAGTGGAATTGATAAGCTCATTAGAAAGAACTCGGTGCTCCTCCTGAAATTGTGGGGAAATGTGTGGAGAGGTGTGAGTGCAGATGGAGAAAAGTGCCCTAAGCCAAATAGTGAAGAAATGACCTTTCTGGATCTCCTCAAAGCCTGACATGGCCTTTGGCATCCATTGGGAGTTAATGGGCCTTCAAGGAAATCAGATGTTGTCTATCTCTCGATCCTGATTCTGATGTGTTTTGGGTGGACACCAAGAGACATCATGACAAAATAAGTGAAAAAAAAACATATGATTTGGAATTGGAAAACCTGTCTTCAAATCCTGGCTCTGCCACTTACAATCTATTTTTCTTAAGGCCATTCTCTTGGACTCAGTTTCTCCATTCAGAAAATGAGGAGTTTCCAAAGATATGTTCTCTGACATCCTTTGCACCTCCCCAGGATTCAAGAGGGGTGATGTCAGGGTACCATTTCCCCAGGAACTACTTTTAGCCCTCCCTCTTCCCCGGGACCTCAGGATGGGGAGCAGAGGAGGGGCGGGGTAGGGATGTGGGCCCATAAATAGGGTCAGGAAATGTGTTTGTCTGTCGCCCCTCTCAGCCTTCCATCAGAGGGAGAACAAGGACAGAGCTTCAGCCCTGGATTCCTCTCTTCTGTCTCTCCTCTCCTTGACTTAGCCATCCTGGAGCAGGTACCTGAAAGGGAAGGGGATGGAGGGGGCTTTCAGGATCCCCTGGAAGGGCTGATCCTTTGGGCTGTATCTACATGTAACTGTTCCTCTGGGAGCCTCTGTGTTTGCAACTATGGTGTTAGATATGTGTGGGAAACACTGCATGTACCTGTACATGTTTTTGTGTGACATTTATTTGTGGTCCATGGGGGACTGCTAGGGTGTGGAAAGCATAGTGTACTTGGCAGTCATGTATGCATGTTTGTATGGAGTATATTTGTGTTGAATTCTGTGTGAATGAATAAATGCTTTGGGGTGTGTGGGGGTGCCCCTCAGTATTCTTATGACTAGAGTCTAGAAGGGGATGGGCTCCCAGTTCCAGCCCTAATTCCTTTTGTAGCTCCATCTCACCTCTGGATTCCTTGTTCTCTCTGAGGAAGGGGTTCTCTGGCTCTGCCCTCATGGAGACCCCAGTCTGGGGAGAAGGCTGAAGACATTATCCCTTCCTTCTGGGAGTCCCTGTTCTGAGGAGGAACACACAGTCTCAGTGTTCTAGAATGTCTGATTGGACAAGGGAGCTAGCTAGCTATATCCCCTACACCCTCATCCTCAAGAGAGCAATGTTTCTTGCTACCTCCTTCATTTCCCCCAAATTCTGCATTTTCCTACTCCCAGATGTCTCCATTCTTCAATCACCTGGATCTTCATCCAGCACAGGAAATTGAGAAAACTTTTCTTTTTTTTAACTCCAAAATCATTAGCTGCAGTGGAGAGGAACACCTCAGGAGATTTGAACACAACCAAGACTCAGAACTGTTTGAAAGTGCATCCTCCGCCCACCACAATATGCTCAAACACACACACACACACACACACACACACACACACACACACACACTGGATTACTTGCCATCTGAGGGAGGGGGTAGAAGGAAGGGAGGAAAAAAATTTGGAACACAAGGCTTTGCAAGGGTGAACACTGAAAATTATCTATGCACATGTTTTGAAAATAAAAAGGTTTAATTAAAAGAAGAAGAAATAATAGCTAACATTTGTGTAGTTTTTTAAAGTTTGCAAAACATTTTATGCAGATTTTCTTACTTAATCACTTATAAAGTAAGTGTCCTCATTATCCCCATTTACAGAAAAGGCATTTACCTGCCCAAGTGTCACAGGCAGAATTTCAACTCAGGTCCTTTTGAATCCAAGTCTAGTGTTCTATCCCTTCTCCTGTCCCACTGCTATCTAGCTACCCTGTTTTGGGAAGAGGATAAGCCCAGTTTTAGACAATATTGAGTCTGAGATGCCTTTTCAGTGGATATGTACAATAGGCTTCTGTAGAAATAGGCCTAGACCATAGGAGAGAGTGGGATTTTTGCCAAGATATTGAATCAGTGTGGTTTTGGTATTGATCAATGTGATATTGATTGATGTGGTATTGACAGTCAAAGAACCTAGATTTAAATGCTAGCTTTGCTGCTTACTTCCCATGTGCCTTTGAGTAAATCACATAATTTTCTGGACCTTAATCTTGTCATTTGTAACAATGACTTCTAAATTTCCTTACATATCAAAATTCCATGATCCCACATACTGTCCAGAATTCTAATGAGGTATTTTTGCAACCAGAATCAAGAGAACAGAAAAAGATGGGGGATGAGAGGAAGAATTCACTTGAGGAGTGACAGTTTAGGATGAATATTCTAAGAGCAGAGGTGAGGAGGGAAGACATTCCAGAAATGCTAGGCGGCTGGACAAAGGTATGGATGCCAGAGATGAAATATTGCCTGTGAGGAACAGAAGGAAGACCATAAAGTGAAGGGAGGCAATATTGGAACCTAGAAAGACAGAGTGGAGTCAGGTGTTAAAGAGCTTTGAATGCTAAACAGTTGCTTGCAGTTGATTCTTGAAACAATTAGGAAACTACTGGATTTTATTGAACCAGGGAATTATAGACATCCTCAGCTAGGTGCTTTAGGAATATCATTTTTTTAAATAATATTTTATTTTTTCAGCTACATGCAAAGGTGATTTTTAACATTCAGGTTTTTTTTCCCTGAGGCAATTGGGGTTAAGTGACTTGCCAGGGTCACACAGCTAGGAAGTGTTAAGTGTCTGAGATCAGATTTGAACTCAGGTCCTCCTGACTTCAGGGCTGGTGCTCTATCCACTTCGCCACCTAGCTGCCCTTTGCACCATCTAGCTGCCCCTTTAACATTCAGTTCTGTAAAATTTTGAGTTCCAAATTTTCTTTCTCCCTCTTTTCCTCCTTCCTCCCCAAGAAGGCAAACAATTTGATATGTTACATATGTGCAATCAAATAAAACATTTCCATATTAGTCATGTCTGAAAAAAGAAACCCTTTACAAAAGGGAAAAAATAAATTGAAAATAGTGAGCTTTGATCTGCTTTCAGACTCCATCATTTTTTTTTTTTTTTTTTGGCTGAGGTAATTGAGGTTAAGTGACTTGCCCAGGGTCACTCAGCTAGGCAATGTTAAGTGTCTGAGATCAGATTTGAACTCAGGTCCTCCTGACTTCAGGGCTGGCGGTCTATCCATTGCGCCACCTAGCTACCCTCCATCAATTCTTTCTCCGGATATGGATAGAATTTTCAATCGTGAGTCTTTTGGAATTGTCTTGGATCATTGTATTACACAGAAGAACTAAGTAATATCATTTTGGCAGCTGTAGGATGGATTAAAGAGGAGAGACTCAGGGCAGAGCAGCCAATTAAGAGGCTGTTGAAACAGTCTAGAGATGAAGAAGATCTAAGAAATGTAAAAGGGACAAATATGAGTCACTGTGGAGATAGAACCAACAAAGCTTGGCTACATATTGGATCTATGGGTACTTGAAGGCTGCTGGTGCCCTTTCAGAAACCAGGAAATGGAGAAGAGGACTGGGTTTCTGCTTTACTATAGCATATTCAGTGACATTCAGGCCATTAGTGAAATGGGATTGGAACTCAGAAGAGGGAAGAGGGCTGGAGAAAGAAAAATCTGGGAGTTATCTGCTTAACCCCGGGGGATCTGATGTGGTCACCAGATGAAAAGGGTTGAGATTGAGGCGGGACCAGGACAAAGCCTTGGGGCATAAACAGTTAGGAGACCAGATGTGGATAATGATCGATCAAACAAGACTGAAAGGAGCATTCACACAGAAAGAAGGAGAACCCAGAGTAGATAGAGTCTTACTAGAAAGAACACTCCGGGGCTGTTCTCTGGAAAGTGTCTGGGTGAGGTGGGAATTTGTCCGGATTTGTTTTCCCCCCCAGTTCTATTCTAGAGCTACCTGGTTTGATGATGAAGGGTTCTCTTCCAGGAAGTTCTAGAGAAACTTCAAGGACATCAAGTGCAGCTCTCTCATTTTACCGGTGGAGAAACTGAGACCCAGAGAGGGGATGCGCCCAAGGTATTAGAATTCGGGTCTTACTGCCCCACCCAGCCCGCGGCTCCGTACTCCTTATAACTTTATCTCTGAGGTCACCCCCACAGCCGTCAGAGTGACCGGTCCGGTAGTTAGCGGAATCTTGAACAGCCTTGGCTAGCTGTGCCTGGGGTTGGGCAGGGCTGGGCTGGCTGGGCGGGGCCGAGCTAGGAGGCTTCCGAGCCCTGCCGGAGCCGGGCTCCAGAATGGGATCCAGCACCATGGCTCTGTGAGTAGCACTCCCTCCCCCATCTCTGCCCTCTTGGAGAATCCCCTCACTCCAAGTGTCCCTCTGTTGGGAATGTTCACATCCCCCCTTTGCAAGTAAGCGTGCGTGTGTGTGTGTGTGTGTGTGAGTGTGTGTGTGTGTGCGCGTGTGTGAGTGTGTGTGATTGGCTAACTGGTTTCCTCTGTTAGTGAATATCTTGAGTTACATGTAACTCTGGGTCTCGCCTGTCGCTTGGGATCATTATGGGGTGTCTCCATAAATGTATACTCTTTCTCGGAGTTAGCCTGTGTTTGTGCACCTCTGAATTTCTGTTAGACTCGAAGAAGTAGTTTGGAGAGACTCGGGAGACCGCAGCTCCCCTTATTCACCCACAGATATGCACAGTGAGTGCAAAGGTCTCCTAGGATCCTTCCCTCTTCTCTAGAAATCTTTTTCTCTAAAGGGCGAGCCAGGGATCAGGGCCAGACATGAAATAGGAAACTTTCCAAGAAAAGTGAGTGGGTGTGCTGCGGGAGACACCTTCGTGGCTCCGGACTTGCTTCCAGATTGGGGGAAGGGCAGGAGGGGCAAGGAGGCTCAGGATTTAGAATTAGGTTTCCTTGGAGTCATTTCCTTGGAGTCATCCAGCCCAACTGTTTATTTTTAAAAATATATTTTTTTAAACCATACAGTTTTTCCCATTGGCTCCCTCATGCCCTCCTTGTCCCTTGTAAGGAGTTAGGATGGTCTAAGCAACAACAAAAATATCAACATATCAGCCATGTCTGAAAATAATGGTCTTCTTCCTCATCTGTACACGACTTTTTTATGGAAAGGGGGGAAATGGGGTTCACTATGGGATCATAGACTTAGATTTGGAAAGGACCTTAGAGATCCAATCCCCAAATTGAAAAGTAAACTGAAACTGAGATTAAATGACTTGCTGAGAAAAACAGGTAATATATGTCACAAACAAGATTTGAACTCATGATTTCTTGGCTCCAACTGTCTGTTTTCCTCCACCTCCACGCCTTCTCACTCATTGCCTCAGTCCTCTGAAACCATGACTGGTCATTTCATTAATCAGAATTCTGAAGACTTTCAGAATTGTTCACCTTTACATCATGATGGCAGTTGTGAAATTGTTCTCTTGGTTCTGTTTGCTTCTCTATGCATCAGTTCAAATAATTCTTCCCATTTGTGATTTCTTGACCCAATAATACTTAGGGATAGCTAGATGGTGAAGTGGATAGAATACCAGCCCTGAAGTCAGGAGGACCTGAGTTCAAATCTGGTCTCAGACACTTAATACTTTCTAGCTGTGTGACCCTGGGCAAGTCACTTAATCCCAATTGCCTCAGCTAATAATACTAATGGTGATGATAATACTTCATTACATTTATATAGCACAATATGTTTTACTTGAATAGCACATGTATAAGCTATGTCAAACTGCCTGCCATCTTCAGAAGAGGGAAGGAGAGGGAAGGATAGAGGGAGAAAAATTAGGAACTTAATATCATCTCCAGCCAATAAACACTAAACTGGTTCAGTGGATAGAGCACTGGACTTGGGGTCAGGAGGATTTGAGTCCAAATACACCAAAGACACTATTTGTGTGACCCTAAGCAAGTCAAATAACTTCTGTCTGCCTCAATTGATGATAATAGTAGAATTGTTGTGAAGTTCAAATAAGATGATATTTCTAATGCCCTTAGCATACTGCCTTGTACATACATGGGAGGTACAAGCTTTAGTTAAGGCTTGTTTCCTTCCTGCTTTTCCAGTTCTTTGCTACCATAAAAGTGCTGCTATAAATGTTTTGTTATATGTGGCATCCTCCTTTTCCTTTGTCTTTGTCCTTAGAGTTTATGCCTAGTAAGTGTTAAAGAGTATATACATTCTACCATGTTTAACGTATGTTGAACTACTTGCCATCTAGGGGAGGAGGTGGAAAAATTGGAACACAAAGTTTTGCAAAGGTTAATGTTGAAGAATTATCCATGCATATGTTTTGAAAATAAAAAACTTTAATAAAAAAAGTGAAAAAAGAGTATGTACATTTAGTGACTTTTAATATATAATAATTATTTATATATAACATAACCTAATATACTAATATGTTATATATGTATATCATAATTTTACACAGTATGTAATTTAGTGTATAATTAACATATAATAAATTATCTTCATTTTTATATTTGTTATTTTTGGCAATCTGATCCAACTCCTTTTAGTGAACAGGAAACTGGTGGACAGTTAGAGAGGAAGACTTGCCCACTGTTCACAGAATGACAGTTTATTTTTTTTAATAGTATTGTTAAATTTTTAGTTAATTTTAATTAGTTAATTAAATTTGAATTTAATAGTATTTTATTTCCTCCCCCTAGTTACATATTAAGAAAATAAATTTATATTAAGTTCCTAATTTTTCTCACTCTATCCTTCCCTCCCCTTCCCTCTTCTGATGATGGCAGGCAGTTTGACATAGTTTATACATGTGCTATTCAAGTAAAACATATTTCCTTATCAGTCACAGGTGTGAAAAAAGAAATGGGGGGAAAAGGGAGAAAAACATGAGAAAGAATAAAGTGAAAAAAATATGCTTCAACCTGCATTCTAAATCCATCAGTTCTTTATCTGGTTATGTATAGTATTTAGAGTCATTATTTGGACCCAGTTTCTCTAGTTTCAAATCTATCGTTCTTTTTACTCCACCAAGCTGCATGGGTCTGTTTTCCTTTATGTGTCCCCTCTTCCTATGCTCAGAGGCAGAATGAAAGAGAATTTTGTTGTGACTCAGAGGGAAATGAGGCCAGGCTGGAGGCCATCTAAGTTCTTTCAGTGGAATGTCCAGTTGGGAGGTTCATGAAGCCTTACCATCAGCCTCCTGACTGGACAATTCATGGTCCCAACTCCCCAGGGCCATGGGTTTGATGTTTCTATCTGCTGATGATAATAACTCACAATTCAAGTTTTGAAAAGGTGATCCCTCTAAGTCCTTAACGTCTTGTCCCTAAGCCTCTACCCTGATTCTCTCTAACTCTTGTAACACTTGTAATTCCCTACCTGGACCCTCAAGAAGACCAGAAGATTTAGAAGACTAGAATCCCCTCCTTAGTCCCAGTTCCCAGCATTCCCAATGGGAGTAACTGGCTGACATTTGGATAAACATCCCAGGAAACACTCATAAATACTTAGGTCTTCAGAAGGATTGTAGACATATCCTTGATACTCTGGGGCCTAGGAGACATTCATAACTATTTAGGGCTTCAGAAGGGATGTAGAGAGATCCCTGATGCTCTGGGGCCCAGGAGACACTCACAA
>JAJPUD010003765.1:38519-126154 GCA_023553655.1 Myrmecobius fasciatus
AGAAGAGATGTAGAGAGATCCCTGATGCTCTGGGGCCCAGGAGACACAACTACTTAGGGTTTCAGAAGGGATATAGAGAGATCCTTGATGCTTTGGGGTCCAGGAGACATTCATAACTACTTAGGGCTTCAGAAAATATGAAGAGAGATCCCTGATGCTCTGGAGCCTCCCAAGTTTGGAAGGAGAGGAAAAGTAAAGCAAGGATATAGGAAGGGGTCTGGAGATACCTCCAGGGTGGGGTGACATTAAAGTCTGGGGAGGGAAGAAGGCAATATGGAAAGCGGATGATGTGGAAGTCAAAGGTTGGCTTTTAGGCAAGATGGAATGGAAAGGGTGATTAGAATCACTGCCCTCTTTTAACAGACTGAGAGAGGGAGGGGATTGTAAGAGATTGATGTGCTGGGATGGAGGAGGGAGTTGACCTCAGAGACTGAACGGGGTGGAGGGGGAGAGAAAGTGTGACAGAAGGGATCTCAAAATAAATCGGGCAGTGTAAGAGGTAGGAGCGCCTCCTCACCGGAAGCATTCAGGCAGAGGCTGGAATGCAAGTTATAAGGCATACTATAATAAATCACATTTCTACAGCACTTTAAGGATTATAACACTTCACAATAATACTTCATAATATTCCAACACCACAACTGGTTTAGCCGTTCTCCAGTCAATAAATTAGTGTTTTATGTTTTCACTCGCAATGATCTCGTGAAATAGATTGGGCAGGTGTTTTTATCCCCAGTTTACAGATGGGGAAACTGAGACTCAGGGGGGATGGGTAACCAGGGCTCGGCTCCACAGCTTGAAAGCCAGGCGTCTCTCTCAGCCCATTCGATCTCACAAACATTTCCTGAGCATCTGCTCAGTGTCAGGCTCTGCAGAGAGGCATTCTGCACGGTGTGGAGGCCGTGATTTCCCAGGCTCCTTCCGGCTCTGGGTTTTCCCTTGCCCGGCTCTCACGCCTTCCCTTTGCCATCTCCCGTCCCACAGGTCCTGACTGATCAGCCCTTATGACCAACATGAGCTGGAGCTTTCTGACGAGGCTGCTGGAGGAGATCCACAACCACTCGACCTTCGTGGGCAAGGTGTGGCTGACCGTGCTGATCGTCTTCCGCATAGTGCTGACGGCCGTGGGCGGGGAGTCCATCTACTCGGACGAGCAGAGCAAATTCACGTGCAACACGCGCCAGCCCGGCTGCGACAATGTCTGCTACGACGCCTTCGCCCCGCTCTCCCACGTTCGGTTCTGGGTCTTCCAGATCGTCGTCATCTCCACGCCATCCGTCATGTACCTCGGCTACGCCATCCATCGGCTGGCGCGGGCCTCGGAGGAGGAGAGGCGCCGGGCCAGGCGCTGTAGGCAGGGAGGCCGCGGGGCCCGCCGGCGACCCCCGAGGAGGAGGCTCCCGCCCCTGCCCCAGCCGGGATGGGCCGACAGCCCGAACGGTGGGGAGGAGGAGCCCATGATCGGCCTGGGGGAGGAAGAGGAGGGTGCAGATGGAAGCCGGGAGGACCGGGAGCAGGAAGAAGAAGAGAAGGAGGGCCTGGCTGGGGAGAAGGGCAAGGGCTCTCTGGAGGCCGGGCCGGCCAACCAGAAGCACGACGGGAGGCGAAGGATCCAGCAAGAGGGGCTGATGAAGATCTACGTGCTGCAGCTGCTGGCCCGGGCCTCCTTTGAGATCTGCTTCCTCGTGGGGCAGTACCTGTTGTACGGCTTCGAGGTCCAGCCTTTCTTCCGTTGCAGCCGGGAACCCTGCCCTCACACGGTGGATTGCTTCGTGTCTCGGCCCACTGAGAAGACCGTCTTCCTCCTGGTGATGTACGTGGTCAGCTGCCTCTGCCTCATCCTGAATCTCTGTGAGATGGCCCACTTGGGGTTGGGCACCTTGCAGGATGCCGTGAGGAGCCGCAGGGTGGGCGGCCAGGACCAGGGCTCGGGAGGCTATCCCTCACCCCCGCCCCTGCCCCGGCAGCTGCCCCATGGCTACCCATATACTCGCAATATCCCCTGCCCCCCTGAGTACAACCTGGTGGTCAGGGCTGAGAGGGCGGCAGCACCTGGGAGGCTCATGCCGGGGGGAATCCTGGCCCATGAGCAGAACTTGGCCAACGGAGCTCTGCAGGAACTGCAGGAGCTTCAGGGCCCCAGCCCGGAGGAGAACCCACCACCAGTGGATCTTGCTGCTGCCTTCCGTGGAACCCATCGGGCTGGAACCCAGGACCCTACCAATGGGGTTAGGAGCAATGGATTTCCTGCTTATACAGCCCAGGTAGGGCTACCACCTTCAAGAACTGACAGCCCAGCCTCAGCGGGCACGATTGTGGAGCAGAACCACACCAATGGTGTCCAAGGACGCCAAGGGACCAAAGCCAAATCCAACTCGGAGAAAGGCAGCAGTGCCAGCAGCAAGGATGGCAAAACATCTGTATGGATATGAAGATCTTTGGATGGGGGGAAAGGGGACAGCCAAGAGCCAACTTCCATATAGCCACCAACCTCTATCCCTTCCCCCATATTGGCCCTAAAGTTCCCTTAGACTTAGCTCCAAGGTGGGCTTGGTTCTATAACCCAGAAGAACATCAGTGCACAGACATAGGAGAAAGGAGGAAATATGATTCTGTGGAAAGGGAATCGGTCTTGGAGTCTGGAGATTTGAGTTGGAATACTGCTTGTCCTACTTACTGGATGTGTGACTTTGGTCAAATCATTATTTCCCTGTGAGCCTCAGTTTCCTTCTCTGTTTAATGAGAGAATTGGTCTAGCTGTGACCATCTGTGACTGTGATGTGGCAATTCAACTTGCTTTTCCCTCTTAGAGCTTTGGGGATGGGGAAGATGAGAAATACCAAGAATCGAGGCTCTGAGCTGAGGCGATAGAGCTCAGATTTAAGGCTCACTTGACTCAGTATTGTCATTATTTTCTTGTAGAAGATGTATCTTTTCTAAAGATAGCAAAAGAAGCTCCTTAACATGTAGTATGATCTAGTGAAGAAGACACTTGACCTCCTCTATCCAGTGAAAAGAAGGACTAGCCTCTGTGGTCTCTTTCGGATCTAAATCTTCTCTGAGTCTACATGTCAAGTGAGCTTTAGGGAAGAGGAAGAGATTCTGGAGTTAGAATGGCCTGGGAATGCCTCTTAGCCAGATCTCTAAAACCATTAAAAGGGAGACTGAGTTTGAAAATGGGAAAGATGGCTCCCTAGTATAATGCAAAGCACAAGAACTTTGGAGGCAGGAGATCTGGGTTTCGAATTCAACTCTGCTACTAGAGGCTATCTAAAATCCCTTCTGGCTCAACATCATGGGGTCCTGTGTTTTGTGGGGAGTCATTTAAGCCCCCTGTAATTCAGTGATCACACAGTCAGCTTCTCATTTTTCTTATGGCAAGAGCTAGGATGGAAGATCATTTCCAAAACTGGCAGTATGTCCCAAAGTGTTATTTCTCTGTCCTTGGATTTGAATTTCCTTGGCTGTAAGTTGGCATGTGGTCAGGGAAGACAGGGATATTTTAATTTTCACCTGAGCCAGAAAACTAAAAAGATAAAGAATCCCTCCCTTTCCCTTCCTCCCCCCCAACAAAAAAAAAAGAATCATAGAATAGACCTTAAAGTCAAATATAAATCATTGATTTATGTGATAGGGATTATCTACTTTAGGATCCTGGGTGCCTTCCTTCCACTGAGCAGCTAATTGGTAATTCACTGTATTATCACATAGTTGCATAGTTCTATAGCCAGTCTATCCATGGTCCCATTAATTGTGCAAAAGTAATTCTTGCCCTGATTAGCATGTGTCAGAGGTTTGTCTAAGCAATGGAAGCCCGGAGGAAGGAATTATAAAAGTCCTTTACTTGGGAAGAGGTTGTTTTTCCCCTTTCCTCATTTCTGTTCCTTCTCCAAAGCATTAAGGTACCTCAAGTGCTTATCACTCTTTGGGGAGGGCAAAATTCACTGTGGTCTCCCAACTCCCATCCCTACTGTAGTCTGGGGGACAAGAGTTGGTGAATATGCTGAACTTCTCTTTCCTGCTTCCTCTGGGATCCCAGCAAGAGTCAGGATACAGGTTGGGGGGTTGAGGGAGGGCCCAGTTATGCTAAAGATAAGAAAATTAATATGGTGATGAGAGGATAGTTTCTGGAGAACCTCAGGAGCTGAAAAGTTTCAGCAGCAATTCCAACAGGTCTATTGTTTTTGGAGCCCAGGTGGCTGTGACACAAAGCTAAAGCAGTACTCAAGAGTAGCTTCTCCCCAGGGTTGATCCCACAAATAGATAAAAGAGGTTACCTGCACAGTATAATTTGAAGGGCACTCTCTCTGACTGCCTGTCACAGGACTTGGAAGCCTACTATTATCACTTTATTCCTTTGGGGTTTAAAGGCCCTCTAATTTTCCAGAAGCCATTATTGAAATATAAATACCTCTGGAAAGCAAGATACTTTGTGTATCTGAGTTACATATTTGTTACACAGTTAATGTTTTAGTGGGGATTAGCTGACATCTAGTTAAGATCAAGGTCTTACAGGGATAAGGCATGGAATGGAAAAGATGGAGGAAGATGATGAACCAGAAAATGGAAGGAGCTGGGGAGTTAAATGTGTGGCTTGTCTGAGATCCCCTGTACCTGAGCTCTAGTCATTGTCAGCTGTTCCTGACTGGTTGTGTGATCATGGCCAAACCATTTCTCTTTGGACCTCAGTTTTCTATAAAATGAAAGAGTTTAGCTCTATGTTTATTAGGGTTTCTTCCAGCTCTGACATTCCACATTCACTTTTTCAGCTCAGATAGTCTATGAATCTTGGGATTAAGAAGCAAGTATTCCCTCCTCAATGGGAGGAGAACAAATAGCCTTGGAGTGAGAAAGATTGAGAGTAGGGATGGGAGGGGGATCTGGAGAAGTGTTAGCATTGTTTCAGGAGGGTCCCTGATGCAGAGATCCCCAGAGAGTGATTCTAGAGATTCCAGAGATCTTCCTCCTGCCTCCCCATCCCAGATTTCCTCATATCTATATCATTGAAGGAAGGGAACAGTCAAAAACAAGTGCTTATCACTCTTTGGGGAGAACAAAATTCACTGTGGTCTCCCAACTCCCATCCCATCAACAAAAACAAAACAAGATCCCAGCCTAGAGGAGACATATTTGGTAGTTGGTAGGAGACAATTCTTAATTATTATCAGAATCAACCCAGAATTCTGCCTCCTTAGAATCATCCTGGGATACCATTCTCTGAGCATGGCAACCCTTTCCCAGCAAACCCAGAAAAGTAGTCCTTCTAATGACCCAGGAAAATTCACATCCCTGAAAGACACAAGCTGGGCTTGTGGGCAGTGGGTAAGCCTAAGGAGGTGAGCTTTAGGGACACACAGAATCCTTATCTGGGGTTCTAATCCTTTTCATCACCTGAGGTGGCATGGAATAGCCCAAGCTGACCCATCTACCCTTTGCCCAATACTTCAGAATTCCTGCTTCAAGGGCAAATTATCTGGTGAGAGGTCGTGGCAAAGAGATGGAGATGGAAGAAGTGTGTCTGGGGGGACTCCTTTGGATTCAATAGGACTAGTGTGTTCTGACCTTGCCCTGTTTCTTGTTCTAGCTCATGCTGATTTATTCTGATATTAGCCTGACATAAGACATGCTACTGGAGAAAGGGAAGTCTGCTACCAGTCTGCTTGTTTGTATTATCTGCGTGGCAGGGGAAAGCACAGGACCTGAAGTAAGACCATCCAGGACTTCACTCCTCTCCTGGTCCATCAAGAATCCCCACACTTGGTACCATCCAGCCTGGGACCAGGGCACCAGTCTTGACTTCATCACAAGTAATTAGCATGGCATAACTGGGAGGAATGTAAGAGCAAATTACAGAATATCAGAGCTGGAGGGGTCCTTAGAAATCAACCATTAAAGAAACTGAGACCCAGAGAAGCAAGTGATTTGCCCTAGAATCTAGGTCTCCTAAGTTTCCTGGCCCCATAACTTCATTTCTCAGCTACCAGGTCTATATCTTGGAAATCCAGGTGATTCAGACTCTCAGACTCTAGCAAAATTAGGTTTGGGGAGTGAAGGGATGAGATGGCATTTTAGAATAGTTATCCCCTTGTTCAAGGCCCTGGTATGTTCACTGTGGACACCTTTGACTTCCTTTCCCCGACTTCCCTCCATCCCCCTAAGAAATACTTGAAGTCTTCATAAGTGTCAGGGCCAGCTGATAGCCTACCACCAAGTTCCGTTTCTGTTCCTGAACTAACTTACCTTTGCATCTGGGACTGCCAGTGGAGGGCTGAGAAACCTGATTCTTAGGGTAGAAGAATCAAGGGCAGGGGGCCATAGGGCCCCTCCTTTTGGTCCTTTCTCCCCATGCCATTACCCAGCCAACCCCACTTCATGGGAGAAGTAGTCTCCAATACTAATAGAATGAAATAAATAAATAAAATAAAACTTGACTTTTGTTTACAACCTCCTGTGTGTGCCTCTCAAATGTTTATTGTTTTCAGTCATCATTAAAAGTTTGCTTACTGCCCATTTGCCCAGGCTTGGATTAGATTTTATATTCAAGATCTGACAGGAAAAGAAGATATTGTCCTTTGATGTTCATAGTCTTGTTGAAGAATCAATACATCCATGAAATACATAACAATACAAGATGAAATATATCCAAGTGATATTAAATTGTGTGATTCCACTTACTCATTTACTCATTTATTCTCTCATTCATTATTTTCTTCACAGTTATTCAATCATCATACATTCATTCTTTTTCATTATTCATTATTGAGCCCCATGTTCAGACTCAGTGGTTTTGTAATGGAAAAGATATCTAATCCTCAATAAGGAACACGTGGACTGTTACCCTCCTGAAACTCATTAACTAAGGGAATAAGACTAAAAATAATCTGGTTTTTTTATTAATACTTTTTATTTGCAAAACATATGTATGGGTAATTCCTAAACATTAACCCTTACAAAGCTTTCTGTTACAAATTTTCCCCCCTACTCCCAACCCCTCCCCTAGATGGTAGGATATCCACTACATGATAATTATGTTAGAATACTTAAGAAATCGAATATATGTATAGTTATTGCCACACATCATTTTTTGTGCAAGATAAATCGTATCTACAAGAAATAAATTCGATAAAGGAAATACAATGCAAGCAAACCTCAATAGAGAATATGAAAATGTTATGTTGTGGTCCACATTTCACATCCCTCTCTCTGGGTGTATATAGCTTTCTTCACTGAACAATTGGAATTGGTTTGAAGCATTTCATTGTTGAAGAGAGTCATGTCCCTTAGAACTGATCCTCATATAGTATTGTTGTTGCCGTGTATAATGATCTCCTGGTTCTGCTCATTTCACTGAGCATCAGTTCATGCAAGTCTCTCCAGGCCTCTCTGAAATCGTCCTGCTGGTCATTTCTCACAGAGCAATAATATTCCATAACATTCATATACCATAATTTATTCAGCCACTCTCCAATTGATGGGCATCCATTCAGTTTCCAGTTTCTAGCCACTACAAAAAGGGCTGCCACAAACATTCTTGCACATGTGGGGCCCTTTCCTTCTTTTATGATTTCTTTGGGATATAAGCCCAGTAGAAACACTGCTGGGTCAAAGGGTATGCATAGTTTGATAACTTTTTGAGCATAGCTCCAAATTGCTCTCCAGAATGGTTGGATCCGTTCACAGCTCCACCAACAATGTATCAGTGTCCCAGTTTTCCCACATCCCCTCCAACATTCTTCATTATCTTTTCCTGTCATCTTAGCCAATCTCACAGGTGTGTAGTGGTATCTCAGAGTTGTCTTAATTTGCATTTCTCTGATCAATAGTGATTTGGAGCATCTTTTCATATGATTATAAATAGTTTTAATTTCATCATCTGAAAATTGTCTGTTCATATCCTTTGACCATTTATCAATTGGAGAATGGCTTGAATTCTTATAAATATGAGACAATTCTCTATATATCTTAGATATGAGACCTTTATCAGAACCCTTAAATGTAAAGATGATTTCCCAATTTGATGCTTCCCTCCTAATCTTGTCTGCATTAGTTTAAAAATAATCTGTAAGAAAAAGATTGTAATCAATAAAACATTTATAAAAATTTTATTAAGAATATTGAAAACTGGAAATATTTAACTATTGACTAGGGATTGTAATCCATTGACTAGGGAATGGCTTAATCAATTTTGGCAGAGCAAGGCAATGAAGTATTTTTATGCCACAAAAAACCCCCAAGATCAACTCTATAATCTTTAAGATCCCTTCTAACTCTGAAATTCCATGACTAAAACATAAACCAAGAGAAAACATATAAAAATGACATGGAAAAGAAAGTGGAATTTAAACAACTTAAAAATAGCAACAAGGCTTTCAAATCCCTTTATGGTGGACAGGGTATTGATGGGGAAATGGGAGTGTAAAACCGTTTTGTTAATCCTGTTGCCCTGAAATCAAGAAGTTACCCTGGAAACTCTGATTTTCCAGTCATCTCACTCACTGAATGTTTCAGATCAATTTTCTTTGGTGATTCTGTGAGATTTTAATTGTAAAGATTCCTCCTACTTTAACAAAGATTGATTAAAGAAATCAGTTGGTAGAAGGTGATTAGCCTGGAGAAGGAAAGACATAATTATTGTCTTCAAATACTTGAAGGGATGTGATATAGAAGAGGTGGGACATTTATTTCTCCATTAGATTGTAAACTCCTTGAGGGCAGGTGCTGTCTTTTGCCTCCTAGCATGTAGCACAATGCCTGATACATAATAGGCTCTTAATTTTATTGATTTAATTAATTAATTTAATGTTTATCTATATTTAGTGCTACATGCACTGTGCTAGGCTCTATACAAAAATATAGTCTCTCAAGAAGCTATGAAAAAGAGATCATAGTCAATGCAGAAATTTCTCTTAATTGACTATGCGTATTTGTTGCAATGATCTTGGTTTTCCTTTTTTTTTTCTTTATCAATGGGTTGAAGGTGATGGGAGGAAAATATATTTATTAATTAGAAAAAAATTTAATTTGCTAATTGGAAAAAATAAAGAAAAGGTAGAAAAGAAAAAGAAAAGCAATCAAGAAAAGACCCAAAGCAAAAAAATTCTTTTGGTTATTTGTCTTTTTCTCAAACTGTGATCTCCACTAAAGTCTTCCTTTGGTTCCTTCTTGTGATATGGAGGTGACTGTGGATTCTTAAAGGCTATACTAATAATTAAGTACAAGCTCTGACTGGTTCTACCAAGCTAGGAAGCTTTTAACAGAAACTGACAGTAGACTAGTGGATAAGGATAGCGCTATGGTCCTGGAATCAGCCTGGCTAAGTTCAGGAAAATTTGCCCAATTGGAGATTTTTTTTTTAATTTTTAAATTCAAGTATCAAAATGTAGGCCATTCAAACTGTTTTGTTTGGGATTTCTATCCTTATCATCCATTATATGTATACTTGTGTTTGTCTAGCATATTTTTGTTTCCAATTAAAAAAAATACTTTAAAAAAAAGAAAATAACATTCCAGGCAGAAATGAACTTCCCATCTTTCCCGAAACCCTCATTCCTCATCCTCCAGTTCTGCTCAGTTATGTCCTTCATTGGGACAATGGGTCATTAAGGTGCCAAAGCTCAATAGAAGTCAGGAAAGTTTATCCTCTCTAGGGGAACTAGGACACAGCCTGGCAGACCTGACCTGGCTCCCTTCTTCCTCCCTCTTTGGACAAAGGACAGAGGAAGAAAAGATCAAAACAGGAGAAGAATCATTTCCTTCTTTTAAAAAAATCTAAGTTAATATTTTATTTATTTCCCAATTACATGTAAAAACAATTTTAACATTCTTTATTTTTCAGAATCTGAATTCCAAATTCTCTCTATTCTCTCCCTCCCTCCCCTCCCCCCATTGAGAAGGCAAACAATTTGATAAAGATTATATATGTAAAGTCATGTAAATTATTATATGAAAGAAAACACAGACAAAAAAAATCCAAGACAAAAAAAGGAAGTAAAGGAAAAGTATCTTTGATCTGCATTCAGGCTCTAATCTTTCTCTGGATATGGACAACACCTTTTATCCTAAGTCCTGCAGAATTATCTTGGATCATTGTGTTTCTGAGAACAGCTAAGTTATTCACAGTAGATCATCATACAATATTACTCTTATTGTGTACAATGCTCTTGTTCTGCTCATTTTACTTTGCATCAGTTCATGTAAGTCTTCCCATGGTTTTTTTTTTTTGAGCAATAGAATTCCATCACAATCATATGAAACTTATTCATTAATTTCCAAATTATTTCCTTTTAAAATTTCACACCCTTTCATGGCCATGAACTGAATTCTAACCTTGGTCACAAACTGAATCCTGAACTCTGTTTTGTGGGGTATCTGAGATGGCTCATACCAGCACCTTCAGGAGTGAGTGTACATGAGTCTGTGGGATGGCCCCATCAGGAGCCCCTCTGCAGGTGATCTCAACACTTCAGCTCTTTTACCAGTCAGGACCAAGGCTCATTTGTCCCAGCCTAAACTCCTCATAGATAATATTAACTCAGGCCTACTCAAATCTAGAGGCTGTGAGAGGTGGGAGAGAAAGAATTTGAGTCTTGTACTGGCCCTGACCATTCTTCTGCATGGACCCATCTCCAACCACAACCAAAATTCCTAATTCCCGTCCAAACTTTATCCTAGGCCCAACTTGAGCAATAACCCAAATTCCAGGGCTATTTTTAATCCTAAATGAGCCTAGGGTCTTGTGCAAGAAATGTTTACTAATATATTTATGGCTCAGCTTTTCTCCTGTTAGACTCAGAATCAGGAGGAATCTGGATTCAAATCCCACTTCTGATGCATTATTTGTATGATCATGGACGTACAAACCAAGATTTCCCCCCCAATTTATCCATACAGGGAAGACCAGATGGATAAAAAGTGCCTCCTGTCCATGGGACCTTCTCTTTAGCTGCTCTCTCTTGCTCTGGCTCCATTGACAGCACGGAGTGACCTTCAGGAAAGGCCTCCAGCATGTTGAGTAAAACCTCTGTGGTGAAATGTGGGGAAGATTTTAATGGAAAGGCTAGTTAGGTATGGATGAATTGCAACTTGCATGGTTAGGAGTCAACAAGAACATGGATCCACTTGAATATTTGAGGTTACAGGCAGGTAAATTTACCTCTCTGGATTTCTCCTCTATAAAATCAGGATTATAATACCTGTACCTCTGACCTAATAGGGTTGCTGTAATGGTTAAATGGGATAATGTACACAGAGAACTTTGCCAACCTTATAATACCATCTAAACACTGGCTATTGTTAGTATTATCTGTGTAACTTTGGCAGTATCACTTGGCCTTAATTTCTTCATGGCTAAATGAGAGGATTTAATTAGGAGACTTCTAGAGTTCCTTTTAACTTTAAACTCTATGATCCTAAGGCAAATTAAAAAATGTAAGCAACCAGGAAGAAGAAATGGTCACCCATATCTATCAGGAAGAAAAATGAATAATCTGAGTTCAGTAGAGCTCATAATCCCCCAAAATGGGCAGATCCTCAAGATCCCCGGAAGTTCAGGACCTACATTGCAGTAGAAAGGGTGCAGTTATAAAAGCTTTAGATGAATCTCTGGTTCTCATAGCAAAGGATCCCCTTTTCAGGAGAAGGGCTGGTACCTAATAAAGTGAAGATGGTTTCACTGAGACCAAGTCTATGTTCTCCATGCCTTGATCCACTCCTTTTTAAGTAGCTTTTTATTTTCAAAATACACAAAAGATAGTTTTCAACATTCACCCTTGCAAAACCTTGTGTTCCATATTTTTCTCCCTCCCTCCCCACATTCCCCCTTCCCCAAACAGCAAGTAGCCAATATAGATTAAACATGTACAATTCTTCTAAAGGTATTTCTGTTGATACATTCTTACACTGGGAGTAACTTCTGCTCTTCTCAAGATCTTCAGCAGTTTGAGGATGTATTTATGCCTTAACTCACTGCAAGGATGTTGAGGACACAGCAACCTGAGACCAAAGACCCAGGAAGAAAAGGGACTTCAGCTCCTTAGGAAGTGGGAAGGCCGGGATGGGGGGGAAGCTAAAAATGTTATATAAAGAAAGACATGGCCCAGCTCTTACCTAGTTTGAATCCCCTAATAATCCAGGAAAACATAGAGCTGGGTCTGGGGAGGGACTGCTGCTTTCAGATCTCCCTTCCCAGTTGGAGAATGTTATACCTGTCCTAGGATTAAAGGGGGGAGGGAAGAGAGAGAGAGAGAGAGAGAGAGAGAGAGAGAGAGAGAGAGAAAAGAGAGAAAGAGAGAGAGAGAAAGAGAGAAAAGAGAGAAAAGAGAGAAAGAGACAGAGAGAGAGAGAGAGAGAGAGAGAGAGAGAGAGAGAGAGAGAGAGAGGAGGTGAAAGGTGGGGAGGTTGGATATGAGAGCACAATCAGAAGGGAGTGAGACATTCATTGTAATTCATTTCCATCTACTGAGCCAATTTTCCTTGTGGTCATAGGAGAAATATTTTATAGACTACTGCCATGGTGTATGTTGGGGGATTGATAATGGAGACACCCCCAGAGTGGAGGGAGCTTTCCTTTGAGCTCCAGGATTGGGTTGAGGGGGTGGAACTGGTGACTAAGAGAAGAATAACAGGAAAAAAAAGGCCCCATGATAGCAGCTCCAGGAAAACCCTAGTCAGCCTTACAGAGACCTGTGTCCTCTCCAACGGCTGGATTTCCATTCCTCCTCCTCAGTTGTCCCACAGGCCAGCTTTCAAAAGCAAATGGGGGAGGAGAAGTAGAAGACAATAGAGGGTAAAAATAAGTCATCTGGGTGGCCAGTTTCATGCCGAAGCTTGGTTTCCAAACCAAAATATCAATGGACAGTGGATTGTAAGTTGGCAAAGGGCTAGAAACTGTTTAATTTGAAAATTCAAATCCTATAGAGAAAATACTGTTAAGCCTCAGTTAAGTGAGTTAGGGAATGGCTGAATGACTGGCCCCCAGAGAGCAGTAATGAGTGGATGGAAGTAGTTCTGGGTGATTGGGTCTGCTCTTATTAGCATCTTTATCAAGTAACCTAAAGGCATAGATACCAAAGGACAAGATGCCCTCCTAGGCTTAGTTCATCACTTCTAATTTCATTCCCATGCTGACACCTACAGCCTTAACTAATGACATCAGCTTCTGCAGCCTTTTCCCCCTCTAACTGGAGGACTGGAGGATGGAATCTCGAGCTCCTTCTAATGCCTTCCTTTACAGAAGGCAGAAACTAAACTCTCAGCTCACCATCTACTGCTCTACCTGCTGGTTTTCAGTTCCATGGGCTCATTACCCAGGGTATCCCATCTTTATCTTTCATCCCTCTTTTTGTGTGTTGTCTCCCTCTTTAGATTATAAGTTTCTGGAAGGGAGGTTCAGATCTTTTTATAAATTGTATTCCAGGTGCTTAGCACATAGTAGGCACTTAATAAATGTTTATTGGATTAGATTGGTTAGATGGCATGCTTATTGAATTTAAGAAACACACAGAATCACAGAAGAAAATTCAGGGGCCATCTAGTTAAAATTGTACCTAAAGAAAAAATCCTTTCTATACTAACTTTGGCTTGAAAACCTCACTGAGGTTGTTTATCATCAGCAGTACCATCACCATCATAATTTTCCTGCCTCCTGAGGCAATTAATTCAGATTTTTTGATCACTCAAATTACGAAGTTAGAAAGATTTTTTTTCTTATATCAAGCCTAAATTGCCCCCTCCTTTTTTACTACAACTTCCACTTATTGCCCTAATTTTTTCCTCTAGGGTCTGGTGGAATAGATCTAATGTTTCAGCATGATAACCCACAGATAGCTAAAAAGGATAGCTGATACACTGGGTAATGAATAAGGATGCAAAATATTTTATTGTTATTCTGTCATGTTACTTATTTCTGACTCTTCATGACCCCATTTAGGGTTTTCTTGGAATAGATACTAGAGTGGTTTACTATTTTCCTTCTCCAATTCATTTTACAGATGAGGAAACTAAGGCAAAAAGGATTAAGGGATTTGCCCAGGGTCACACAGCTACTAAGTATCTTCAGGCAGATTTGAATTCAGGAAAAGAAGTCTTTCTTATCCCCAGTCCAGTGTTCTATCCACTGCACTACCTACTTACTCATCTTGCATACAATATGTCTAAAAATATATCAATCTGCTAAAATGATTAGCTCAATCCAATGAAATAAAACTTAATAAAGACAAATGGAAATTCCTACAACTAAGTTAAAAACATTAATTGTATAGTTCTAAGATGAAGGAGGGATGTGATATAGACATGGCAAGACATGGGTCCATGTGACAAAATTATGGGGATTTAGGTCCCTCAAAGGAGGGGCCAAAAAAAAAGCTAGTATAGTTTTAGGCTACATTAATCGAAGCATACCTTGCAGAGAAAGAGAGGTGATAATCTTACTGTTTTTTGCCCTAGTTGGATCACATCTGAAGCATGTTCAGTTATGGGTGCTGTATTTTAGGAAGGATGCTTGACAGGTTGAGGAGATCTAGAGGATGACCAGAATATTTAGAGGAATGGAAGCCATATTATGTCATGTTTTTCATCATTCATTCTCTCTCTCTCTCTCTCTCTCCCTTTTTTTAATTAAAGCTTTTTATTTGCAAAACATATGCATAAGTAATTTTTCAACATTGATCCTTGCAAAGCTTTCTGTTACAAATTTTTCCCTCCTACCCCCCATCCCCTCCCCTAGATGGCAGGAAGTCTACTACATGTTAATTATGTTAAAATTTTTGACAGATCAAATATGTGTATACATATTTATACAATTATTTTGCTGTACAGGAAAGGAAAAAAAAACCTGAGAAGGAAAACACAATGCAAGCAAACATCAATAGAGAGTGTGAAAATGCTATGTTGTGGTCCAGACTCAGATTCCACAGGCCTCTCCATGGGTGTACATGGCTTTGTTCATCACTGAGCAGGTGGAACTGATTTGAAACATCTCATTGTTGGAGAGAACCATATCCATCAGAATAGATCATCATATAGTCTTATTGTTGCCATGTACAGTGATCACCTGGTTCTGCTCATTTCACTCAGCATCAGCTCATGCAAGTCTCTCCAGGCCTCTCTGAAATCATCCAGCAGGTCATTTCTTTTTTTTTTTTTTAATTTTATTTTATTTGCAAAACATATGTATGGGTAATTCTTCAACATTAACCCTTACAAAGCTTTCTGTTACAAATTTTTCCCCCCTACTCCCCACCCCTCCCCTAGATGGCAGGATATCCACTACATGTTAATTATGTTAAAATACTTGACAAATTGAATATATGTATACATATTTCCACACATCATTGTTGTGCAAGAAAAATCGTATCTACAAGAAAGACATATCAGATAAAGGAAACACAATGTACTGCTGGTCATTTCTCATAGAACAATAATATTACATGACATTCATATACCATAATTTATTCAGCCATTCTCCAACTGATGGGCATCCATTTAGTTTCCAGTTCTTTGCCACTACAAAAAGGCTGCTGCAAACATTTTTGCACATGTGGGTCCCTTTGCTTCCTTTAAGATCTCTTTGGGATATAAACCCAGTAGAAACATTGCTGGGTCAAAGGGTGTGCACAGTTTGATAACTTTTTGAGCATAGTTCTAGATTGCTCTCCAGAGTGGTTGGATCTGTTCACAGTTCCACCAACAATGTATCAGTGTCCCAGTTTTCCCACATCCCCTCCAACATTCCTCATTATCTTTTCCTGTCATCTTAGCCAATCTGACAGGTGTGAAATGGTATCTCAGAGTTGCCTTAATTTGCATTTCTCTGATCAATAGAGATTTGGAGCACCTTTTCATATGACTAGAAATAGTTTTAATTTCATCATCTGAAAATTGTCTGTTCATATCCTTTGACCATTTATAGATTCATCATTCATTCTCAAAGAGGATAAATGACATTGCAAGGGTGATGTCTTGATTTGTGCATGAATTGGATTTAAGAGGCTCATTTGAAGGAATAAGGGATTTTTATCCTGAAGATGAGAAGATTTGCTGGACATAAATGCTGTCTTCCCGTACTGAAGGGCTATACTATGGAAGAGAGATTCGATGAGTTTCCCTGGGTTTCAGGAAGTATAATGCATGGTAACAGAGGTTGTTTCTCCTCCCTTCTCTAAGGGGACCACAACATCAGGAAAGTGAAGCCATAATATGTTAATGAATTGGATTTGAATGAGGGAGGGCTGTACAAGGTTACCTGCCTCAGTTTCTCCTACAGAACCCTCTGGGTCCAGTGGCCAGACATAGATCAGAATGACTGGAGATGATCCTAGATGCATCGGGAAACCTCTCAGCCTTTTAAAGCTAAAGTCTTCAACAGATCTCAGTTTGAATGAGGCAACTGATCTTTCAGTGATTAAGGGTAGGTAGCAATTGAGGCAAAGAACCTCCTCTTTCACTTAGTTAAAAAAATATCTAAATGAATGAATGAATGAATGAATCTGGGAGGGGAAGACCCTTTCATAGAATCATAGATTTAGAAATGGAAGAAACCTTATCACATAGTCCAACTATCTTACTTTACAAATAAAGAAAGTGAGGCACCAAAGATTAATAAGTAACTTTCTAGTTTCATGTCAATATAAAAAAAAAAGTCCTCTTACCAGTCAACTGTTCAGAGGGGAAGTGAGCTTCACCCCCCTCACTAGTAGGGAACTTCCTATCCTCTGCCAAAATTGGAATCAATCTCTTGGGCAAGGGATTATTCCACACTCAGTGCTGCCAAGACCACAGCATGAACTCACTTCTTGACACACAGACAGGCTTCTAACTCCAACTTCCACTCTAGTGAACCTACCTTCTAAAAGATTATTTCTTAAATTCTAAATTTTATGATTTTTCCTGCACATCAATAGCAATCTCCTTAGTGATTTCCCCCACTTTAGGTTATTCTATCTCTAATTCATCCAGGTGCCAAAATAGTCTTCCTACTCTGAGAGTCTGATTATATGACTCCTCCCTTCCTCAAAAACCTTCAGTGGCTCCTGATCACTTTTATGATAACAAAAGACTACCTCTTTCCATTAATAGAAGGGTGGGGGACTATGGGTATAGAACAGTGCACATATTACCACTTTGTTGATTTTGTATAATTTATTGTTGTGATTGTTTCAAAGGGCTCATTTGGATTGTTTGTGGAGGCATATATCTGGAAATGAATATAATGTAAAAACAAAAGCAATCAATAAAAACACAAGCATATAACTGGAAATTAATATAAAATAAAAACAAAAGCAATCAATAAAAAATTTAAAAAGAAAATATAAATTCCTTAATCCAGCATATAAAGCCCTCTACAATATATCTCCTACTGCCTTTCCAACTTCATTTCAAACTACTCTATTTTGGAACCAAACTGGACTACTAGCTGTTCTCCAAACTTGACATTTCTTCTTCTACCTCCACGCATTTCCATAAGTAGTCTCCATACCTGAAATATATTTCCTTTTCACTTTGCAACAGAATTCTTATCTTTTTCAAAATTCAGTTCTAGGTATTTCTTTATTTCCAGGAGGGAAGGGGCTGCTTCAGTTTTGGCTCTAGTATATAGCTGAGTGCATTAATAGGAGCCTAAGGAATATTTGTAGAATCGAATTAGATCATTTAGGAAAAGAGATGCTTTTTTTAGATGTGGGTTGGGCTGAATGATGTCTGAGCTACTTTCCTGGATCTGACATTTTATAGTTCCATGATTCTAATTCATCCAAATACCATGAGTCCTTAGTGACTTTTACCTAGTACTGTGGAATACAAGAGAAGAAATGCCTTTGGGCATTTACAGCCAAGTTATGGAAGCAGAGCTGCTTCTGAAACAGAATCTTCTCATTAAAGTGAGTAATCTATAACTGATCTTTCTCCCTTGGCCCCTCAGAGTACTTATGTTCTGTTCATACAATTTTCATTTAATATTCTATTTTATGCTGTTCACATGTTATTATATATGTGCCTTCCCCCTAAGCAGGCTGGGCCTGCTTTGGGGATACATGGGTGCCCTCCTTGCTACCATGCAGTATATTCAGGGTGTGATGGGACAAGGGTGGTTATGGGGCACAAGCATTAGGCTTGAAATTTGAGGGCCCAGAGGTAAATCTCGGTATTGTCATTCATCACCTGAGTAACTGGGCAAGTTATTTCTTCTTTCTGTGCTTCTTCAGCTTGGAGGATGACCCTTAAAGTTTCTTCCAGCTCCAAATACTAAGATCCACCCGTACTCAGTCCTGGACTAGGATAACTCTCTCACCAAGAGCACAAAGGCCCCAAAGGTGTAGAGTTTTACCAGTTATTTCACTTGACTTGGACCACTAACTTCTACAGAAATATAAGAGAAATTTTCTACTGAATAGCACCTGGTCACCTCTTTCAAGAAGATTGCTCCCAATCAATTATTCAATAAGCATTTATTAATCTTTTACTATGTTCTGGCACAGTTCTATGTACTGGACATAATTTTAAGTGAAAATAGTACCTGTCTTCAAGTAGCTTACAGTCGAATGAGGAGCCTACATACCAGAGGAAGATTTTATGAAAAGAATTTTTTGGTAAGACTGCGTTCTTAATTTTTCTTCCTCCCTCTCTTACCTCCCTCCTCCCCAAGACAGCAAGTAATCTGATATAGGTTAAATATATGCAATCCTTTTAAACATATATGAAAAGAATTTTTTTTAAAAAAACCTGTATATTCGGTAACAAATAACTTACCTAAATTCTCAAAGATCTTAGAATCAGAGATTTAAAGCTGCAAGAGATCTTCTTAGATGAGAAAATGCCCAATAAGGAGAAACGGCTTGCCTAAGGCTACATAGCAGCTTAGCAAAGCCAGGGTTTAGACCTTCTTGTTCCAAATCCACAGAGTGACCCTGACCTGCTGCTCAGGCTTCTGGACTAAATGGTGTCTCTTTCCCTATATAGCTCTTCCTTTGGGGGTCGTCATGTAGAAGGAACTTCAGTCTCAACTGCTCCATACCTGTATAGGCAAGTCACTTCCTTCTCTGGGCCTGTTTCCTCCATAAAATGATAATAATATGTGTAGACCCTATCACACAAGGCTGTTATAAAGAAAGTGCTTTGAACATCTGTAAAAGTGCAAGCTATGATTATTTTTATAGGGGGAGTATCTTTGTGTTACTCTGACACAGAGGTTCACCCACTTTCTTTATAGAAATATAGATTTATAGCTGGGAGGGGCCTCCTGTTGAATACCCCTTCATTTTACAGATGAAGAGAAAGGAAATTGAGACCAGGGGAGCTAAAATGACCAACATTAGATTCCATAGGCAGTTAGGAGGAGGACCAGGATTGGAACCCAAGATTCTGACTCCAGATGGAAGACTCCTTCCACATGGCTGCTTATTCAACAGCAGAACGTACATGCATACACACATTCATTCAGAAATACAGAGAGAGAGAGAGACAGACTGAGCCAGAAACGGAGAGAGTTGTGGTTCAGTCATTTCAGCCATATCTGACTCCTCCTGATCCATTTGGGGATTTACTGGCAAAGATACCAGAGTGGTTTGCCACTTTTTTCTCCAGCACATTTTTACACATGGGGAAACTGAGGCAAACAGGGTAAAGTGACTTGCCTAGGGTCTGTCACTCTATCTAGTTGCCCATATATTACACACACCCATACATATCTATATATACATAACATACATGTATACAAACACACATATGTGTGTATATATAGATATGTATATATTGTTATATATTGATATATACACATATGCATAAATATATATAAATAAATATAAACATAAGTATCTCTATATATTTGTGTATGCACACACATGCACATATATGTATGTGTATGTATACATATATACACACACATACACATATGTATCTCTATACCAGTTAAGAGAGAGATGGATAGATGCATAGATATCTTAGTAGAAACTGGCATGTTCTGTGTGTGTGTATTCTCTCTAGGAGTTCTGTCTCTCATTTCTCTCCTCTGCTGCCTACTTTTGCCCTGCTGCTGACCCAGGAAGATGATGTCACAGTCTCTGATCTCACTCAAAATGTACTTGTCTAATCAACAGTCACACTTCATCACAGGCCCCCTGGACTTTGCCTTCCTCCCCTGTAGAACAGGAATGGATATTTTTGAGCTGCCTATCTCTTACCCTGTTGTGATGAAATTGCTTCACAAACCTTAAGATGCTTTGCAAATGTGAAATATTGAAATAGCTGTAATGGAGACACCCAAGTGAATGAGCCCTACCTGCCAGCCAGACCTTGAGCTATATGTGCTCCTACGTAAACCTTGAGTAGTCTTCCTGCAAGGTACGGCTCAGGTGCTATCTCCTATATGAAACCTTTCCTTATGTCCTGTTTGTTATTAGTGCTTTCACTCTCCTGAAATCATCTTGCATAGTTTTGAGTACATTTTGCATTTATTTACTTGCAGACATGTTAGATGCCCTCTCCTGTAGATTATAAGCCACTTGAAGGCAGGGAACTTTTTTTTTTGAGGGGGGGGGAATAATAGTCCCTGTTGACAAGCTTTCAAGTATACTTATTTTTTAATCTTCTAAAAACTTTAATTTTATTAGGGTAATTAGGAGGATTATACATAGAAAGGTAGTATAGGAATTAAACAATTATTTCCAGATTTTTTTAAATTAAAACTTTTTATTTTCAAAACATATCCATAGATAATTTTTCAACATTGACCCTTGCAAAACCTTATGCTCCAAATTTCCCCCCTTTCCTCTCCCCTTCTCCTAGATGGCAAGTAGTCCAATATATATTAAACATGTTAAAATGTATTTCAAATCCAATATATATATATATACATATTTATACAATTATCTTGCTGCACAAGAAAAACCAGATCAAAAAGAAAAAAAAATGAGAAAAAACAAAATGCAGCAAACAACCACAAAAAAATGTGAAAATGTTGTGATCCATCCTTGATTCCCACAGTCTTCTCCCTGGGCGTAGATGGCTCTCTTCATCACAAGATCACTGGAGCTGGCCTGAATCATCTTATTGTAGAAAAGAACCATGACCATCAGAAATGATTATCGTATAATATTGATACTGCCATGTATAATGATCTCCTGGTTGTGCTCACTTCACTCAGCATCAGTTCATGCAAGTCTCTCCAGGCCTCTCTGAAATCATCCTGCTGGTCGTTTCTTACAGAACAATAATATTCCATAACATTCATATACCATAATTTATTCAGCCACTCTCCAATTGATAGGCATCCATTCAATTTCCAGTTTCTAGCCACTACAAAAAGAGCTGCCACAAACATTTTTGTACTTATGGATCCTTTTCTGTCCTTTAAAATCTCTTTGTCATATAAGCCTCAAATATATTTTTGATTGTCCAAGAAAAAGGGCTATGCCCTGTCTTATCTTTATATGCTTAATCAGGGCTTGGCATGGAGTTAGGTATTTAATATTGATTAAAGATGAATTAATCAACAAATAATCACACTACTTCCCTCTTTTCCTGTCCTTTGTTTTTTTAACTGTTTTTTTTTCTTTTTGACAATGCTGTTGGAGCAAAAGGAAAAAATACTCGTGTTTTTTTCATTTCTGCTTTAAAATGTTTACTAAACTGAATAATAACAATAGCTAATATTTACATAGTGCTTGACTATAGGAATAACAGAGCATCTAAGTGTTATAGTGGATAGAATGCCAGTCTGGAATCAGGAAGTCTCATCTTCCTGAGTTCAAATGTGGCCTCAGACATTTACTAGCTGTGTGATCCTGAGCAAGTTTCAGTTTCCTCATCCATAAAAATGAACTGGAGAGGAAATGGCAAATCACTGTAGTATCTTTGCCAAGAAAACCTGAAATGTGGTTATGAAGAGTCAGAAATGGCAGAGCAACCACAAAAACAAAGTGTTTACTATGTGTCAGGTACCTTGCTAAGTGCTCCACAGATATCTCATTAGATCTTCCCAGCAAGCTTGGGAGGAAAGTGCTATTATTATCCCCATTTTGCAGTTAAGGAAACTGAGGCTGCAGAGATTAAATGACCTACCCAAAGTCACAGAGCTACTAAGTGTGAAATCAGGTCTTCCTGCTCTGAAACCAAGCTTAGTGTTCTATCCACTGCACCCCCAGCTACTTCAGTTATGTCTCAGACTTGCCAAATTGCCTTTCCAAGACCTACTTGCAAAAAGGTAAGGTATTTTTCTCCAAAGGACCAATTTGTTTCAGAGAATAGAATTAGTTCTTTGGATATGTATTTGCTGTTGCTGTTCAGTTATTTCAGTTGTGTCACTACATTCTAGTAGTAGCAATATCACATGTTCATAAATCAACATGATAAAAGGTAGAATGTTGTCCAGAATACTCTGGGAAAATCAGAAGAAGGGTTAACCAATCAATCATTTTTTGCAGTGGCTAGTGCCAAGAGGAGTTCAGTGACTTGTTCAAGTTAATTCTGCTAAAAAGGATCAGAGCTAAGTTGGATCCTATAGCATTCTACTTAGAGCCACCCTTAATAGTGTTCATCATGTTCCTTCCAGTGCTTCCATAGTTTGTAATGTTTATGCAGTTCATGCAGGAGGAAGAAAACTGGACTCAAAACCAATTCTGGGCTTAACTGTGCATGAAGCACATGTTCTTGAACAAGAGACTTGCTTCAGTTTTCTATTCTTAATTATCTCTAAAGCATTTTCTAGCTCAAATATTCTGTGATACTGCTTTCAAATGTTCTATTTGATTGTTCAAGAAGAAAGATTGGGGTCCTGTGTTATTCTTGCCTAATCAGGGTTTGGTACAGAGCTAAGTACTTAATATTTATCAAATGAATTAATCAACAAATAATTACATTATTTCCCTCTTTTCCTGTTGTTTGTTTTTTCTTAACTGTTTTTTTTTTTGACAATGTTGTTGGGGCAAAAGGAAAAAAAATATATACTTGATTTTTCTTCATTTCTATCATTATCTCTGGTACTTATCATGCATGGTAGAAATTATATAAAAAGTTGTTGGATGAGTGATATACAGCATTTTTTTACTATATCATTCCTGGCAAAGAATCAGGAGGCCAGAGGGGTGTGGCAACTGAAGGGCAAATAAATCAAAATGAAGAATACTGCAGGGATAATGGACCACATTACTGGATCTGTATCCCAGGAAATCATAAAGGAGGGAAAAGGACCCATAGGGGCAGAAATGTTTGTAGCAGCTTTTTTTGTGGTAGCAAAGAATTGGAAAAGGAGTGGATGCCCATCAATTAGGGGAATAGCTGAATAAGTTGTGGTATATGAAGGCAATGGAATATTATTGCTCTATAAAAAATGATAAGCAGGCTAATTTTAGAAAGGCCTAGACAGATTTACATGAACTGATGCTGAGTGAAACAAGCAGAACCAGGAATACCTTGTATATAGTAACAGCAAGAATGTATGATGACCAACTATGAAAGACTTGGTTCTTCTCAGTGGTTCAGAGAGCCAAAGCAATCCCAATAGACTTTGACAGAAAATGTCATCTGCAACCAGAAAAAAAACTAAGGAGATTTAATGTAAATCAACACATGCTATGTTCACTTCTTTTTTGTTCTTTGTTTTTGTTTTTCCCATGTTTTTTTTTCTGTTTTCTCTTCGAGCATAATTCATAAAACAATGTATATTAAAAATAAACTAAAATAAAAGGAATAATGGACCACAGGTACATCCAGCTGCAGGGATAAAATATGCCCATGTAAACAAGGGAGACATTACCCATTCTCATGGGCTGCCTGCTCTAAGGCAGAGGATGAATGGACTAACTGCTGGGCAAAGGTTTTGGTTCCAGCCACTGAGCCAGGATGTCAGTGGGAGTGGGTCCAGGCTCTTGACTGCCTCGGGATCAGCCTTCACTGTCCTTGGCACCAAATGTAGGGGATACCTTATGGTTGCTAAATCTCATTCTTTCCTCCTTCCTGACGGCTTCTGTCCAGCTCTGGCTGACTGCAGGGAGAGAAGCAAATTCCTCTGCTGCTCAGATCCAGATCGCCTGCTTCCAACGGCCCAGAAGCAGGGAGGAATGAGCCTGGGTCACCCCAAGTTCTGTCTGTGTCTTGTTATTATTCTCATCCCTTTTCCGTTTCTATTCCCCCAGAAGCCAGCCTGTGGCAATTCTACACCAGGCAACTGGGACCACCCAGGACAGGAATTCCAGGTCAGGGGTTGTATCCGGCTCTGGGGAGGAGTGCAGGAAGGCCTTTCATTGGAGAACTAAAAAGTGCCAGGGATCTGGGTCACAGGGGTAGAGAGGAGCATGAATGTGCTAGTGGGGGGTTAAAACCAGGCCCTGCTGAAAAACGTTCTCTCTGGCAGCAGTCTGATTAGGTGGCAAGGGTAAGTGAGCCCCAGGTTTGAATCTGGGTCCTGATATTTCTTTCCTGGGTGGTTTTGGACAAGTTGCTTCCATGCTCTAAAATGAGAATTTACCCACACTCCTCATCTCACAGGGTTGCTATGAGGAAAGCACTTTATAAATTTTCAGGAATTCTAGAAACTAGACTATTAGGTTCATGCCAGACAAGCTGAGCCACAAAAGGAGGCAGGGGATTGTGATGGATGGATCATGGAAAAGGCAAGCAAAATATCCACTTTTAAAAGGGGCTGACAAGTTAGACATGGAGCCAGAAAAAAACTAGCAACACTCAACCCCAAACCCCAAAAGGACTCCTTTCTGTATGATCTTAGGTTATCTAGTTCCCCTCAGTATATCTGCTGCTGACCATTTTGCCCTTCTACCTCCATGGCCCCTAACTACTCTGTGTAAAGGAAGCAAATTTGTTTCATTATCTGTTCTATAAAATCGGGGTACCTTTCTTAACTTCTGCAAGTTCACTGGCCTTACTCTTGAGGGTGGGGACATGGGATAGGTAGTTAGATGTCCAATTAGGTAGAAATGAATATAGTCAGAATAGCAGCAACTCAGCCTATGATTGGAAGGTTTTCTCAAAGGCTAGAAGTGAAATCCGGATTATAAACCAAGGAATGAATTTGGTTTATAAAAGCTAGGCAGCCAAATCCCAAGCCAGCAAGAAAACCGGAGAAGAAAGTCAGCATTCTCTTTTGGGAGCTACAAACTAACCTGGGGTCCTGGCCTTGAGATGATTAAGAGACCATATTGGAACTTTAGTTATAAATTAAATTAATTTTCAAGGTTATTCTAGAGAGCTTTTGTATATATGCTGTATATGATCCACAATCTTTTTCTTGTAGTTTCTGTATATGACTCTTTTCCCTTGTGAATAAATCCTAAGAAATACACTCTTATGTCTGGATCATGTAATAGAAGAAGGAAGAAAGAGAGAGGCAAATACATGGGACAATGTCAATAAGAAATGGTGGCCACAGTAGGATTAGCCTTAAGGGATGAGGAATTTGTAAAGGATAGGGGCATGAATCTCTGGAACTAGAGAGCTAAGTAAGCTAGAGGGTCAGGAAAGGATGTCTTGTGGGGAAAGAGGGAAAGTAGAAAGTTTGGATCCAAGAGTGAGACCACCTAGAATATATTTAAGAAGGGACTGGTAGCTAAAAAGGCTCAGAGAAGGCTGCTTTCCAGAGTTAGTAGGAAGTGTCTTGGTGATATAGTGTCCAGCTTCTTAAACTGTGGTTTACAGTCCCATATGGGATCTGGTAACAGAATGTGGGGGTCACAAAATTATGATTGATTATCAGAAAATATTTGATTTGTATACCTATTTTATATACTTATATATGCAGTGATGAGGTCCTGGATATCTCAGTGGGGTTGGCAGAGCAAGTTTGAAATACTGACAAAAATATTGAGGGAAGGGCACTGATGGGCATCAGTTAAACCTTACAATCCCATCTCCTGTGGAAGTCTTGGGCAACCCCACCTTATTGCATCCAATCAGAAAGCCAAGTTATACTCATGCATTGTTGGTGGAATTGTGACATGATACAACCATTCTGGAGAGCAATTTGGAACAACATCCAAAAGGCTATCAAACTGTGTATACTCCTTGATTCAGCAGTGTTACTACTGAGTCTGTATCCCCAAAGAAATCATAAAAGAGGGAAAAGGACCCACATGTTCATAAATGTTTGTAGCAGCCCTTTTTGTAATGGCAAAGAATTAGAAAATGCTGAATAAGTTATGATATATGAAAGTAATGGAATATTATTGTTCTATAAAAATGATAAACAGGCTGATTTTAGAAAGGCCTGGAAAGATTTACATGAACTGATGCCGAGCAAAACAAGCAGAACCAGGAAAATATTGTACACTATCAGCAAGATTGTGTGATGATCAACTATGACAGATTTGGTTCTTCTCAACTAGTCAGTGATCCAAGGCAATCCCAATAAATTTTGGATGGAAAAAATCATTTGCCTCCAGAGAGAGAATTGTGGAGACTGAACGTAAATTAACACATGCTATGTTCACTTTTTAAAAAATCAATTAATTATTTTTAATTAAAGGGTTTTTTTTTTTTTTTTTTTTTTTGCTGAAGCAATTGGAGATAAGTGACTTGCCCAGGGTCACACAGCTAGGAAGTTAAGTGTTTGAGGCCAGATTTTGAACTCAGGTGCTCCTGACTTCAGGGGTGGTGCTCTATCCACTGCTCCATGTAACTGTCCCAAGCTTTTAATTTTCAAAACGTATGCATGAGTAATTTTCAACATTCACTCTTGCAAAACCTTGTGTTCAAACTTTTTTTTCTCATTTTCCCCCCACCCTCTCCCCTAGATGTCTAGTAATCCAATGTATGTTAAACATATGCAATCTTCTATACATATTTCCACAATTTCTGTGCTGCACAAGAAAAATGAGATCAAAAAGGAAAAAAACATGAGAAAAAACACAATGAAAGCAAACAATAACAAAAAGAGTGAAAATACTATGCTGTGGTCCACATTCAGTTCCTACTGTCTTCTCTCTGGGTGAAGAGATGACTCTCTTCATCACAAGACCATTGGAACTGGCCTGAATCATCTCATTGTTGAAAAGAGCCACGTCCATCAGAATTTATCATTGTATAATCTTCTTGTTCTCGTGTACAATGATCTGGTTCTGCTCATTTCATTTAGCATCAGTTCATGTAAGTCTCTCCAGGCCTTTCTGAAATCATCTTGTTGATCATTTCTTATAGAACAATAATATTCCATAATATGTTCACTTTTTCCTTCTATTTTTTTCGCCTGTTGTTTTTTCTTTTTTTTCTTATTTTTCTCTCCCAACATAATTCATAAGGAAATATGTTTTTTTAAAAAAGAATGCACATATATAACTTAAAAATTGTTTTTACATGTAGCTGAGAAAAATAAAAATAAGTGAAAGAAAGCCAAGTTATTTGTCAAACCTCCAAAGTTAAATTTCCCCTATAAATCTGTCCATGACCTATGCCATCTTTGCTGAATCCTTTTTACATTAGCCCATTATAGTGTTCTGCTTTGAAGTGTCTTGCTTCTCATCCCTTTTCCTATGCCTCATGCTATTTTTCTACTCCATGCTTACTCTTTTAGGATGCTAAACTCCTTTATGGATTTAGCTAACAGTCAATGGTGTATTCCTACCTCATGGTGAATTCCCTTTCTCCTGATTAATTGTGAGTTCCACTGCAGAATTTGTCTTTTCCATCATTAATTGTTAAAACCCTTTTTCTTGCTATCTGTATGCTCTCCCAAATCTATTTCATATTTAACACTTTTGGTGCCTATTTTTACTTTATTTTGTCTGTAAGTTCTTCTCATAAATGTACCTTTTGGCAAAAGAGAAAGCCATTGTGAGTTCTTCACATGTGAATTGCTACCGAACTTCATCATTTGATGCAAGATCGCATCATTTGGGACAACTACTTCCCATCTCATCACCTGGGCCATGTAAAAATTTCTTGGACAAAAAAGGGTTGAGAATGGAAAAAGTTTAAGAAGCCCTGTATAATGGACAGAAGTGGACAGAGCCAAAAAAACCCAGGTTCAAATCCTACTTTCAATACTCATTGTGTTAACCTCTCAGAGCCCTCAGTTTCTTCACTTGTAAAGTGGGGATGAGAATTATAACCAAAGTGTCACACATGGTCATGATGAGGTTGATGTATTCAAGGGGCTTTGTAAACCTTAGGGTCCCATGTAAATATCAGATACTATCATATATCTTCTTTTACTCATATCAGGGCCAGATGCTGGACTTCTATCCTGAATGGTCCCACCCCATAAGACTCCATAAAGTAGTTGCCACCTTTTCCCAGCTCTGCTGAGACCCCAGACCTACTCTGTGGGGCACAGAGACTCTGGATAGACCCCTATTCTGTCTCATCACCAGCCTTCCCAAGACCAAGCTAATCACAAGCAATAGCCATCTTTTTAAGATGTTAAGTTCTGTGTATATGGCCTGTTTATTTCCAGAGTGCGATGCTTAATCACAAAATCACTTATTTAGGGAACAATTATTTTTAAATATGAAAAGCATTATGGACAGGAAAAGCTAGAGGGTTAAATAGAGCATATATTATGCAATTGCTTTGTCCTAGCAATTATAGTAAGTGTTGAAGATACATATAAAATCGAACAAGATGGTCTTTGCCCTCAAGGACCTTATTTCTAATGGGAGGAAGATAATATATAAAGGGATTTTGGAAAAAAGAAAAAGGCAACCCATATCAATTTTTTTTCCTGTAGATCCCCAAAGTAACCCTAACTCATCTGGTGAGAATGGGGCACTGAAACATATTGTAAATCCAAAGCACTCATATTTTTATTTATGAGAGAAAAAATTAACATATAAAACCAAAGTAATCCATTTGACATGCTTCCTTCCAATATAAAATATACCTCTTTCCCCTATGCTTACAAAACTTATTAGAGATTGGTTTTATATAGTTCAGCCCAGGGATTTCATCGATGTAGGGACTTCTCAGTGAGGAAAGTTCCTCTGCAATGCTGTTTGACAACTGTTGTAAAATTTACAGTCTTACAGAATTGCCTAGTGCATTGAGAGGGTAAGTGACTTACATAGGCAGCAGGTGTCAGAAGTGAGACATAAACCAAGGGGTTCTTGCCTCCAAGGCCTCTTCTCTATCCCACAGTCTCATACCGCCATTCGTTTTTGTTTGTTTAGTTTTTTTAATCTAGCAATGGTCATAGGGTATTGTTAGTATTCTAATTCAGCTCTCTTCTTTTTGCATCACGTCACATAAGGCTTTCTTTTTTTTTTCTTTTTAATTAAAACTTTTTATTTGCAAAACATATGTATGTGTAATTCTTCAACATTGACCCTTACAAAGCTTTCTGTTACAAATTTTACCCCCCAGTCCCCTCCCCTCCCCTAGATGGCTGGAAATCCACTACATGTTAATTATGTTAAAATACTTGACAATCAAATATGTGTATACATATTTCCATACTTATTGTTGTGCAAGAAAAGTTGGGTCTACAAGAAAAAAAAATCTGAGAAAGGAAATAATGCAAGCAAACATCAATAGAGAACATGAAAATATTATGTTGTGGTCCACATTTCATATCCCTTTCTCTGGGTGTATATGGTTTTCTTCAGTGAACAATTGGAAGTGGTTTGAAACATTTCATTGTTGAAGAGAGTCATGTCCATCAGAATTGATCATCATATGGTATTGTTGTTGCCCTGTATAATGATCTCCTGGTTCTGCTCATTTCACTCAGCATCAGTTCATGCAAGTCTCTCCAGGCCTCTCTGAAATCATCCTGCTGGTCGTTTCTTACAGAACAATAATATTCCATAACATTCATATCCCATAATTTATTTAGCCACTCTCCAATTGATGGGCATCCATTCAGTTTCCAGTTTCTAGCCACTACAAAAAGGGTTGCCACAAACATTCTTGCACATGTGGGGCCCTTTCACATAAGGCTTTCTATATGAAGAAATATCTCAGAGCTTGCATATCTGCCGTTTGTAATGATACAATAGTATCCCATTGCATCCATAGAATTTATTTTGCCTTTCCCCAGTGATTGGGAAGTGTCTGAGGCTGGATTTGAATACTGGTCTTCCTGACTCAGGGCACAGTGCTCTCTGGAGGTATCTAGTGTATGAGGAAAGGAGATGATGGGGCCTGGCTGATAATACAGAGCACATTGTCCAAGCAGAGCCAGGGAATGTTTTGGGATTTTCTTTTTTTCCTCTACACCATACTGCCTCCCTATGGTGGGATCTGAGTAGATTGAAGTTTCTGTTAAGGCAGAAGGAATACACGAAATAAAAATTCAAGATAAAAGGCATTTTTTTTCTTGTGGACTGGAGAATCCAAAGATTATAAAGGAAGGAAGGGTTAGTGGAGTGTATGTATTGGGGTGGCATTTCCTATTTGTCCCTACAAGAAATTCTTGGTCTGTGGCAACAATCTATTAATTTTTTTCTCTAGCTCAATAGTTTCCAAAGTGATCTTCAAAGTGAGGTTCTTCATAGGCATGTGGGATGAAAATGGAATTTGTTTCTATTTATTTTATCTAAAATGTACTTTACCAATGTTTACTATATGGATAAGTATTCACTATGTGGAGGGAATATTACTGATCCATATATATCCATATCTACATTATATATCTGAGTCATATCATATACAATATTCAAAGTATTTTTTTTTTTTTGGCTGAGGCAATTGGGGTTAAATGACTTGCCCAGGGTCACACAGCTAGGAAGTGTTAAGTGTCCATTCAAAGTTTCTTTAAGGGGAAGGGTGGGCATTTCACAATATGAAAGGTATCATAATGGCATCCTCATTCATTTTTTTTTGTACCTTCAGCATAATATAATGTTAAGTTGTAATTAGATTTATGAGTTAATTATATTATCTAGATTTAACTACAATAACCTTCATAAAATGGACATGTCATTTAAAGAGATTCCAGCAAATAGCACATTCAAGATAATACTAATAATGCTTTATGCACAACAGACAATATAAAAATGACAAAGCTGGCCCTTGTCCAATTCTTAGTATGGGTTCCTGATCAGCCTCATCACAAAACAACAATAAAGACAATTTAAAGCAGTCATCCAAATATCTTTAAAAAAATCAAGAATATTACTGGACATATGAATTTATATATACAACACCATTATCAATGAACCTCCCTCTAAGTGTATATTGTGTCTTGAGATTTTATCTAAAGATTGAATGAAGTCATCCCAATTAGCCAAGACTCTTAGAAATCAAACATTTGTTGCCAAAAATTATCACTTATGAAAACTGATACCTATATACTTTAAAATCATGAAAAGAGAATTTTAATCTGTTTTAAAATGTTACAAAAGAAGAATTTCATTGAGTTTTGAAACCATTTGCTAAAAATGTAAAAATGCAATACTTTCTGATTAGTTGTAACAACAAACTAATTGACATGAAATCTTGGAAATTTACTTGTTTAAATTTCAACAAAAATCTTTGCATAATTGGTGGATAGGACTGAAAATTAATTTCATCACTTATTCATTGCAGCTAATAAGTCACTTCTCCCATTTGGATCAGGGCATCCTTGTGAGATCTTTTTTTAAAAACTACAACAGTCATTAAATATGATTTCAGAAAAGCCTGAAAAGATTTAAATGGACTGATGCTAAGTGAAATGAGCAGAATCAAGAGAACATTGCACACAGTAACAACAAAATTATATGATCATCAACTCTGATGGACGTAGCTCTTTTCAACAATGTAGTGATTCAAGGCAATTACAATAGACTTGGAATGGAAAGTGCCATCTGCATCCAGAGAGAGAGAGAAAAAAAAACTATGAAGATTGAATGTGGATCAAAACAGTATTTTCACCGTTTTATAGCATAATAATATTCCATCACATTCCATTTATATACCATAATTTCTTTAGCCATTTCCTAATTGATGGACATCCTCTTAGTTTTCACTTCTTTACCAACACACACAAACACACACACACACACAAAGAGCTGATACAATTATTTTTGTACATATTTTTTCTTTTTCCTTTCATCTAATTGGGATATATGTCAAAAAGTAAGCATAGTAAAAAAAAAAAAAAAAGGGGCAGCTAGGTGGCGCAGTGGATAGAGCACCAGCCCTGAAGTCAGGAAGACCTGAGTTCAAATCTAGTCTCAGACACTTAACATTCCCTAGCTGTGTGACTCTGGGCAAGTCACTTAACCCCAAATGCCCCCGCAAAAAAAAAAAAAAAAAGTATGCATAGTTTTATAGACCTTTGGGAATAGTTCCAATTCCAAATTGTTCTAGAGAATGGTAGAATTAGTTCATAACAAGAAGTCTTGGTAGGACTGAAAAAAGCAGATAGGCTGTAGGGGTGGGGCAGAAACATTACAACTGACTATCTTAAGAAAGGTGGGAATTCAGATTGGGATAATCACTATTATAACAATTTGTTGTTACTGAGTCATGTCCAGCTCTTGGTAACCCCATTTGTTTTTTTTTTTTTGTTTGTTTGTTTGTTTGTTTTTGTTTTTTGCTTTTTGCTGAAGCAATTGGGATTAAGTGACTTGTCCAGGGTCACACAGCTAGGGAATGTTAAGTGTCTGAGACCAGATTTGAACTCAGGTCCTCCTGACTTCAGCGCTGGTGCTCTATCCACTGCGCCACCTAGCTGCCCCTGGGGTTTTCTTGTCACAGATACTAGAGCAGTTTGTCGTTTCCTTCTCTAGCTCATTGGACAAATGAGTAAACTGAGGCAAATGGGGTTAAGCGACTTGTCCAGGATTACACAGTTGGTAAGTGTCCGAGGTCAGATTTGAACTCATGACGAGGAGTCTTCCTGACTCCAGATCTGGCACTCTATTCACGGCACTACCTAGCTGCCTCTCTAACAATTAAGGAATGTTCATTGTCTTTTATGGTATCCATCTGTATCTTGTGGTCTTTGTTAGGAGATTACAAATACCAGATTTACTGCCTTGCTATCTCCTTAGATTAAAAACTCTGCTAAATACAGGCAAGGATAAATGACATATATTTTGGGGATGGCAACAAGACTTGTTAAGCTTGAGAGGCTTAATAGGCACCTAGGAAGTATTGGAGTGGAGGTGGCCAGGGTATTGACATGAGAGATAACTTTTCTTTTAAACTAAGCTAATTCAGAGGGAATGCTAAATTTCTGAGCTCAACTCAAAGATATAGAGAGGTGGCTTTAGGCAGATGCAGACTGTTATTAAAAATCAATATAGAATAAAAACAATTACATTGTAGAATCAATATAGTAGAAACATGAGATGTTAATTTTAATCTTTTCAGTATATTTGGAAGAGATGGGTTTTAAGGAAAAGATAATGCAGTGAGATCTGCAATAGGATATGCAACTCATCCATACCTCTCATTATGGCCAACTAAAAGGATGGTGAAGCTCTTTATCATCACTACCTGGGAGTTCAGTGTTTACCCCCCAAGGGGTGCCTGTTAGTGCTACAGTACGATCTGGTGGGCATTCTATAGGGGTGTGTACATAAAGGGTAGGTATGCTCCAGGGATGTGTCAAAGAAAAAATACTGTGCTCTATAATTCTGGCTTATTTGCTAGAAACAATTTTATTTCATTTATCATTAATCCATAGCCAAGCCATTTCTAGTTTGGATAGAGAGATGTCCAAATTGTCATCATCTCCTATGCCCTTCATAATGACTGTCTGAATAAGATTTTAGTTAACATTTATAGAAATCTCGAGCTAGGTAAAGATCACAGTATGTAAAAATACAATCTGGGGTTAAAATTCAGGATTCTTAAGTAACTAAGTCATCATCCCATTCCCTCTTGGACCATTCCCTATTCCCAGAGTTAAACAAAGGGGCCTCTTCTCTTCCATCAATATAGCTTCCAAAAGTTAATGATCCCCTTTTTAAAAATCTTTCTTTAAGAAATGCTTTAACTTTTTTGTTCTATTGACTTTCCTAAGGGGAGAAAGTATAGAAAGTGTCTTAGGAGAAAATATTTTTAAAAATTTCAGTTTTTACTTTTAAAAAAAGGATGTTTTAAATATATATTCATAGGGAATGAAATTTTCCAAATGGCACTTCCCCAGGTGCTGACATGAATGACCAGTAGTGTTTAGGCAATAACTACCCTATGGGAATAAAGGTTTTATAGTTTAGGGGGTAAAAGACTAATTTCATAGATAATAGCATTTTTAGCATTTATGCAGAACTTTTAAGGTTTGCCAAGCAAATCAATTAATCCTTATTACCCTGTGAATTCTATTATTTCCATTTTATAGGTAAGGAGATGTGTTCTTTGCTGTTGAGTTTGAATGTTTGAGAAAGGACCTTATCTGACATTTTATCCTGCCAGATCTTCAGAATCTTCCTAAGACAATTTAAATGGAAGCAATTCAGTTTTCTGCCATAGTACTAGTATACTGTCCAGGTTCCACAGGCATTCAACAATGAAGTTAGGACAATGGTTTTATAGATCTTTAGTTTGGTAGTCAGTTAATACATCTTCTCTCCCACACTTTCCTTCAAAACCTACCAAACATTGAGCTAACTCTGGCAATGTGTATGTCAACCTCATTATCAATGTATATTTCCCTGGAAAGTGTACCACCAAGATAAGTGAATTTATCAACATCATTCAAAACTCCTTTTGCTGTAACTGACGGCTCCACATATGGATGACGTGGTGCTGGCTGATGGACCCCCTGAGTTTTCTTGATGTCAGTAGGCCAAATAATCATCTGCAGACAAAAAATCATGTACCAGCACTCCCTCCACTTTAGTTTTCATTTGTAGCCTTTTCAAGCTGAAGAATTTACCATCAGGGCAGTAGCTGACTTGGATGCCATGCCACATTGTTCATGTGCCACATGTATACTTGCCAAACAGACTATTTTATGGAGAACTCACACAGGGCAAGTACTCACAAGGTGCTCAGAAAAAGCAATACAAGGACACTCTCAAGGTGTCTCTTAAGAACTTTAGAATTGATTGTATAGCATGGGAGACACTGGCACAGGACCGCCCAGCATGGTGTGCCCTTATCAGAGAAGGTGCTCTCTGAGCAAAGCAGAATTGAATCAGCCCAGAGGAAACACGAAATGTGCAAAGTTAGAGAATCTACCCCAAATGTTCATAGGGATTATTTGTGTCTACCTGTGTCTACCTGTGGTAGAGCATTCTGAACTCGAATTGGTCTGATCAGCCACAGTCAGACACACTAATCGACTCTAACATAGTAATGTCATTTTGATCCTCTTCAAGAACAATTTATAAAGAAAAGAAGCTGAGCAAAAAAGTAAACTGAAGCAACAGTGAAATCAAGTAACTCCCAGGCTTGCCAGCTAATATCTGGTGCAGAATTCAAACTCAGGTCTTCTTGACTACTTCTCCAGCATTCTTATTTACAGGGCCACCTAGATGCTTGATAAATTAGGAAATCAAAACAACCTATTATGTTGCTTAAAAGGGTTTGAAGTTCAATTAAATTTAAAACTACTTATTTATAGCTTACAAGGGCTTCTACTTGGGCTAAGGATACAAAGAATACTTTTTTTTTTTTAATTACTTTTCTCTACCCTCAAACAATTTACTTGGGGGTAAGGGTGGGAATGAGATGGATGCAAAACTAGAAGAGTATAATATAAGGAGATCCATTCTGATGGTGACCAAAGGATTAATCAAGACAATGTGTCAGTTTATTTTACATAAAATATGCTTTTTGTGTTATATGTATCTCTATATATGTATATGCATGTATGGAGCCATATATGTATATATTGGAGCCATGTATGTATATATACACATACATATAAAAAGAGAAGGATGTAGATACACATTATAAACCATGAGAAGAAAAGGGAGTGGTTTCGAAATTTTAGCCATGTGGTCATTCTGGGGAACTCTTAACATGAAAAAGAAAGTCATGGAATTGATTTCAGAAAGGAAGCAGATATTTATTCCTTTTTATCGCTATTAATTGAATTCATCCTGAGTCAAAAGAATTGATGAAATTTGGTCATTTCTGCCTTGCAAATTTATTAAACCATATAAACTCAATAGTCTAATTATGGTAATCTGTAGAGGCAAGGTATAAGCGGACAGGGAAATTCCTGTTCCTTTAACATCTCTGGAACCATTAAAGTTGGTTTATATTCTGGAAAATGTCAGATCACACATATAAATGTCACTGAGAGCTCAAACTATGGCTTTCTATGGAAAGATATTCAGGCCAAACTGCCTGAGGCTTTCCCTGGAGACAGGGAAACATGTTGAAGGAGCAGAAACTCCTCTAGGTGTGCAATCCTTGGCTTCTCTTACATAGCAATCTTTCCCCTCCATGTCAAGAAATAATTAATAAGACTTTTCATGTTAAACATTTTAAGAATAGCTGATTTAGTGCTATAGCTATAACACCAACACAAATCTTATTTGCACACTGCAGGAATTCATTATAAATACTTGGGAATGGCAGTTTAACAGCTAAAATAGAATTTTAAATGCTCAAAAAAGCTTAAATAATATAAAATTTGGCTATTCAAGAAAATCGATTGTAAAAACAGTAGGGCTCTGACCTAATTTTGCAGATTATTCTTGACAACTATATTCCATTCAAATGAGCAGATTTGCCACCTCTTTCCTCCGAGCTTTTGGGTTTATCTTATAGACTGTATCTATTTCTCTTCCTAGCTTCATTCGAGACTCAGCTCATGTAGTGCCTCATCTGCCTGGTTATAGCTTTCTCCCTCTTCAAAAACACCTCTTTATTCATCTAGAGATTATATTCTACCACCACTACATCCAGGTAAGCCTCCTGAGGGCAGGCTCTGTTGAGGTATCTTCTGCCTTGCAGAACTGAATCCAATTAGGAATTTGAAAAGCAGATGAAGAAAATGGCATTCCAGGTCTGGGAAACAGACTGCAAAAATACAGGGTGGGGAATGGCACGGAGTTTCTAAGACTGGAACCGACAATTCAAACTCAGGTTTTCCTCTCAAAAGGCACTTCTCATTCCAGTAGGGCGAGAATGAAATCAACAAGTATGATGTAAACACAAATGCCGCAGGTACTGGGCAAACGGGAGAAAGGCTCAGCAGGAAAAATCCTGCTCGGCCACAGCTGTCAAGGAAGGCTTAGGAGGGAAGAGGGCTTTGGGGATACCCTGTTCCTCCCTGCGTCACTTAAAGCCTTTCCAAGAATAAGAACGTTCACCGCCACCTTCTTTCAGCTTGGCGGGAGCGCCCCAAAGCTTAGCCGGCAGACGTAGTTTACACGATTGGCTAGAGGGTTGATTGACAGTAGTAACGATACCGCCCCTCATTGGGCGCCCCCGGCGGGTGGGCGGGTCAGAGCGGTGGGGGGGAGGGGTAGAAGTGCGGTAAGCCTCCCGTAAAGGGCACGGCGTTACTCTTCAAGATGGCTGCGGCGGCACTGCTCCGCTGGGCGGGTACAGGCCTCTGCAGTTCCGTGTGGGGACAGCCGTTTGGCACGGGACTGAGACGCCGCCTGAGCCTGGGCGGTGGCAGTGACGGGGAAGGTAGCAGCAGTTGGTTGTACTTCCCGCTGCGCGATCGCGACGCGCTGCGCGTGCACGGACCCGAGGCAGAGCCATTCCTCCTGGGGCTGCTGACCAATGAGCTGCCGCGACCGGGCCCTGGGGGCGGGACGGCGTCACCCGAGGCAGCCTCAGCGCGCGCGCACTACGCTCACTTCCTCAACGTCCAGGGCCGGACGCTCTATGACGTCATTCTCTATAGGTGCGATGGGGTAGGCGGATAGGAGTGGACGAGACCACTTGTGAGAGCGGGGCGGGGAAGGGGGCAAAATTACTGCATCTATTCTGGGGGGTTGAGGAAAAGGGGTTATCGGTGCCTTTTATTAATATCAGTATAATAATAACTGACATTTATCGCTTTCATTTGACTATGTAACAAACCTGCGAAATAAGTGTCAGTATTCTTATTGTGACAGTGTGATTTAGGGCCTAACCAGCTGGCAGAGACAAAGCCCAGTGTTCAAGTTCTGCCTTTAGCTCATCCTTGCTGTGTGTCCCTAGGTAATAACTTCATATCTAAACATAGACAACTCACTAAGACTATTTCAGAAGAGGTGCCCAACTGCATTAATAAAGTGGGTTTCCTCATACCAACGAAAGGACAAATCTATATCCATAATAATAATCTTAATATGTGGTTGTAATATTAATAATTAGCATTTCTATAGAGCTTACTGTGTGATGAAAACTGTACTATACTCGTTACAATTGTTATCTCATTTGATCCTCTCAACCTCTGTGAGGTAGGTGCTATTATCCCCATTTTGCAGATGGGGAAACTGAGGCAAACTGGTTAAATGACTTGCTTAGGGTCTGTCTAATGACATTCTCTATTTCTAAATATTCTTGCCTCCAATTTAGAGATGAGGAAACTGAGACTTAGAGAGGGGAAATGGCTTGGGACCAACATGGCTAGTGTCATGGGTGTCCTGACTAGAAAACTCCATATTTCTGCTGTCAGAATTGTAAAAATCATTCTAATACCAGCTGACATTTCTATATCATATTGCAATCTTATATATATTATCACATTAGAACTCAAAACAATTCTATGAGGTAAAGTATTCATATTCCCATTTTTCAGATCAAGAAACTGAATCTCAGATTAAATGGCTTGCTTAAGCTTAATAATTGTTACAATGATATTGTCGCAGTGATCTTATTAATTACCATTTGTTTTATCTTGTTACAGTTTAATTACATTCCTACAAAGCATATGTTATAGTAATTGTATCTTAAAGATTATCCAATCCCATTATTTTACAAAGGTAGTGGGGAAGGGAACAAGGATTTATTAAGGACATTCTGTGAGCCAGTCGCAATATTATTTCATCCTCACAAGAACCTTATAGAGTAGGTGCTATTATCTCCATTTTACAGATGAGGACACTGAGGCAGAATAATTTAGCCAGAGTCACACTGCTGATCAGTGTCTGAGGATGAATTTGAACTCAGATCTGCCTGACTTTAGGCTTAACTCACTATTCATTGTGCTTCCTAGTGGAAAATCGGAAAGGGTCAGAGACTTGTCCAGTTAACATGACTAGAACTAGAAAGCCAGGCTTTGCACTCAGATTTTCCAACTTTTAAGTTCAGCTAATTCCAGTGTACCAGGTGGCCAAGTCATCCCAAGTTAATTTTGGCTCTACCTTGGGTTATGCTGGTAAACTTTTAACAAATGACTGTTGGAAAAAAAAAATGCCCACATTATACTTTTAAGTTTAACCGGTATTATTAATGTTTTCTCCATCACTTTAAGTTGAATCAAGCTCTTATTTGTATTGTTTGCTGGTTTCCAACATTTAAGTGCTCATACTGGAAATTTAGCCTTGAGCTCTAGAAGCTGGCTCCAGCACATAGCAAACGGACTCCCCACAGGACTTGATAAAGCATGGAGATATGGGACTTGCTCTGAAGTTTCTTATTAATCCAAGTAGCAAGCTTTAATGAATGCCTCTGTTAGGCCCTTTGAAGTTCTTCCAGCAGAGATTCAGTGATTGTGGCCTGAAAGGTGGCCAGGAGGAGGTGAGTCATAAGCAGGGCCCAGAAACAAGAGGGAAGATAGTATCATACAGTGTTGGAAGAAGGGAGGAGGATGTTCTATGTGTGGGAAACTAGAGAGGAGTCTGCTCTCTGCAGGGGTCAGGGGGTGGGAGTGGGGTGGGGAGGGGGGGGGAGACTGAAGTGCAAGCTGGAAAGATGCTGGGGAGCAGATTTTGAGGGGCCATCGTAAATTTTAGCTGCTCACTTGTTCTGCAAATGTCTGTCTAGCATTTCGAGATGTGCTGGTCACATGTCCAGCTAAATTCACTGTTTTCCCATCTCTCCTTGGTTTGCTAAGTCATCCCCTGTGTCTGATTGCCCGTTTTCCTTTCTTTTTCCTTCATGAAAGTTTTCCGATCTCCCCAGCAGAAAGTGATCTCTTATTTGTGACATCTGTCTAGCACAGCTTACCTGGATCTCTCCTTTGTACCTCTCACTCTTTGCCCTGCTCACCCTTGGACCATCCCATCTTCCAATTTCCCCCCTCTCCTCACTCCCCTACTTCCCTCATTGGTGGTCAGTTTCCTTTAGTCCCCAGTGTGAGTGTTTAGGGGTCTGGAGAAGGGCCGTGCATGTTGAGCATAAACAAAGTTCAGGGGTTTATCAGTCAAGCATTTATTAAGGGCCTGCTGGGTCCCAGGCACTGGGTCTGCAGCTGAGGCATCTGTCTGTGCACAGTCTTTTAGGGCAAACACCACATGTGCATTTACTGATGCACCACATGCAAGAGAGCAGCTTTTATCTATAGCTGTTCAGGCCAGCTCCTTCATTATTGTTTATCAGCCTCACCCAGCTTAGGCCCAGGTGGGGCCTTGACTCTGATGGTTTAAAGAGGCTTCATCCTTCCAAGGGCTTTCTTGTTCTGTCAGACTCAGTTGGAGTAGTTTTATTGAGCACCCCTGTATATGCTGGGGGGAATAGGAGGAGAGATGACTCTGCCCCAACCCGTGAGGCACTGATGGTCCCTTTGGGGAAGTAGAATGTAGAGATGTGGATTCTCCTTGTCGCTCTTATGCCCTGTGTAAGAGGGGGCCCTGAATTATATTGGAGGATTGGGGAATTTGTTTTTTACCTTTATAAAGATTGTTTATTGTCAAGGCCTGATAATTGAAATCCAATCCTTGTCCAATACTTTCTCAAGCTCCAATAAAGGGGCTTTTTTTTTTCCACAGTGGGAAAAATGTTTGAGCATTTTTGTTGTAAATATTGTGCATTTTATTGTTCTTGAATGAAAGGGTTTTTTTCTTTTTTTTTTAATTGAAGCTTTTTTCAAAACATATGCAAGGATAATTTTTCACCATTGACCCTTGCAAAATCTTGTGTTCCAATTTCCCTCCTCCTTCTCCCCCATCCCCTCTCCTAGATGACAATTAATTCAATATGTATTAAGCATGGTAAAAAAATATAAATCCAGTATATGTATCTATACAATTATCTTGCTGCACAAGAAGAATCAGATCAAAAAGGGAAAAAAATGAGAAAGAAAATAAAATACATGCAAATAACAGCAAAAGAAGTGAAAATGCTATGCTGTGATTCACACTTGGTTCCCATAGTCCTTTCTCTGGGTGCAGATGGCTGTCTTCATCACAAGATCATTGGAATTGGCTTCAATCATCTCATTCTTGAGAAGAGCCACATCCATCAGAATTGATCATCATATAATCTTGCCATTGTTGTGTATAATGATCTCCTAGTTCTGCTCATTTCACTTAGGATCAGTTCATGTAAATCTCTCCAGGCCTCTCTGAAATCATCCTGCTGGTCGTTTCTTACAGAACAATAATATTCCATGACATTCATATACCATAATTTATTCAGCCACTCTCCAATTGATGGGCATCCCTTCAGTTTCCAGTTTCTAGCCACTACAAAAAGGGCTGCCACAAACATTCTTGCACATGTGGGTCCCTTTCCCTCCTTTAAGATCTCTTTGGGATATAAGCCCAGTAGAAACACTGCTGGGTCAAAGGGTATGCACCGTTTGATAGCCTTTTGGGCATAGATCCAAATTGCTCTCTAGAATGGCTGAATTTGTTCACAATTCCACCAACAATGTATTAGTGTCCCAGTTTTTTCTTATCATGAAACTGACAAACATTAACTTCTCAATGCATGAAGAACAAAAAAAGAGAATAGTAGGTGAATCTGTGTCACACTCAGCCTATCCTTTAAAAATGTATATTAAATTTATCCAAGTAAGCATTAAACTACTCCACTTGTCAATGTCCTATTCTGAACTTCCTTCTTTTCTCCTCTGTATTTTAAAAATGTTTTAAGTTTTTCTTCTTCCTCATGCATTTCTATCCCTTCCCATCAGATGCTTGCCTTCCCTTATAACAAGGGCTGTAGCAATGAGCAAAACCAATTCACACATTAGCCTGGTCTGCAGAGACTTCTACCGCACCTTTGTCCTTATCTCTGGGCCCACAAATGAGAAGCAGGATTCATTATCGCTCTTCTGGACTGGTGATTGGAGGTTGCCCCTAGTTTGGAGTGCTGAAGCCTTGCCCAACCCTGGCTGGGTTCTTACAGGCATTATCTAAGTTGGTCTTGTGGTTCCACAGACTTTCCTTCATGCAGATGTTCTCCAGGGGTGATCACTAAGGTCCCTGGCTTGTGCCACACAAAGCAGGGAGTCCTGGGGTGACAGTAATGGATGTGACCGGGAAAAGAGAGACAAGGGCACAAATAATTAGGCTTGAAAAGTGCCTGGGAGAGGCAACTGCCATTGGTAGGAAGCCATTCTCTTTAACTTTTACCAGCTGTTCCTGTTCTATCTAGCCTCAGGGTCTGTCTGATCCCTCTTATACATAAGTTACCTATAACAATAACATAATCCCTCTACACATAGATTCTTTAGAAAGCTATCATTTTCTTGTTCTGTCCCCAGGCCCAGATATTCAGACAAGGAAGATCACTGGAGGGCCGGGCCAGTTTAGGGTAAGGCTTCAGCCAAAGAGGTGGGATTGGAACTGTCCATAGAAAATGGCAAAAATGGATAAACAAGAAGTGGAAGAAATCTTCCTGAGGGAGGAGGAAAGAGAAAAGCTCCATGGGAAAGGGGGCACTTTCAGATGTGGTTGGTACACAAATTAATATATTTTTTAAATATACTACTTGTTTGTTACAAAGAAGGCAAGTTGGTGGGGTAGGGATAGTGGTGCAGGAAGCAGAAAACATTGGGCTTTACAAGAAGAGGGGAATTTCAGCAGAGGTATTGGGGGCAGGAGAGGGTTTAGAGATGGGAGAAGCTGGGATGGATGAGAACAACAGACTGCAATGGAACCAGATTGTAGGGAGCCTCAAGTGCTGGGATCAGGAGTTTATACTTTGTTTGCTAGACGGCGGGGTCCACAAAGTTGGAGGAGAGGAATGATGGGATCATAACTATGTTAGCAGCATGTGGAGGGTGAAGAAAAAGAGGGACCAGAGGCAGGAAGACCAGTCGGCTATTAGCACAATACCCACCAGTAGTACCTGCCAGGGCCAAGGAGATAGATGGAAGAGATGTGGAGGAAGGAGCCCTGGGCCTGGTTGCCTCCCTAAGGTCAGCACTTGGACTGTAGCCAGCAAAGGAGGTCATTCTGTGGCCAAGATGAGGAGGTTGTGTGCTTGTTTTTAAAACCAGACCCTTGCACAAACTTGTTTTGTTGCCATTAGCCTTATGACTTATGTTTTACTTTTTCCCCTAAGGAAAGTTGAAATTGTCTGTACCCTTGAACCAGTTAGTTACACTTGGATAATCAATCCATCAACCTGTACATAGTAAACTCCTACCTGATTGTGATTAAAGGATCGGACAGTGTTTGATGTGGATAGAGCAGAGTGAGCCCATGAAAGGAAATGATCAGGGGGGCAAGCTTGAGTTCACCATAAGGCAGAGCTTTCTGAAAATGAGAACCTTCCAACCAGAGAACCGAAGAAAGTAATTCATTACTAACAGGCTTTATCCTGGGAAGGAACTTAGAGAGCTTCTAATCCCCTGTGCCCTGCTTTAAGTGGCCGAGTTGGGTCCAGACTTGGATCTTCTGACTTAAAATACATTGGACAACTCCTCTAACATCAGACATGCTCGTGTTTCTGAATGACTGTCTGTCAGAAATGGTGTAAACTGTTTTTTCCCACCTTCTCACATATGATTCCTATTCACATCTTTCATTCCAGCCTGCTCAGGCTCAATGTCTCCTCCTGCCCTTCTCTGCCCCTCCTCTGCCCCATCCCCTGAATGGCCAATCTCCTTTATCACCTCTGCCAGTTGAAATCCTTGCCTTTTTTTGAGTGCTGGATTAGATGCCACCTCCTACAGAAAACTTCTTGATTTCGCCAAACTATAAGTGATTTTGTCTTTCCTGTCCTTAGATCTCTCAGATGAACGGATGCTTTGTGCATCTCCATAGCTGAGGATTTCTTATTTCCTTGATTATAGTTTAAGTTTCTACAAAGCCTTTGAGAAAAGGCCTTCAAATAATTGGAGACAACCCTCAAAATGCCCCTAAATTTCTTTAACTCTGGGCTCAGTTCCACATTTATGCTGTAGAAGACACAACATGGTACACTGGGAAGGAAAGCCCAGAGAGAGGCAGGGAAGGGAGGAAAAGGGGAAGGTATCTAAAAAGGCTGCTAGAGATTCATGAGGGCCTCATTAATGGACTTAGATTCCTTAAAAGTGTCTACAGAAAAAGGAAACAAGTTCAGGTAAAGCAGTATGTGCTGAGGTTCCAAGGGAAGCCAATGACAACAACAAAAAAAGGATTTTTTTTTTTTTTTAAAGCCATGGCAGATCAGAGAAGGATGCACCATGGCCTGGAGAAAGGACCATCAACTGATGATCCAGGGATTGGCACAGAGATAACATAACTTCATTTTGCTTCCCCTTCTTTGCTGGGAAGTCTTTGGAGTGGAAAGGGTATAGCAGAAATGAACCCCCAAGTGAATTAGGCACACATAAGAGAGCATTGAGCTGCCTTTGAGCAGCTCTGGTCACCAGACCAGACACAGGACATTCCAGCACACCTAGAGAAGGGCAGAGATGATTGCCAAGTCAAAGTCAATGATTTTTTAAATACCACAAAGAAGAGAAGACATACCACAGGAGTGGGAGAGTGAAAAGGCTGTAATTTTCAACATCAGAAGGACAAATGCAGGACCAAGAAAACTTGACTTGGATTCCTGGAAAAGTTGTTGAATAAGTTTTAGAAACAATGACAGATGAATATCTCATCTTTGTGAATTCAGATCTGGCCTCAGAAGTTAACCATGTGTCTCTGGGCAAGTCACTTCACCCTGTTTGCCTCAGTTTTCTCATCTGTAAAATGATCTGGAGAAGAACATGATAAATTATTCTAGCATCTCTGCCAAGAAAACCCCAAATGAGGTCATGAAGAATCAATCACAACAACAAATCCGGATAAAAAAATCTAAGGCTATAATGTTGGACTAAGATTTTAACATTTGAATATAAGATTTTATGCTTGAGCTAAAAAAAAGCAATTTCCTTAGTACAAGATCAGAGTACAACTTTCCATCTGGGCTAGGGAATGTCAAAGTTGTCTTCAAATATCTGAAGGATCTTCATGTGGAGAACTAGACTTGCTCTTCTCAGCCCCAGTGGGGACAAGGAGGAGCAATGGGTGGATTTTTGCCGAAGCAGATTTTAGCTCAATTCAGGAAATTCTTCATGGCTTAGACTGAAGTGAAGTGGGCACCTTGAGAGCTGGGACTTTACCTTTCTCACCAGAGATCTTCAAGCAAAAGCAGAAAATCCATCTTGGTATATTGGAGAGTGAAATTCTTTAGGTGTGATACTAGAATTAGATCATCTTTGGCATCCTCTGAGGTCCCTTTCCAACTCAGAAGTGATTCAATCTTTGTGATTCCAAAGACTTGGCTAATTGTGTAACTCTGGATCACCTTGAGCCTCAGTTTGCTCATCTGTAACATAGAACAGGGCTTCTTAAACTTTTTCCACTCACAACCCCTTTTCACTCAAGAAATTCTTATGTAACCCTGGGTCTATAGGTGTATAAAATAGGCATTACAAATAAAATATTTATTGATAATAAATCATAATTTTATGACCCTCACATTTAAGTATATGACTCCATATGGCATTGCAACCCAGTTTTTGACTTGGAAATTACATACCATGTGATTCATAGGCTTGTCAAAGGGAAAATATTTTGTAAATCTTGAAGTGCTATTTAGATATGAGTTAGGTCATGCTGATCAGAGAGGGAGCTTCCTATTGGAGATGGAACTTGAATTGACAGAGAAGGTGGGAGGGCCCTTGAGGCAAGAATAATGGGGATTAGGGGAGCTAACTTGTCTGGACTGGAGGGTACCTTGGAGGAGGGGACCAGAAGGTAGAATGTCAGGACTTAGATGGTACTTGGTTATCTGGTCCTACATTCTCATTTTACAAAGATCATTCAGACAAGTTTTGGGGTTTGGGGAAGATATGGAGTATGTAGAGGAGCTCCCCCAAGATGGTGAAGGTCTTATGGTTAGCAGAGGAGGATCAGTTGAGGGGATTGGTCACTTTAGCCTGTAGAGGAGAAGACTTGCTGAAGGGGGTAGGGTGGGCAGGAAGGATAGTTTCCTTCAGATATTCAGAGGGCTCTCTCCTGACAAAGGGATCAGACTTGTTCTGCTTGGTCCAGAGTGCCAGAGATGCTCCAAGTGTAGTCTTTGTTCCTGACTGTTAATGGCAGCCCAGAGTAGAAGGGCAGACTATGGGTGTCCTGGAGGCCTTTAACCAAAGCTGGCTGTCCGCTTGTTGGGGATGCCATGGAGCCACAGTCTCTTCAGTCTACCGTTAGTCTATCTTGCACCAAGTGATGGGTTCTTCAGGCATTCTGGGGCACCAGTGCCACCCAGTGGCAGATCCTTGCTCATTGTTTCTTCCACTTAGGACTGTTGGGCCTTGTATCCTCCATTTAGAGCTGTGGCCTAAGGCCATACTGCTGGGAAGGGTCAGAGCGGGGACTGGCATCCTATTTTTCTGACAGCAAGTCCAATAGATTTTCCCACCATCTTATACTTCCTTCCCTAAAATTATCAATAGCCCGAGGCAGCATGCTGAGAAGGGAGCACTCACTGGAGAATTTTGACTTGGAGCATGATAAACTACTTCCTAGTCTGTGCCATAATAATAATAACTATAATAGTGGTAATGATGATAATAGCTAGCATTTGAAAATAGCACTAAATTTAACATTTGCAAAATGCTTTACAAAAATTACCTCATTTGATCCTCACAACAATCCTGAGAAGCAGGTACTATTCTTATCCCCATTTTATAGGTGAGGAAACTAAGGCATGCAGAGGTTAAGTGATTTGCCCAAGATCACACAGCTAAATGTCTAGGTTTAGATTTGAACTCAGGTCTTCCTGACTCCAAGTCTAGTGCTCTTTCTTACCCAGTGTCCTACTCAGCTTTCTTTAATTTCATAACTCTACCATTTCCACCTTATGGGGGGGCAGGAATCCTTTTTGAATTTGTCAAAAAATCTAGTAGAGAAAAAGCTTAAATATCATGACATCATCATTATAGCTCTAATTTCTTTAGCACCTTGCAACATATACTATATTTCCCTTTAGAAATCTGCATAAAAGAGATAATACAGGGATTTTTATCTTCCTTTTACAAATGAGGAACTTGAGGCAAAGTAGAAATAACTAGCATTTATATAATTCTTTATAAACTATTTTATATAAATTATCTCATAGTGAGATAAATGTTTTATTTTCTCTGATTATACTTAAAAAACTGACACCTGAAAAGGTTTTTATGAATTGTCCAAAGTCACCCAACTCAACACTCCTACTTTTAAGAGTCCGTGATTTGCCCAATGGGTTTTCTGTCATAGAACATTGTCCCTGTAGCCCCAGCATTATTAGTAGGTTGTTCATTGAGAGCTGCCATAGTTAAAAAATTTACCCCAACTGGGTAATTCTCTAATGGTGTCCCCCCCCATCCCCATAACCCAGAGAGATATCAGAAGAGGATGCCCAAGGAGATCTGGGAACCTTTTCTGCATAAAGTAACAATGACAGCACAAAGATGCATTTAGCCTATGAGGTTATATTCAAAGGAAGAAAGAGTCCAAAGGAGGGCCGAAAGGTGATCAGAAAGGCCCAGAGTGAGGCCTTGAAAGCCAGGAGCCAAAGAAACAGAGGGACTGCCCAGGCATCTGGGGAGTTTCAAGGTCCCTCACCTTCTGTCTTGAAACCTAGGAGAGGAATCTGAAGATACAGCCCCTTGAACCTCATTCTTATATCTGTGAACCTTATTCTCATACATATATATATATATATATACATATATATATATATATATATATATACACACTTACACATACACAACTAGGAGAGGAGTCTAAAAATATAGCCCTCTAAACTTCATTCATATATATATATATATATATGTATATATATATATACACACACACAAATACATAACTAAGAAAGGAATCTGAAGATATAGCCCTGTGAACCTCATTCTTATACATATATATGTATATATATGTATATATACACACATATATATGTATGCACACATATACACAACTAGGAGAGGAGTCTGAAGATACAGCCTTCTGAACCTCATTCTCATATATACATATACATATATATACATACACATACACATACACACAACTAAGATAGGAATCTGAAGATATAGCCCTGTGAACCTCATTCTTATATATATATGTGTGTGTGTGTGTGTATACACACACACACACACACACACACACACACACACACACACACACACACACACACATATATATATAAAGCCCAGGAGGTACAGGTCAGTACAGATGCCCAAGAGACTCAGGGTGAGACCAAACTGAGACAGAGCTTTAGCCCTAGCAGGAACTAAAGCAAAAACTATGAGTATATCAAAGAGAACAATCACCAGGATAAAAATTTACTATAGATGTAGAGATTTCCCCAACCTCCAGAGGAAAAAAATAACAATTGTAAATGAAGACTTAAAGGGGAAAAAATGGATTTTCCACAAGGACTATATAAATATTGAAAAGAAAAGAAGAGATTTAAAAATTAAAGTACTAAATAATGAGGATACTAAGAAAGTTCAAAGAAAGTAGTAAACCCTCCTCAAGAAATGGAATCCCTGAAAATTAGAACACAATAAGCAGAAACCAGTGACTTCATGAAGCAGCAAGAAACATTAGAACAAAATCAAAAGATTGAAATAAAAGCATGTAAGGTATCTGATCTAAAAAACTATGTATAATGCAGATTAAGGAGAGATAATTTTAATAATCAATGGAGTTGGGATAGCTAGGTAGCACAGGGGATAGAGCACTCTTGAATCAGGAGGACAGAGATTCAGACATTTGATAAAGGTTATACATTTGCAGTTATATAAAACATGTTTCCATATTGGTCATATTGTGAAAGAAAACAGACAAAAATTAGCCCAACAAGAATAATGAAGTTAAAAAATTATATTTCAATATGTGTTCAGACTCCATCAGTTCTTTCTCTGGAGAAGTGCATTTTCTATCATAAGTCCTTCAAAATTGTCTTGGATCATTGTATTGCTGAGAATAGCTAAGTCATTCACAGCTGATCATTATACAATATTGCTGTTACTATGTACAATGTTTTTCTAGTTCTGCTGATTTCACTTTGCATCAATTCATGTAAGTTTCTCCAAGTTTTTTTCTGAGAATATCCTGTTTATCACTTCATAGAACACAATAGTATTCTATCACAATCATAAACAACAGCTTGTTCAGCTATTTGCAGTTGATGAATATCCCCTCAATTTCCAATCCTTTGCCACCACAAAAAGAAAGCTGCTAAAAATATTTTTGTACATGTAGATCCTTTTTGCTTTTTATCTCGTTGGGATACTAGTAGTGATATTGCTAGATTAAAGGTTATGTATAGTTTCATAGTCCTTTGGGCATAGTTTACCAACTATACATTTATGTGTCAGTTTTTCCACATCTCCAACATTTGCATTTTTCTTTTCTGCCATATTAGTCAACCTGATAGATGTGGGTTGGTAGCCCATAGTTTTAATTTGTATGTCTCCATTTAATAATTATTTAGAGCATTTTTTTCATATAAAAAGCTTTCATTTTGTCATCTGAAACCTCCACTGTAAAAAAAAAAATTTTTTTTGCCTCTTTTAGGTCAGATAATTTACCCCATTCTATCTCTCCCTTTTCCCTTCTGCCAATGTATTTCTCTTTCTCATTCCTTAATTTTATTGCACAAATATTCATCCCATCATATTTAACTCCATCTCATGGCTTCTATCCATATATACTCTTCTAATTGCCCTAATGATCAGGTTTTTAGAAGTTACAAGTAAGAATGTAAACAGTTTAACTTTATTGAATCTCTTATGATTTCCTTTCCTGCTTATCTTTTTATGTTTCTTTTGAGTCTTGTATATGAAAGTCAAATTTTCTATTCAGCTCTAATCTTTTGATCAGAAATGCTTGAAAGTCTTCTTTCATTTAGTATCTATTTTTTCCCCAGATTATAATAGTTTTGCTGGATAGATGATTTTTGGTTTTAATCCTAGCTCTTTTGCTTTTCAGAATGTCATATTTCAAGCCCTCTGATCTTTTCTTATAAATCTTATATTATCCTGACTATGGCTCCATGATATCTGAATCTTCTCTTTTTGACTTCTTGCAATATTTTGATCTGGGAGCTATGGAATTTGACAATAATATTCCTGGGGGTTTTCATTTTAGGATCTCTTTCAGGAAATGATGGATTTCAATTTCTATTTTGCTCTCTGCTTATAGAATGTCAGGGGCAGTTTTGGAAAATGATGTGTAGGTTGTAGGTTCTTTTTCTCATCTATGTTTTCAGTTAATCCAGTGATTTTTATTTTTTTTTATTTTATTTTATTTTTTTTGCTTTTTTTACTGAGGCAATTGGGGTTAAGTGACTTGCCCAGGGTCACACAGCAGTTACATGTCTGAGACCAGATTTGAACTCAGGTCCTCCTGACTTCAGGGCTGGTGCTCTATCCACTGCGCCACCTAGCTGCCCCTAATCCAGTGATTTTTAAATTATCTTTTCTGCATCTATTTTCCAGCTCAGTTGTTTTTCCAATGAGGTATTTTACATTTTCTTCTATTTTTAAAATTCTTTTGATTTTGTTTTATTGTTTCTTGATGTCTCATAAAGCCATTTACTGCCATTTGTCTGATTTTAATTTTTAAGGAATTATTTTCTTTGGTTTGCTTTTGTACCTCCTTTAGTCTAATTCTAATTTTAAAGAGTTCTTCAATAAATTTTTTACCTCTCCCCCCCTCCCCCAATTTGGCCAATTCTGCTTTTCAAGATATTCTTTTCATTGGATTTTTGTGCCTCTTTTTACCATATGGCCTACTCTATTTTTTAAGATACTATTTTCTTCAGTATTTTTTGTGCCTTTTAATTCTTCATGATTTTTTTTTTGCATCACTCTTATTTCTCTTTTTAATTTTTTGTCTATCTTTCTGACTTGTCTTTTAACATCCTTTTTAGTTCTTTCATGGCCTGACACAAAGAGGTTTTGGTTGTAGCAGTTTTGACTTACCTTTTTCTGAGTTTGTGTTTTGATATTTCTTGTCACCATAGTAATCTTTTGTAGTCAGGATCTTTTTCTGCTGTTTGCTCTTTTTCCTGCTTATTTCTTGACATTTAATTCTGTGCTAAAGTGGAGCTGTGCTTCCAGAGTGGAGGAGACATTGTCCCAAGTTTAAGGCATTTTGTGTAGCTGTTTTTAGAGATAATTTTGGGAACCTATAAGTTTTAGGTTTTTCCAAGATGGCATGTTCTGAAGAGATGTCTGTTTACTGTTTTCCTGGCCTGAGCTCTTGTCTGTGAGTGATCACAAGCATGTTTTTCCTGTGCGGGAATTGTAATGAGGGTCCTAGCTCTTCTGTGGTTTCAAGTTCTGGTGTGCTAGTGCTTCTTTTCACCTGGTACTGAGACTTGGAACTTTGAACCAGATCTGCATATAGACAATGTAACAGTCTTACCCTGAGTACCAAAAAAGGGAACACTGTAATATCCTTCTGAGCAGCTGTCAAACTCATACCTTCTGTGGGCAGAGAGGTCCAGAAACTATTACTGCTGCCACTGACTCAGTCACTCCAAACCTTACTATGGTTTTCTGGGGTTCAGCTAGTACCACACTGTGCTCCATTTTCATCCTGGTACAACAGATCTTTCCTGCCATTCTTTTAAATTGTCTTGGACTGGAAAATCGTTTTACCTTGTTGTTTTGTGGGTTCTGCTACTCCAGAATTTATCAGGCATTATTTTAAGCTTTTTTTGGGGGTGGGAAGGTTTAGGGAAAGTTTAGGTGAGTTCCTGCCTTTTCTCTGCCATTTTGGCTCTATCCCCATACCTACTCAATAAGTTCATAATTTTTTCAAAAAAATTAAGAAAGAAAAAAAGTTGATTGATTAGAGTGACTGTTATGAAACATCATAGAGGTATTAATCTGTGAGTTTGAGAATGAGGCATACATTTTCAGAAATGGCCAATGTGTTTGGTTTTTCTTGACTAATTATTTGTTTTTTTCTTTCTTTTAAAAATTTATTTAGTATTTTGTTATTTTCCAATTACGTGTAAAATAAATTTTAATATTCATTTTTAACACTTTGAGTTTAAAATTATCTTCCTTTCTCCTTTCCTATCCTCCTCATTGAGAAGGCAGTTTGATGTAGTTTATACATGTGTTGTCATGGAAAACATTACCATATTTGACTACTTATTTGTTATATGGGATTGTTCTGTTGATTGAGACTTTTTTTAAGGAAAAGCTTTTATATTAATCATTTTTGTTAATTTGTTCTAAAATTAATTTATTAAGTTTTTGTTCATTTTAAAAATTATCACATTTTGGCTTTTAGGAAACCTGATTTCTAAGTGTTAAGGAGATTATTAAATATAAAAAGAAGTATTATTTCTTCTGTCTTCATTCTTTATTGTTTATAAAGTGAATCAAATCACCCAAAACCAGCCTTGTAAACAACCATGATCTTTCCTTTATGGTGCAGAAAGGTATTTAAATCCTAAGAAAGTTCAGACTCTTTTGTTTGGTCTCCAGGACTCTTCACAAGCAGGCTCCATCCTATTTGTCCATGTTTAATTTTTCCATATCCTCTCCACACACTCCTTGCTCTGGCAAATTTTGCCAATGCTGCTCCCAAACACACCCTGCCCTCTCCCAACTTTGATTCTTTGCTTTTGCTATTCTGTGTGACTTAAAATACTGTCACTCCCAGGAGTGAAGACTTCCTTCCTCAGACTCCATGTAACTAGATTATACAAAACGACATGAAGACTGCTTTCTTTAGATGGGCCTTCTCTGGCTACTAACAAGAATAGTAGTCTGCTTTGGGCGGGGGGGGGGGGGCAGAAAATTGCATCTTATCTCAACCCTGTATCTTATCTCAGCATAGCGATCTGCAAACACCACGTCCTTATCAATGCCGGCCTGGTTGGTTGGGTCAGGGTACAGCAGTAATAAGGTCAGGGAACCTTGCAGGGAGGTGGACAGCCAGTTCTTCCCTGACCGAGCTCATTTACTTTAGAGCAGGCTGTGTACTTTCTGAATTGCCCAGTTTAGTTGGGGCTTTCTAGACCCCTAGCAGAGAGGAGGGTGGGAAAGGAGTGGGAAGAAAGGAGTGGGTTGTTTGGTATTATGTAGTCAGTTTTCACAAGATAATGAGTAGGTAGGAGTCACAGGCAGAGACGTGGCTAACTTCTAGAAGTTTGCTAAGATCAGTCAACAGGTTATTTAAGGTCAAGTAAGAATCCCAAAGACCAGATTTTGGCCAAAAAATCATGCCTGGCCTTCCAGGCTGTTTCCCAGTCTGACTTGCTCAGTGTTCATGTCCTCTTTGTTCCCTGATGTTTGTGGCTAACCTCTTACCTCCATCTCTCCCCATCCTCTGCATGGGTTTCATCATTGGACAGCTACCAATCAACTGCCACCTATCCCACAAAAAAGACAGCTGCGTTTGAGAGATGAAAAATTTTTACCTAATCTTAGACCATACTCTGTCCCAGACTACAAACTGGGCTTCTAATCTTTCCCCCAGGCAGAGGCATATCACATTCTTAGAGCTCTTTGAGCTTTTCAGCCCTTATTATAGTATATATGACTATATTTATGGCAAAAATCAATCCCCATGGGTTATAGATCTAGAGCCTGATTTTTTTTGGCATTAAAAGTAGATACATTTATAAAAAAGAACAAGACAAATCGTTTTTTAAAAGTGCTTCTTTGTGTTCTCTTACACAGATAACTGTCTACCTTACCTACTTGTCAGTTTGGTTGTATTATAGAGCTCCAGCCCTGTCCAAAGACTGACTCCTGACCCCATCTCCTAGACGTGTGGTTGGTTAAAAAGATGAGATGTCAGTGGCTTAGTGCAGTCTATCCCCCTTGCTGGAGTGGTATGGGGATGGGAATGTCACCTAATTATGAGGTTGTGTATGTGCTTTATTGATCATTTATTTCCTCTTTGATCACTGTTGAAATCTCTCTCACGTCCCAGATATCTGGAGGCAAAGTCAGACTTCTAATTCATTCCATACTGAAAACCTCCTCTGATTCCATGTCCAGCTGAAAATAATCTCAACCTTTCCAGATTTCTGTTAGTATTTTGTCTGAAAGATACTTTTATCTTGCTGTCTCTTCACCCACTAGATCAACCTTGAAGGCAGGAAAGGTCTTTTTGGTTCACCTTTGTATTATATCTTGCAAACAGTCATAGCTGCTTAATATTCACTTATTGATTCCTTGAATTGAAGTTAGATTATTTTTCCTCACCTTGCTCAAAATCTGATTTCTCTTTTTTTCTCAGACTCCATGAAAGCCAAGAGGAGGAGCCAAACTTTCTACTGGAGTTCGACAGCTCAGTGTCTAGTACCTTTCAAAACCATCTAAAACTATATAAGATCCGAAGGAAAGTCAGCATCAGCCCATGTCCCAATCTTTCTCTCTGGGCTGTTCTCCCACAAACTGCAGCTGAGGGCCTGCCAATGCCCTTGTTAGAGAAAGGGAACAAACCTGTGGTTCTTACCCCAGACCCCAGAGCAGCATGTATGGGCTGGAGGTTGATCATCGAGAAGGAAGATATGGCCCAGAATGTGGTTCCAGCTACCCAAATTAGAAGCACTAAGGACTATCATAAACACAGGTATCAAAAAGGTAAATGAGAACTCCCTACTGGGGCAGGAGGGGTCTGAGCAAGGGAGAGGGAAACCCTGGCCCACAGTAGTTGAGGGGTCACTCAGGCCAGGAACTCTGAACCTTTTTAATGTCAAGGACCTCAGGAAGTCCCATAAAACTTAAGGATCCCTTCTCAGAATGATGTTTTTAAATAGAGAAAATTGCAAAAGAAATCAAGTATACTGAAATGAAGATATCAAAATATTTTATAAAATAAGAACATGAACCCCCACGTCAGGAACTCCTGGACTAGATGGTTAAATAGTGATAATCACAATAACCATGATGGTCATGATGATAACATTTCTAAAGGCCTTCCTAGCTTTGACATTATGTATTCTGCATTTCTACCCTCAACCTAGCTTCCTCAGTTCTTATATAAACTGGTAAAGGAGTTGCATGCTAATTTTTTCATTTCTCAGTCATCAGTAATTAAGGGAAAGCAGGATAGTAGAAGGGTTCTAATAGATGAGAGCTAATGTGGTATAAAAGTCAAGAGCCTTGAATTCTAGTCCCAGCTTCTTGTCTTCTGGCTCTGTGACCTTCACTCTCCTTGTTTGTAAAATGGGAATAATATTCTTCATACTGTCTACCTCAGTTGTATTACCAAAACAACAACATCTCCTGAAGGAATGGGAGCTCCTATTATCATTAAAGATGGCTCATAAAATGAGGAGTTTTCTAGACCCAAGCTGCATGTAACTGTGCCTAAGGAGGTCACAAAGCTCCTGCTGCTGTCACTCTAGGAGCTGCCTGCAAGAGCTGTGTGACCTGGGGGAAGAGAGGCATTGGGTACTAGAGTCAGAAGCCCTTCTGTGCCATTCCCTCATTACCCTGTCTTTGGGTAAGTTGCTTCCTTAGCTGTAAAGGGGTCCTATTAAACCATTCCTCAGGTTGCTTCCAGCTCTAGATCTGTTTGCTCATGCTTGGTTAGGCTCAGCAGCCACGTGGACTTTTTCCCAGAAAGTCTTCCTAGAGAGGGACCGTGAGGAAGGCTTAAGGCTGGTGTCTAAACTAAAAGTAATGAAATGGAAATCATCACACCCTGAAATCATAAAACCCTCGCACTGAGGAGGACTCCCAAGGCCTTCCAGGGGCATTGGCCCTCCCCCAGTGCCTTCTTGGAGATGGCACGTTAAAGCGGGGCTCTGTGGGGCAAAGTGCTGATACCATCTGTGCTCTGTTGCCTAAATCTCTGCATATCTGAGTGAAGCCTGACCAAAGCCAGTGGCTCTTATTCCCCCTTCCAAATTTTTCCATCATGGACATTGGACTCGGCAGCCCACAATTCCCCCAAAGTTGCACTGGACCAAAGCTGCTTTTCTTCCTTTTCTTGTTTGGAGCACTGGCAGGTAGGCCAGGAGCCCTGCTTTGTGCCCTCTCACCTCTTGTCACAGTCACTGGCAGCACAGGCACTTCCCAAACTCTTGCTGTCTTCTTCATCTCTCTTCTGCAGAGTTCTCAATGTCTAGGCCCCCTCCAACATCTCCCACTTCTTGCCACATACTCCAGTATTCTCGCTGCTTTGTACTGAAACTAAATACCCACCACAAAACTGTCATCAAGCTTCTGTGCCCATCAGAAATGGGGAGGTCATTGTCCTGTGTGAGGGACAGAAGCTGCTGGTTCTGCCATGCTTTTTCAGCCCCCTGACAGCCTGAGCTCTTGATGTTTATGATGCTCACTTTGGAAGTATTAGAGTTGCTCCTTCCTGATTATCCTGGGCGTTTGGTATTGTGGATGCAGAATGGACTTGGAGTCAGAAAAGTCCTGCCTCAGACTTTTACTCTCCCCCTAGGCAAGTATGTAACCTTGCCCAACATCAGTTTCCTCTTTTGGAAAATGAGGATAATAATTTCAGCTCCCATTCTCACAGGGTTGTTGAGAGGTTCAAATGAGGCAGTATTTCTAAAATGCTTGGCAAACCTTACTCTATGCACGTTAGCAGTGATGATAATCATTATTGTTATGTGTAACCCTTGATAGTTTTCAAAAACCCCTTCACCTTTATTTAATCACTCGATCCCACTGAATGAATTGGAAAATTGCTGTGTCTCCTCTGAACCTCTGCTAACTTGAAGACCTAGACACCTGGGGCTTCTTGCTTCTCTAGGATCGCCTCTCAAAGCCAGAAGGACCTTCCAGCTATCAGAGTTCCTTGCTCCTGAGTCCTGGCAGCTTGGATTGGCAGGGGAACCATAGGCCTAAAGTCCGACAGCATCTTGTGGATTTCGGGCTCTAGACAGAAAGCTGTCTGGGATGAAAGCGGGGCAAGGGCCAAGCCTCCCTTCCAGTCAAGGGGAGACCACAAACTCCTTTCCCCTTCCCTGTCCCCCCTAGAAACACTTTGTCTTGGGATGGCCACACTAATTAGAGCGTATATTTCCTCCACTCAAGTCTCTGAGCACCTGCTTGGCCATATACAGATTATGCCAGTCATCTTGCCTTTGTAGCCTGGAGAAGAAAGAACTTTCAGGGGACAGAGTCTCTGGCAGTGTTGGAAGGGCTGTTGGGAAGGATGGATTCTCTCTGATCTGCCACTTCTCCGAGAGCAGGAGGAGGTGGAAGGTGTCTGAGGCAGGTCGAAGCAGCTCATGAAGAGCCTTCCTAATGAGAACTATCCGAGCGCTGGGTGGGATGTCTGGGGAGGTAGGGGGTTCCCTTTCATGGGGAAACTGGAAAGAAGTGAGAGGAGCACTTGTTAGTGGTGTGATAGAGAGGATCCTTTTAAAGGCAAGCTTAAATGAGAGACCTTTGAGGTTCCCTAAAACACTGAAATTCTGCCATCCTTTATTTGTCTGTAAGTTGTGTTTGGGGCCTCAAGGTGGCACAGTGAATAAAGGGGAGTCTGGAAAACTCGAGTTCAGATCCAGCCTCAGACACTTCCCAACTCTATGACCCCAGGCAGGTCACTTACTCCTGTTTGCCTCAGTTTCCTCAAATGTAAAGTAAATAGAGAAGGAAATGGCGGCCCACTCCAGTATCTTTGCCAAGAAAACTCACAAAGAGCGGGACGAGACTCAAAAATTGACTTAACAAAGACAACAATTGATTATAATAATGAATGACTTACACATATAGCTAGATCGTGATTGGTGTAAATAATGCATCCCTGAAGTGGTTGCATTATTTGAATTAATTGCACATTTCCACTGGACTAGAACCAATTACCATATTTTACATAAATTATAACTGCAAATAGTGTGGTTTCAAATGCGACACTTTTGAGGGTTCCACTAATCAGGACCAAGATGTATGGGCAGGGGCAGCTAGGTGGCGCAGTGGATAGAGTGCCAGTCCTGAAGTCAGGAAGTCCTGAGTTCAAATTTGACCTCAGACACTTAACACTTCCTAGTTGTATGACCCTGGGCAAGTCACTTAACCCCAATTGCCTCAGTAAAAAAAAAAAAAAAAAAATGTATGGGCAGTGTGTACCTTGGGTTGCATAGTTATTCATGAATATTTAAAACTGGAGTCAATTACATTCATCTTCTAGAACAGTCTGGTTTGCCAATCATTTCATGTATATATGTATACACACATAAATAATATGTTTGTATATACATGTATACACATAAAATGTCTTGTCTCCCTGAATAGTACGTGCTTCTCCTAAGTAGGGACAATGTCCTAGACCAGTGGTATCAAATTTAAATAAAAACAGCTCACTTTGAGCCACATATTGACTTAGAAAACTACAAATTAGCATTATCCATGTTGTATTATATTTTTATTTATTTTGTTAAATATTCCCCAAATATATTTTCATCTGCTTCAGGACATATTTAGGAATATTCCAGGCCATTCTTTAGGCAGGCTTAAATGAGACCTTTGAAGTTCCCTAAAACACTGAGATTCTGCCATCCCTTCTGTGTCTGTAAGCTGCGTTTGGGGTCTCAAGGTGGCACAATGAATAAAGTGGAGTCTGGAAAACCTAAGTTCAGACCCAGCCTCAGACACTTCCCAACTCTATGACCCCAGGCAGGTCATAGACCTGCCCCAGACACCTTTTTTTAAAAATCTCATAGATTGAGCACTATGCTAGTCAAATAATAATAATAATTCACTCTTCTCTAGCATTTCATCCTCACCAAACACTTTTCTTAGAACTCCGAAGCCTCAGGATGGCTCATTATCTCCATTACATGGCAGGGGCAGGGTCAGATAAAATGATTTGCCCTGAGCTGGTAGGCGGTGAGCCAGGATTCAAGTCTTCTGACTCCAACCTTGGTACTCCATCCTGCTGCTCTTAAGGAGGCAGAGAGGCTTTGGATTTCTGGGTTGATGGTCACTCCCTAAATTCTGAGACTGAGATTTCTCACCGACTTGGAGGGATTTTTTTCCTTTCAGCTTTTGATTTCATTTGATCAAAGGCAGCAGGGCAGAGTGGAAAGAATGCTAGAGTTGGAAATACCATTATTATTTGTTTGGGAGCTGGGAGCAGCCTCTCTGCCAGCTGTATGGAAGGAAGGTGCCCGACATGCAGAAGGCAAGGGGCCATTCCCAGTGGCTTGTCATGTGACTTCACCTTCTCCTTTCCCTGAATAGGAATTCCTGAAGGGATCAAGGATCTCCCACCTGGTGTGGCCCTGCCCTTGGAGTCCAACCTGAGCTTCATGAATGGGGTCAGCTTCACCAAAGGTTGCTACATCGGACAGGAGTTGACTGCTCGGACCCAGCACATGGGAGTGATCCGAAAACGCCTTTTCCCTATTAAGTTTTCAGGCCCCATCACAGCTGAAGGCATCTCTTCGGGGGCCACCGTCCTCACTGAGTCAGGAAAGCAGGTTGGGAAGTACCGGGCTGGGGAGGATGATGTGGGAATCGCTCTGCTTCGATCGGAGAAAATCAAAGTGCCCCTTTTTATCAAGACCTCTGAAGGTCAACAAGTGAACATTGTCCCTTCTGTGCCAGACTGGTGGCCAAAAGCTAACAAATAATCCCAATCCCCAGGAAGCGCTGATGGACTCTGGCCCATGTGCATGTCTACTCTCCCTCTTGACTTGTTGATGGTGGGGAGGGAGAGTGTGTGTGTGTGTGTGGGGGGGGGCCTGGCCTTTTTGCTTCAGCAGCTGGTATCCCTGCAGTTATCACAAAACAGGGAACACCATGTGAGGTTCCTCAGGACAAGAGCCAGAGTTCCCCAGGTGAGGACACCAGGGGGATGCTGGCCTGGGGACCAGGGACATCAGAAGAATGAGGATCCAAAGTCAGGCTGGATTTGCTGCCAGGGTAGCCTTAGGCCCTGACCACTGAGGGTGGGCAGGGGGAGAAGCCATAGCCCAGGGTTTCAGCCTCAGCTTAAGGAACCCCAGCTCAGGACTGAGGCTTGCTCTGCATTCTAGCTCCTTCCCAGAGCTTTTAGTTTTATTGTTGTAGAGACCTGCGTGCCCCTCCTCCTCCTCCTGCTGGTGCTGATCAACTCCTGGTTTCCCAGGTGAGCCCTGTGGCCTCCATGGGTTTCAGCCAAGGAACCAGACCATGCACCAGGGGGCTGGGTAAAACTGAATTGTTAGGTAGAATTTGACTAGCACTTGACTCTTGTGTTCATACTTTGATGAGAAATATCTTCCCTTTAGAACAAAAACAAATAAAACCCACTCTGTTCTAGGATCTAGGCCCCATATCTCTGCTGGGGCTCCCAGCAGTTTTGATCTCCTTATACAAAACAGTCTCTGACATCGAGGTTTCTTTAATGTCTCCTGCATCTGCTTAGCATGGACTTTTTGATGTCCTTGACTCAGGGGAGAAGGCAGTACCTGTCATGGCTGAGTCCAGATGTTACTGCAGACTGGATGGCACAATGGGGACATTTTGTGTCCTACTTTGGCTGAAAACATTCACCATTTGAACAAAAAGGGAAGGGGGAGGAGGAGAGATATTGTGGAGGAGCTCGAGTGTTGTCAGAATAAAGCCGGGGGTAGGGTCTGTTGCCCAGACTCAGTAGGTCGGGGAAGGGAATCTGGGCTTGTCCCTTGGAAAGGAATAGACTGCTAAGCTATCACCAGGTAAACACAGGAGATAGCCAAGTGGGGCTCCTGGCAACAATGGGGAAGATGCTTGTTTGCCTCAGAGTTATTGGAAGCCATCTTCTCCATCACACTTCTTTCGCAAGAGGCTGAACCTTCTTCACTGCCCTGGGACAATTCTGTAGCTCTAAAACAGTAATTCTGTTTGCTCACCTCAGCATCACTGGGCGTGAATGGCTGAGCCAGATCAAAGAGTAAAAGATCCTTACAGGATTTATTCCAGCCACATGTTACTGCTTAACCAACCCAGAAAGGGACCTCAAGTCTGAGAGACCTAAATCCAGTCTTTTTCCACCATTTGTGACCTTGGCCATGTCTCTTCTCTCTGTAAAACAATCCACATTCCCTTCTAGCTCTGCAATGGCAGTTCTGAACTTTGTCAGTCTGGTGAAACCTATTATCCCTTCAGAACATTTTAACTGCATAAAATAAGGAAAACAATTATATTGAAATAAAGTTATCAAAACATTTTAAAAAGAAACTCCAGGTTAAAAACCCTTGCTTTAGCTCCAACTGTCTTGTGACATTGAAAATAAGGTCAGATACAGCCAACCAACCTTTTGTAGGTTTTTTCATTTCCAGTCTAGGAACCTTGAGTTCCTTTGTGGGTGATAGAAGCACACAAATATACACACATACACATGTAGATTACACATGAATAAAAGTACTAATGCTCCAAAAAAAAAAAAAAGTTAGTTCATCTTCTTAAGATTAACTTTTATGGTAAGGAGTTTTTTTTGTTTTTTGTTTTAATCATTAAACCATGCCTCCTCAAGGGAAAATCCAACTGCACTTAAAAGTTCCTTGCATATGGTTTCTTGCCAAAAACTGGATAGGTCAGCCAAAAACTTTGGAAATCCTTACTTTGATGTTGCTTCCTGCTCAGAAATGATAGAAAAATGGGCAGTTTAGAAATGACTTTAATTATTTCTCTTCTGCCCCAGGTGAAATGAGATTTTCATCACCTGGACCAAAAGCCAACTGGCCAGTTAATGGTACACCTTCATTGACTCCAGTAGGAGCCCTGAGTCCCAGAGTAGGCCTTCCTCTGGAGGTGGGGAGTGGTTTCTTGATCAGCAATTTGAGAGTGACTACATTGGACTTTGGATTTAATTTATTTTTTATTTCGATATGGGTGTTTATATTCATATATATATGTATGTATATATATGTACATGTATACACACATATATGTATTATTCCATCCAAATGACAATTTAAAAAAACTATTACTTTGAGTCTTTTTTTTTTTTTTTTGTGAAGTAACTTTCCTGTATCTGTGAGACTCTCGTGGTGAATGCTAATTGTAAATAAATAAATAAATAAACAAACAAACAAATAAATAAATAAATAAAATCATAATGTTTGCCTAATAAAAAGTAGTTCTGTTAGTAATCTATGGATTCACCTGGTGGAGATAAAGTTTGGGGATGGGAGGGGATTCACCATTATAGGTTAATTGAGTTAAACAAACACTACATACCTAAAGTAAACAGAACACTACTAAGCCTTGGAATAGATACAAAGATTAGATAGGACATGCCTCTTGCCCTTCCAGAGGTCACAGTCTAGAGGGGAGGGGGAAAGGAGGATAGAGGGAGAGAGAGGCTGGAACGTTCTATTAAATTCAACAAGTATTTATTAAAGTGCCAACTATGCTGGGCACTATTGATGCAAATACAATGAATGAAACAATCTTTATTCACACACACACACACATAAATGCATATATGTGCCTTTGTAAAGCTCACAGTCTATAGGGTGTTAATTTTCTGTTCAACAAGTATGCATTAAGCACCTACTATCTACAGTGCCATTTGCTGGTTGGTTATTAAGGAAATTTCAGAAATTTAGATAAGACATTGATCCTACCCTAATGGGGAGATAAACAGCTATAATAAGTAAGAGTGGACCTCTCTGATGCAAGTGTGAGGTCCATAGAGGGAAAGGGTTATTATTGACCTGGGGTAGGGATAGGAAAATGAGGGAAGACTTCCTGGAGTAAGTGACATTTAAAAGATGGTTAGGAATTCAACACTATATTCACTTTGTGGTGTTGTCAGTGCAAAAAGTGAACCAACTTAGCTGGGAAGGCTTTGACTTATGGCCTGGCAATGAACTGTTATCCCAAGACCATTTTAGGAAATGTCAGTCAACAAACATTTATTAAGCACATTTACTGTCTGTGAGGGCACTGGAAATAAAAAGAGAGCAAAAACATGGAAAGGTGAAGCTTGAATAAGGATCAGCTGAGGACCTTCTGTATAGATTCTTTCCCATCACTACTCACTTACTTATGCCCCAAAGCACAGGCCAGTGCTTTGGGCTTCTGACTGTCATAAAAATGCTTAATATTAATTATTAATTAACTAGTAGGAATAAACAAGAGATTCAGGTAAGATTCAGAATATAGAGAAATCTCTGGCCCCCATGGGAACCTGTACTTGGAGTCTGTTGAGTCTCAACTGAGGATTAGGAAGAGAAACGAAGAACTAGCTTCAGATCCCAACTTTGTCACTTACTAAGTGTATGAGCCTGACCAAGTCACTTTCTCTATGTATCTCAGTTTCCTTAGCTGAAAATCAGGGAAGTTGGAATATATAATTTCTAAGGTAACTTCCACTTCCAAATCCAAATCTGGCCCTTTCCAAGAGAGTGATATCTATTCCACTTTAAAAAAAATTTTTTTTCAAGAAACATTTTCTAAGTGCCTATTGTATGTGGTGCATTGTGTTAATTGCTGGGGGAGACAAAAAAGTTTAGATGAGACATAATACATGATTCATGGAACTGACAGTCTGATGGGGGTAATGAATGGGCTTGGAATATAGTAAATGCTTTAAAAATTTTTTTTAATTAACAGAAGTTTTCCCTGACCTTTAAAATCAGCAAAAAAACATATTTAAATGAGGGATTGCAATGTATCTATCTATCACCAGATTACTTGTCTTTATATTTGTGCTACTGTATTTTCTGTTCCAACCACTCAATCCCATCTAAGAACTGTTTCTTTCTTCATGCATATACTTTAGCAACGTGTCTTTTTTTTAAGTCTTTTTTTTATTAAAGCTTTTTATTTTTCAAAACATATGCATAGATCATTCTGCAACATTAGCCCTTGCAAAACCTTGTGTTCCAGTACCCTCCACTTCTTCCACTCCCCTCCCCTAGATGGCAAGTAGTCTAATATATGTTAAACATGGTAGAAATATATGTTAAATCCAATATATGCATATATATTTTTACAATTATCTTGCTATACAAGAAAAATCAAATCAAACCAGAAAAGAAAATGATGAAGAAAACAAAATGCAAGCAAACAACAACAAAAAGCGAGAATGGTATGTTGTGAACCACACTTAGTTCCCACAGTCCTCTCTCTGGGTGTAGATGGCTCTTTTGATCACAAGAGCATTGGAACTGGTGTGAATCATCTCATTGTTGAAGAGAGCCATGTACATCAGAATTGATCATTGTATAATCTTGCTATTGCCATGTACAGTGGTTTCCTGGTTCTGCTCATTTTACTTAGTATCATTTTATGCAAGTCTCTCCAGACCTCCCTGAAATCATCCTCCTGATCATTCCTTATAAAACAATAATATTCTATAACATTCATATACTGTAGTTTATTCAGCCATTCTCCAATTGATGGGCATCCATTTAGTTCCCAGTTTCTTGCCACTACAAAAAGGACTGCCACTAACATTTTTGCACATATGGGCCCCTTTTCCTCTTGTAAGATCTCGTTAAGATATAAACTCAGAAACACGGTTGGGTCAAAGGGTATGCACAGTTTTGATAAATTGTTCTCTAGAATGGTTGGATCCATTCACAGTTCTACCAACAATGTATTAGTGCCCCAGTTTTCCCACATCCTCTCCAACATTTGTCATTATCTTTTCCTGTCATCTTAGCCAATCTGAGAGATGTGTAGTGGTACCTCAGAATTGCCTTAATTTGCATTTCTCTGATCAACAATGATTTAGAGCACCTTTTCATATGACTAGGGATGGTTTCAATTTCTTCATCTGAAAATTGTTCATATTCTTTGATCATTTATCAATTGGAGAATGGCTTGAATTCTTATAAATTTGGGTCAATTCTCTATATATTCTAGAACCCTTGAAGGTAAAAATGTTTTCCCAGTTATTGCTTCCCTTTTAATCTTGTCTGCATTAGTTTTGTTTGTGCAAAAACCTTTTAACTTAATATAATCAAAATTATCTATTTTGTGATCAGTAATGATCTCCAGTTCTTCTTTGGACACAAATTTCTTCCTCCTGCACAGATCTGAGAGGTAAACTATCCTATGTTCCTCTAATTTGTTTATGATATCATTCTTCATGTCTATATCATAAATCCATTTCAGCCTTATCTTGGTATACAGTGTTAGGTGTGAGTCAATGTCCAGTTTCTGTTATACTAGTTTCCAATTTTCTTGGCAGTTTTTGTCAAATAGAGAAAGAGAAGATTAAAATAAAGAGAAGATCAATGAATTGGGCTTGCAACTAAAAAAGCTAGGGAAAAAAATCAAATTAAAAACCCCCAATAAAATACCAAACTTGAAATTTTAAAAATAAAAGGAGAAATTAATAAAATTGAAAATAAAAAACTATTGAATTAATAAATAAAACTAAGAATTAGTTTTATGAAAAAACCAACAAAACAGATAAACCTTTAATTCATTTGATTAGAAAAAGAAAAGAGGAAAATCAAATTGTTAGTCTCAGAAATGAAAAGGGAGAACTTTCCACTAATGAACAGGAAATTAGAGCAACATTTCTTAAACCAATGTTTTTTTCCTACTCCTTTTAGGCACCAAAATGACCATCTATGACAGAGGCAATTCTTCCATCCTTTACCAGCAGATTTAAATCTTTTTATTTACATAAAAATACTTTTTGTTGTCCCTTTTTTTCCGATATGAATTGGGTAGTACCCTTAAGGGGACAATACCCTAAACTAGAATTATCTTCACTCTCCCTTTTTCTTCAGTTTCCATATGCAATCAGTTGACAAGTCTGGTCAGTTCTGCTACTTCAATGTCCCTCTTATCTCTCCCCTTCTCTACTCACACTAGATCCTCCACCTTTAGTTTCAGCTTGATTGGGGTAGAGAAAAACTTTAATTATTTGGATTAATTAGGAACAATATGCATTAGTGAAAGCTCATTCATATAATTCTGAGAATTTTGAGAAGTTGTAGATCCAGGCCCTGGAGTTCATGAGAGAATTGCTGGTGAGAAGTGAAGTTCTAAGGAATGACCTGTGGGACCCAGCCCATTAATGGATCCTCCTGGTAACCATGAGGCAGCATCCTGCATCAAGGAAGCAAGCAACTCATCCAACAGCTGTGCCATACATGGCAGGGCATGTAGTAGGGCAAATATTCATAGCACATGATGATGTGTATTTTCTCTCATGTTTACAATAATGGACAGAGATGATGGAGGGTAGAATGGGGAAATATGTTTGCCCTTGTGTTCTTGTTTTCTTTTCAGTAAATTTCTCTGTAACAATTGTTACAAATGATGTTGAGATGTAGCAATCATCTGAGGAGCCAACTTAACCAGTGCAAATGAAAAGTGAAATTAACACCCTTGGAGCCTGAGTTTCATTTTTAGTATATAAAATATTTTCTAAAAATATATTTCCTTAAACATATCCAAATTACATTTTTACAAACGTTAAACATTAATTTTTTAAAATTTCAAGTTCCAAATTTTCTCCTTATTCCTCTCTCACCCCTTGAGAAGTCAAGCAATATAACATACATTATAAATGTGAAATCATTTAGCATCAAATATAAATTGGTATTTAAAACTCTTCACAATTTGCTTATCTCTCCCGTCTTACTATATACTTCACTCTTTTCCAAGCACACTGCAGTCTAGATGTAAGAGCCTGCTTCCATTTCTTATGCATGCAAGCATCTTATGCATGATGTATATTTCCTATCTCCTTGCCTTTGCATTAACTAACAATTCCTGAAATACTCTCCTTCCTGACCTTTACCTCTTAGAACCCCTGACTTCCTTTAAGACTTATTACAAGTACAGCCCTCTGTAGAAAGCCTTTCCTAGTCCCTCATCTAGCTGAGAGAACTTTTTTCCCCTAAGGTTAACTTCCATCTGCTCTATGTATTTGATATATCCCTATTTTATGTATGTTTCCCTTATTAGACTAGCAAATGCTACCAAATATTCAGCCAGGATTCTAAAAATGCTGTATTATTGGTACCCCTGTGATTGTGGCCAAGTCACTAACCTGTCTTTTCAATTTCTTCATAAAATGAGACCAACAGTAGGACCTACCCATATCTTGGGATTATTGTAAATATAAGAAAATATAAAGCAATCTGCAAAGAGTTACATGCTAGCTATTATTGTCAAATTATTCAATCACCATTTAACTCTGTACATTGCCTGGCACACAGTAAAATTTTAATCAATTAATTGAATGATTAAGTTGTGAAAATCAAAACTAAAACCAAATCTTTGTCAAAGAACAACCAATGATGTCAGCTCCATCCACTTTAGGTTGTATTTTTATTTTTTTATTTTTTTTAGTGGGGCTGCCAGTGTAGGCTCCCATACTATGGGTAGAGGTGCAGGGGAGAAGACCAGTCAGGGGCTCTGTGACTGCTAGGCTGTAATCCCCTCTCGGACTGTTTCCCTATTTGGATAAAGGAAGGGTTAGACGACCTCTAGAGTTGTTTCCATCAGGGACCTATGAAAGTCTGGTTTGTTTGCCGCTTTGCCGGGAGACCTGGCGGACTCCCAACTACCGGGGCTCCAAACCCTCGGGCCCCAGCCCAACGAAGCCGCCAAGCTCCCCCGCGTAGCCTTGAGGACAGGCAGGCAGGAGTGGGAAAAAGTCTGAGAAGCGCGCAGAGCCGAGCGGGAACCTGTTTCCCCGCCTCCTTGCCCGCTTCCTTCTCCTAGGCAACGGACAGAAACTGACGTGAGACACCGGGTATTCAATCTAAATCAAAAATTGGGCGGGATTAAGGGAAGAGGAGGTGCGCGCGCAGCCAGACGTGATTCTGCTCCCCCGCCTCCTACTCCTAGGTGGCAGGCAGATTGGAGGAACTCGACTGAAGGGCAGGAGTAGGGACGGACCGAAAGCGGAGAGGAAATGCGCGCACATCCTCGGAACTGAGTGGGTGGGACTTGATGCTGCCTGGACCACGACTTCCGAGTCTCCTTTAGAGCTAGTGGCTAGGGGGCTGGGGCTGGTACTTGAGGCGGGAGGTCGGAACAGGGAGCGCGATGGTGGCCAACAGTGCGGAACCCGTGACTTCGCGTGCTGCCACCGCCGCCGAGGCTTGCTACCCTGAGGTGAGGAAGAGCAAGGGGCGGCCTGGCGGGTGAACTACGGGTCTTGCGTTCGCCCCTTCTCTCTGCGGCGATGAATTGACCGCTGTTCAAGGTAGCATGCGGAGGAGGAAGGGAAGGGGACGGGAGGATGCTCTCGGAGAACCCTGAGGCCGGAGCGTGCGCCCCTAAGTCGGGTTTTGCGCCCCTCCTATCGTCGGGGTCGTGCTGGTCCTCTCTGTCTCGTCTCCCTACTGGACTCCCAGCTCTTTTGAGGGTGGGATTCCATCTCGTCTAAACTTATGTCTCCTGAAGAATGCACTTATTAATAAATAATGGGCACTTGTGCTGCGACATTTGTTAAGTAGCCGCTGTGTTCCCAGGACTGTGTAAGATCTAAATTCGAAGACAAAATAGCAAAACCAGCCCCAACCCACGAGAAGTCATGAGTTAATCTTTACACTCCATTAAGCAATTTATCCCACTTTGAGACCACTTTTAATTTTTAGCAGATTTTTTTAATCATCAGTACAATAATCCAAGATAATTTCAAAGGACTGATGATGAAAACTTCTGCCCGCCTCCAAAGAGAGAACTGATGATGAACTTTGAAAGCAGATTGAAGCATGCTTTTTTCTCTTTATTTTTCTTACTTTTTTGGAGTGACTAATACGGAATTATGGGAATTACGTTTTGCATGACTTCACATGTATAATTGCCTCTGAAACATTCATCCATTATCTCTGGCTCTGCCTGCTAGGGTCAGGCAGAATTAAGTCTAGTAACTTCCATATGACAGTTCTGTATGTAGTAACAATCTTTCAGACAAAGGATACTTCTTGTTAATGAAAAACTCTTTCAAAGAAATGAAAGACAATTATGGAGTGTCAGTATGAGAAGGAACCTTTCTCCTCCATTCCCTTTATTTTACAGAGAAGGCTGAAACTCAGCCTTCTCTGTGATTAAATTTGTAATTAAAACCCAGTGCCTACCAGCTTGCCTCTAGAATCTGGAATCACAGACTATTAGAATTCTAAAACACATGTAACTAATAAGAAAGTTATACTTTTGATGTGTTAAATTTGCCACTCATATCATTTTGATAAGCACTCTAATCAGCTATTAGAAAACATAACCAAATGAATTGTTGGATAATTAAAATGGTAAATCAAGGGGTGTTTTTTCTTCTCAGTATTTAATGCCAGTTTTTCTCCTTTTACATTTATCATGTGCTACATTTTAAAACATTTTGCTGGAATTGGTATGGCTAGTTGTGAACTGCCAAAGGATATCAGGGGTTTTTGCACATTTAGCTGTACCTGCTCAATTCATGATTTACCTTACTTTGAAATGTATTCTGCATTTTTGACACTTGATTCTGGTTTAAAGGAATGTGGATTTGGATTTGGATTTGGATTTGGAATGGAGATATGGGGCAATCCAAAAAGTACCAGCTGTATTTGGATTCAGAGACCTTGGTTTCAAATCCTACCCCTGGGATCCTGATTTTCTCATTTAACCTTGTTGGGCCTCACTTTATGCTTCTGCTAAGGGAGTTGAATTAGATATCTGAAGTCCCTTCTACTTCTAATTGTATGATCCTGTGGTCCTATTATCCGGCCCTTAAATGGTGTTTAATAGCTTTGTCACTTCTGGCAGGCAAGCTGCTTCCCCTTTTTGAACTCATTTCCTCACCTGAATAATGAGGGTAGTGATACTTGCCTACCTTACAGGTTTGTTGGGAGAAGCAAATGAGATCATATATATATATATATATGCTGTTTGTGTTTTAACAAGAAGGGAGTTTGCCCTGGGTCTCTGAAATTCAGTCAACCACAAATTTCTTCCTGCTTGAAGATTGGTTATGTGTCAGACTAGTCAGAGGTAGCACTAAATGTTACAATGTGATATAGTGGAGAGAGTTCTGGATTTTGGAATCAGATCTTGGTTTGCCATTTACAAAGACCTGAGTTATTTTGGTAAAGTTAGTAAACTCATCCTAGGGGGTTGTATGAAATGATCTTGGGGGGGGGTGTCTCTGCTCTAAATCTGTCATTGAATGACCTTGCCTTTGTCAGGAGGATTTCTCATGGTTTCTCTGTAACTCCTCAAGTATCAACAACTTTGTACAAGATAAAGTGAGAGGGGACAATTGGAGAGGAGTAAGGTAGAAAGTATCCCAGAATCTCTATTTTGCTATCTTTTGGTTAGTTTGTTAACTTTTAAATGATCCTTTCTGCAATTAGGACACATTCCTCAAAGGATGTTATCTCTAGCAGCTTAATAGTTTGCATTTAGGAAAGAAAATGTATCTTTTAAGAATTTCTCCTGATTGTCTTTATTGTAGTCCTCTTGGCTATGTAAAAACTCTCATGCCACTCACATACTGAGTTAACAGTGATTTTTGAAAGCATCTATTACAATTGTATTTGAAAAGGAGTCCATTCTACCACTATTCCACTATTACTTGAATACCTCCATGGGGCAGCTAGGTGGCGCAGTGGATAGAGCACCAACCCTGAAGTCAGGAGGACCTGAGTTCACATGTGGTCTCAGACACTTAACATTCCCTAGCTGTATGACCCTGGGCAAGTCACTTAACCTCAATTGCCTCAGCAAAAAGCAAAAAAAAAAAAAAAAAAAAAATACCTCCAGTAATGGGAAACTTACTAAGGCAATTTATACCACTTTGATACAACTTTAATTTTTGCCAAATTTTTTTTTTCTTCAATATGTTGGACATGAAAACAGCCTCTGTGCAGAATTCTCCCATTATCCCTGGTTCTCCGCTAGAGTCAAGTAGAGGAAGTCTAATATTTCTTTCATAAGATAGTTCTTCAAATAATAACTATCAATAATAACTAATAACTAACAGTAATTTGCCCTTTAGAACGATATAATCCTAGGCAATCTGTCAGTAAACATATATTAAGTGCTTAATGTGTACCAGGCTCAGTGCTAAACCTTCAGGATATAAATAAGTATAAAAGACAGTCTCTGCCCTTAAGGAGCTCCCAATTGATTGGGGAAGACATCAATCAAACAAAACATACACACATAAACTATATACAGAATAAAGAGAAAATAAGTAAGAGAGGGAAGACATTAGAATTACAAGGGCCTGGGGAAATTTTTCTGTAGGTGAATTTTAGTTGGGCTTTAAAGAATCCAGGCAAGCTGGAAGAGAGAGATGAGAGGGCATACCAGGTATAAGGGGCCAGTCATTAGATTAAAAACAGTAATTGGTGGGGATTAAGGTGTAAAAAGACTAGAAAGGTAGGGATGAAGGGACTGAGTTGTGAAGGATTTTGAATGCCAAATAGAGGATTTTGTAATTTGAAGTATTATAGATGGAGAAAAGAAGAGAGCCTAGGACAGAGCCCTGAGAAAGACCTCATGAAGCCATGATCTGGAAGGGGAACCAGCAAAGGAGCCTGGGAAGGAAGGGTCTAATAGGTAGAAGGAGAACCAGGAGAGTAGGTGAGAAGTGTCAAAGGTTGCAGAAAGGTTGAAAAGAATGGGGAGTGAAAAAAGGCCATTGGATTTGGTTACTAAGATGATCAGAAACTTTGGTGAGAGTGGTTAGTTTGGAATGATGAGGTCAGAAAATAAAGTGGGGTTAAGATAAAGGTCAAAAGAGAAAGTGGAGGCATCTACTATAGATGGCCTGTTTGTTGAGCCGCAAAGAGCAGAAGAAACTTAACAAATCTGTGCTTGGAGCCTAGGTCATTCATTAAAACACATCACTAGAAACAAGAACACACTGGTGAAGGCTCCCTTTAGTACATCCCTTTTTTGGGGACCATGTGACTAGAGGGAACTTACAGTACTCTACTACCCCTCCTAGCCATGAAGACCTCCCCTAGACAAAATGGACAAAATTATCTGGCTCACCGGTTTGTTTACAGATAAAGGTTACTGTAGAGATAAGCATCTGCTGGATTTTGCAATGTTCTTTGTAATGTCTTTATCTCTGATGTATTAATAGTTACTTGAATGAATGAATAAATATATGGTTTTTAGAATTTTATAGCAGGATGAAACCTTAGAGATCAGGTTTAATTGTGAAAAGTTGGTCTGCTGTGGGAGATGATGCCTTTATCCTTTGGGGGGATTACTTGTTATCTGACCTTGAGCAATTAACCCCTTTTTCCCATCTCTGTAAATAGGGTGCATAACGTCTCTGCTGCTATATACACTGAATTATTCAGTGGTCTAAATGAGAAAATACTAGTATGTGAAAGCAGTAAATATCAAAGGATTGTTAACTATATTTTGGGAATTTTCACACTAAAGTAATTTAACATTTCCTATGGAAATTGCTTATGATCACAGAACTTTATTGGCCACAGAAAATAAATGCCTAGTCTTTTGAATCAGCAAAACTATAGTGATTGGAAAATAGCAGACCAATGCAAACTGTTATCTTCTCATTTTCCCAGTAGAAATCCATCTACCCTTAAGCTCCCACTTTTTGTAGTGATTTAAAGCTTATAAATTACTCCTTTTTCTTACTTCAAAAACAGTCTAGAGGCTTCATATGCTGTTGGTTTGAGGGAAGGTTAGAGGAGGTTACAGAGACTCCTGTCTGATCTCTGCCATCTTGGCTCCACCTCCAGAAATGAAAGAAATTACTCCTTTTTCTTATGCACATATTATTATCTTTAGTTTTCTATGAAGAGACCGGGCTCAGAGATATCTTGCACTTATTAGGATCAGAGATGGGCTTCAAACTGAGTCTTCTGGATTTTAAATTTGATGCTTTCTGCTATATTACACACTGCATCTCACCATAAAGAATCTCTTAGGTTATTTTTTTCTTTATTTCTTTTGTAGGAGAAACTTTGGTATATGTGTTACTTGGTATACAAAAATGACTTTTGAACCTTTAAAAACACAAATCCACACATATTTACTTGCTACTGAGAAAAGAGCAGACAATCCTGAAGAAAGCATTTAAAAGGAAAGTTGAGCCAATACAAGTTCACTGCTTTAATTTAGAACTTCAGTTCCAGGCACATCTAAAATTAGGTTCCCCACAACATCTGTGGCGGTTGGTAATCCCTTAGCAGCAGTGTTGGAAAAGGAAAGAAGAGGCCCTTTGGGATTTGTTGACATTTCCTTGAGCCTGGTCAGCAATCTTCCTGATTGTCCATAATCACCACTCTTCACTGGAGGTTGGAAGGAGGAGGTACTCCTAGAGACAAGCTGATCCTGTTGCTATCTGAATAGGGTTACACTGTTTCCTGGAGACTTTACAGAAGTTTGATATTAATCTTGGATGGGATAACCATGTTGGGCAGTGTGCCTGTATTTGATAGTGCTAAAAGTAAAACTGAACTTCTTATTCTCTCTCCCTCTAGGCACCTTTAAGCATTTGTTGCTCTCTGTGCCTTTTCCCCTTTGTTTTTTCTTTTTGAGCTGCTGATGTTATGTTAGAGAATGTTTGTTCCAGGGGAAAAAAGCAGTGGGGGATTTATGGCCTATTTTGCTCATTCTCACTGCTGCCACCATTCAGGTTTAGTTCTTTTTTTACTCTTGGAATTCTTCTGGAATATTGTAATAACTTCCAAAACAATTCCCTGGTCCCTTTCCCCCACCTCCCCATTCTATCCTTCCAGCACACACAACTACCCTGTTTTCTTTGTAATACACAGCCCCACTCATATAAAATTCCAGTAAAATCTAAAAAAAAAAAAAAAAAAAAGCCTTAGCCTTTGGTTCAGAAGTCCCTTTTCCATCTGCTCCAGTCTGATTTTACATTAAGGGAGAGGGAAATATCTCTGAGTGCTTTGCTTTTAGAGATGAGAGAAAAGAAGGCCAGAGGGGAAGTGATTTGCACATAGCCAGTATAGAACAGATCCAGAGCATCTGGTGTCTTCGTCCATGGTGTTTTCTGCTGTAACCAACCTACCTTTATACCCCACATCTTATGTTGATGCTCTTTATGTGGCTAGATTTTAAGTTGCCCTAGGCCAGGACTTTGTATCCTCTTCTTTGTGGTTCCTGCTCAGCCCTTGAGAAAACAATTGGAATTAAAAAATTCACATTTTGAGCACTTTCAACTATTGGATTCCCCTCTGGAGAGAAGACTCCTGGGTCCGAAGGGTCAACTTTAACTAGCCACTTCTTTTTCTGTGACTTGACTTTTAAGCTCTCTGGGCCTCAGTTTCCTCAGTTGTAACATAGGTTCTATCTCTTCTTTTTTCCTATGAACTTGACTGTTGAAACAAACCAAGGTGAACTGCCTGCTGTGAGGCCATTTCCCGAGCCTTGGGAATGGCTTGTAGTGCTGATAGTTGGGCTGGGGAGGGGGAGTTGCTGCCACTCCAAGGACTAGCCTCAGGTCCGCCCCTTTGGCTTGGGCAGTGACATCGTGAGGGGCAAAAAGCCAAAGAGGGGCTAGCTCCTGGGGCCCGCGAAGGACGGCCTGGGGGGGAGCCGGGCGTGGTCCCGGCAGCGAGGCTCCCCACCCAGAGGGAGCCCCCTGCACGAAGCCTTGATTCCTCGTGTGCTTCCTGTTACTCCATTTCTAGGGGACAGCCGGAGCCAGGGTGGAGGCACGCTGACCATAGCCTGGCAACAGTTTCTATACGCAGAGACTCGGGCTTGGGGCCGCCGCGGCTGCTGCTTCCTGGTACGGTTGTTAGGGAAACCCGGGAGATCCGACCACTGACCATCGGAGCCAGCCCAGCCCACTCTGCTTGGTCCCTGGAGAGCCGGCCCGCCCAGGACTGGGTTGCTCTAAGCCTTCGAGTCGATAGTCACGGCCGGTTTTGCTTTGAGGCCCTGGCGTTTTAGATGGAATCTTGGTAGTGATTTTTTTTTAGGGGAGGGAAGCTACTATGAATGTTTTACAGATATCCCAACCTTTGTTGGGACTTTTGTCCCTCTTAAATCTTGCTGCTGTTTTCTGATGACTGGGACATATAAAAAGTTTGTCTTCCCCTTAGTACCATGATGGAAGCTGACTAACTGGCATGAAGGGACTGCTTTTTAAAAACTCCTTTGGCTGCCAGTATTTTCTTGCCCTAGGAATAAATGGGTTTATTGGACATTTGGAAGTCCAAAGGAAGTTAGAGAAACTACTTAAAGCATCTCTTGCTAAATGTGTCTACATTTTCCAAATGTATTCCATTTGGTTGTAATATATTTTTCTATACTTGTGCTGCCAAACTTAGTTTGTAGCTTCTTAATTTGCGTGTAAAATCTTTATATTCTCTGGTTTAAAAAATTAAATATAGTCGATATGGAAATGTGATTTTTGAATTTAACTATGGGTATGGTTTTTTTGTTTGTTTTTGTTTTGTTTTTAAGTAATCTCAAAGAGACTTTGGCACAAAACCAACCAAAAAAATTGCATTTTAACCTTTTTTTATATAAGCATTCCCCTCTTCCCAGGGCATAAATTTGATAATATTTTCTAGCACTTCTCAGTTTGCTGAACTATTTGCAACAAACTTGTGAAATAATAACAAGCATAAGATAATAATAGTAAGTTTTCCCTCCTTGGACATTAATATTATTTTGCTTACCCTTAAGGTAGTGTAACATAGAACGAACAGCCTTGGAGTTGTGAAACCCTGGTTTTAAACCCTGCTTCTGGCATCTACTACCTGTTTGGCCCTGGCTGAGATTTCTGTGTGACCCTATACATTGCAGAGCAAAGATGGTTACTACAGGTATTAGGCAGATGCAGAAATTGAGTTAGTTTGATTGTGCCTTGGATAAATTCAGTTCAACAAACATTATTACAAAAATGAGAAATGAAAGCTCTTGCCTTCAGAGAATTTAGATTCTTCCAGATTAGATGGCCCAGAAATCTTAGAGTTTAGACAAAAATTCCAGAAGCAAAACTAGATTATGCTTCTCCCATCGTGTTATTTATCATTGCTACTTAGTGCCTCTGACTCCTAAAGTAAAAAACTTTGGGAAAATTGTTCAGCTTTCTCGAGCTTTGAAACAGGTGGTTGAGAATTGTTTCTTTAGATAAAATTTACTGTGAGTAATGTTCTTTTAACCTTGAGGTGCTTCTTTTGAAGTGAGTATGTTTAATTGAAGAAAAGAATATCCTGTTCTTTCTGTAATGGTTGAAGTGTCCTGCAGCTTCCTGAAAGTAGGAGGTTGCACTGATGATTTCTGTTCAGGTGACCCCCGATGTTCTTTTTTAACTGCTGTAATTTGATCTTAGGGGATCAAAGTAATCTACATTTGTACCTGTGATTCTGGGTTTTGATAGTTGCTTGTTTTTAAACAGGTCAAACCAGGGCTCACGACCTTAAATTCCTATTCATACGGCAATAACCAAGGCTTGTGGAAAGAAACCATGCTGAGTGAGGACATGGTTCAAACGGGGGACTGTTTCGATCTTTATAAATCGCAGGTGAGCAAAGACTAATGATATATTTTTACAAGGGTGAATATTGACTTTAAAATGTTTATTATGAGCTGTGTAATCTCATGGAAAAATCATTAGAGTTTTCTGTGCCTTAATTGTTCCACTGTACAGTCAGACAGTATCATCTCTAAGGTTCCTTCTGGCTTCAATTCTATAATTCTTTTATAACTTTAATTTTCTGATAATGACTATTTATTAAGACTTTAAGATTTGTCAAGTACTTTCCTAACAATAATCCTAGTACACAATAGTAGGAGCATTATCTCAATTTGCAGAGGAAAATGTTTAGGCATTTAAAGTTTAAATAAATATTTGCCCATTGTAATAAAACTTCTAAATTCCAGAATTGGGATTCAAACTCAGGTCTTCTGAATCAATAATTAATGCTCTTTTCACATTACTGAGCTGCCACCTGAACATGTTTTTAGTTGGATAGAGGAAATTGGGCTCAACAGATGGGATAGCAGGTTAGGCTTTTAGATTTTACTACTTACCTTCCTGATGCTGAACTCCTCTGACTTTTGGTTCAGGTGAGTCAGTAAATCTGTGGAAAGTCTTAGACTTGGGAGAATTTTTTTTAAAGTTGTGTCTTCAGAGTATTTATTTTCTTGGCTTGAATAAAAATTTTTTGAGATGGGAATTTGAGTTTTCTTTACTTAGCCTTATAATCCTAGTGCATTCCTTAAAAGCAATGAGCATGTTGGTCTTTTACAGCTAAATAACTTCCAGCTATTAATTCTCTGGACTTATTACAGTTTTCTATGGCATTGCCAAAAATATTTGAGAAGATCCCTTAGCAAGAACCTTTACCACTTTGGTATTCATGATAAGGTTTTATGTTTAAACTTTACTTAATAATGTTTTATATTGAAACTATGATTTCTGCATTGATTTTACTTAGCTAATAACTTAGACTAAACTTTATATGGATATCTGCCTGTTACATGTATGTGATTATCTGGAAATAAAAATATATCGGCCTAAAATTTAAATCTGACAATTTGGATAAATTGAAATTTATTGTTTTCACTGACTTTTCCTTCTCTTTATAAAAAGGGAATCAGCAAGCTTTTGGAAAAAGATTTTCTACATCAGATCCCATCTTTACAGACACCTGGTTGACTGAATTGTATAGAGAGAATACAAGCGCTTATTATCCATGTTCTTAATTTATTACTGAAAAGGCAGGGGAGGGAGATAGGCATTTGGCTTGGTAGAGCAAAATTCAACTTTAAGGGCTTTTCCCTGACCAGAAATATTTTTATATCTGCCAGAATCATATAAGATTCCTTGGTCAATGCTAAACACAAAGATACATTTGGCATTAGTCTTCTGATTATTAAATTCAAGTGAAACATAAAACAAAAAAAAATAAAATAAAAAAAAGAGTTGTAACTGCCTAAAAAAAAAACAACAAATATAAAAACTTCATGCAAAATGACCCAGATTTAAGTAATGAAAATAAATAAACTACCATCAAATAATAAAAAAAAAAAAAAGAGAGAGAGAGAAACATAAAACAGAAATGGATTCTCTCCATTTGGGTTTGCCCTTCTCTTGGAATATGACTCTCCAGTGCAAGGCCCAAGAGCAAGAGGAGTTCCTTATTGATGATGAGCCCTCCCAGATAATCCTAGGTATTCTTATGTTTATATAATGTTGTGCTGTTCTCATCGAGGCCCAAAACATTGTAGAACCTTTTTAGTGGAATGGTTTATCTAGATACAGATATATATACATTGTAAAATCTTTTTTTTTTTTTTTTTTTTTTTTTTTTTTTGCTTTTTTGCTGAGGCAATTGGGGTTAAGTAACTTGCCCAGGGTCACACAGCTAGGAAGTGTCTGAGACCAGATTTGAACTCAGGTCCTCCTGACTTCAGGGCTGGTGCTTTAACCACTGCACCACCTAGCTGCCCCATTGTAGAATCTTTTAAGTGAAGTAGTTTATATATATATAAAATCAAACACTCAGCCTAACAATCCATATAGGATAATTAAAATTGATGGAAAATTATGGTGGTGAGGGGGAGTCATGTCATGCTAAGACTTGTCTAGACTATGTTAGGTAGTTGACTAATCCAATGAATTATTGTATCAATAAATATATCTGGGACAGACACAGCAGCTGGACAAATGAAGACTGATAATTAAATGGGAGGGAGAGAATAGGTTGGGTTTTATTTAAAGGACTGTACAGTAGTTTTAATCAGCCTGTTTTCTTATTCTCTGGTACAATGTCCCACTTTTTTTTTTTTTAACATAAATGTTCTCTTGATAATGTTGTGGAGACATTTTAGTGATGAAGAAACTTGATCACACCAGAGGGAAGTGTAAGAGCTGGGATTTGAAACCATCTTCTAACCTACTCCTACATTGTACTGAGTTTTAAAGAAGACTTAAAGGGAAATAGCCAAATGCATGGTGGATGCCCATGGGCCATCCCATATTGCTGGTGATGATTGAAATGCAGGAAGTATAGGAAGAATATAAGAAATGTAGGGAAAGAGGTGAGCAAGTCATATGATGTGAAAGAGTAGAACAGATGAGATGGCCAACTTGAATACCCAGTTGGTTCCTATGACCTTAGGGAGGACCTCCCTCACTCTAGTAATTGAATTCACTGAGAAAAGGCTATATATAACATTACACAAAAATAGAATCAGATGAAAAGGTAGATAAGTTCCATGTGCACAAATATGGGAATATCTGTATCAGTGAGAACACAGAGCCAATGAAATATTGAAGAAATTCCTTCCACTTTTATTTATACAAATGCCATATTAGTATAGTGTTTTACCATTTTCTTCTTTCCCACTTAACAGTTTTTAATTTTTTTCAATTATTTATAATTTCCAACATTCATTTTTGTAAGATTTTGAATTCACATTTTTTTCTCCCTCCTTTCCTTCCTCCCCAAAACAGCAAAGAATCTGATGTAGGTTATACATATAACGTCATTTTAAACATTTCCATAGTAAGTCATGTAGTGAAAGAAAAATCAGAAAAAAAGTGAAAAACCACAAGAAAGAAAAAAGGCCAAAAAAGTGAAAATAGTATGCTCCATAGTTCTTTCTCTATTTGTGGATAGAATTTTCCATCATGAGTCCTTTGGAACTATCTTGGATCACTATATTACTGAGAAGAGCTAAGTCTGTCATAGTGGATCTTTCACACAATCTTGCTGTTACTGTATACAATGTTCTGTTTTTGGTGACTTCATTCAGCATAAGTTCATGTAAGTTTGTTCAGGTTTTTCTGACATCTGCCTCATCATTTCTTATAGAACAATAGTATTCTATTACATTCATATAACACAACTTATTCAACCATTCTCCAGTTGATGGATAGCCCCTTAATTTCTTGTTTCTTTTACAGCAAAAGGAACTGTACAAAATTTTTGCACATGTGGGTCCTTTCTCCTCTTTTATGATCTCTTTGGGATACAGAACCAGTAGAGACAATGCTGAATCAAAGGATATGCACACTTTTATAGCTCTTTGGGCATAGCTCCAAATTGTTCTCCCGAATGGTTGGATCAGTTCACAACTTCATCAGCAGTACATTAGTGTCTCAGTTTTCCCACATCCCTTCCAGAATTTATCATTTTCTTTTTCTGTCATCTTGTACTTTGTAGTTTTCAAAATATTCATTTACTAGTAGAGGCAGTGTGGTGCATTGGAAAGCTCCTCACTGGGATTGGGGTTGAAAGCCTCAAAGCGTTTGCTTCTTCTGGGACCTAGGACAGATCAGTAAACTCAAGCTTATTTGCACTGCTCTAAACTTGGAGTAGATGGTCTCTGAAGTAATTTCTTTTCTTTTTTCTTTTTCTTTAAATTTTATTAGAACTTTTTATTTATAAAACATGCATGGGTAATTTTTCAACATTGACCCTTGAAAAGCCATCTGTTCCACATTATCCCCTCCTTCTTCCCACCCCCTCCCCTAGATGGCAGATAGTCCAATACATGTTAAATATGTTAAAATATATGTTAAATCCAATATATGTATACATATTTATACAGTTATTTTGCTGCAGAAGAAAAATCTGATCAAGAAGGGAAAAAAAAACTGATAAAGAAAACAAAATGCAAGCAAACAACAGATAGTGAGAATGCTATGTTGTGGTCTACACTCAGTTCCCACAGTCTCTCTTCATCACCGAACAGTTGGACTCATTTGAATCATCTCATTGTTGAAGAGAGCCATGTCTGAAGTCATTTCTAAATCTCTGTAAATCCTCTTGTAATCTTAACATCCATTCTTAGGACAGTCTGTAGAGGAGGCAGAGAATAGGCATTCTCCCCATTTACAGAAATGGAAACCAGCTTAGAGGCTAAAAGTGGTGGAACTAGGATTTAGAACCCCAGGGGTTCTCATTCCATTATACCATGCTGGCTTTCAGTAGCTATATAAAAACATAGTCTTTCTGAATGTTTTTTAAATAATTTTTTTCCTTTTTATTCTGTTCTAATTAATTATTTAATGTAAAAATAATGATTTTAAATAACAAACCAACTAAACTATTTGATGTTTAAAAAACAATTTTCAACAAAAAGTTATTTGTAACATTAATCTCTTTATTGATTTAATTTGTTGTATTGTTAATATAACATATACATATATTTTTTTTAAATGGAGCATGACTTGTCTTACTGAATGTATATATAAAAGTCTACTCAGTGAATGGAGAGAGGACATAGGCTAGTAAGAAGAAACATAGGTATGTTATTGTTTTACTATATGCCTGTTGGTGTTGGTGGGCTTGTCACACAGCAGTCTCTGTGTTCCGGTTAAGCCATGAGATGTAACACTGTAATTAAACAGCAACCCAATCCCAAAGAGAAGTGGCAAGAGTCTGAGCCTTTTATGTCTTGCCTTTTAACTAATGCCCCAGACAGAGAATGGGTCAGAAATATCTAAAGAGCTTCTAGGATCAAGCAGAACTTCCTAATTTGAGGGTAGAAGCATCTTATCCTCTGGGTAGTTCACTAGCTTTATATTCCCTTCTTTATGCATCTATGTTGTTAGTGAATGATAAAAATATGGAGTTCCAAAAGGTGCTCAATGGCTCTAATTCTGTTGGCCTTGGCAAGCTGTACTATGCCTTCATCATATCTTAGACACATACCAGTGCCAGATTAATTTAACCTAAAATATCATTTTCATTTTACCATTCTCCTGCTCAGACCTTCTTCCCCCCTCCCCTTCATTCCTTCCTTTTTAATTTTTATATATAGTTCGAAATTCTCTCCTCCCCCACCCATTGAGAAGGCAAGAAAGATGATATCTATTATACATATAAAGGCATACAAAAATTTCCACATTAGCCATGTTGTGAGGTGGAGACAAGCAAGAAAAATAAAGGAAAACAACATGTTTCGTTTGCAGTGAGTTCTTCAGTTCTCTCCTTGTAGATGGATAGCATTTTTCACCATGAGTCCTTTGGAATTGTCTTGGATCATCACATCTATGGTATCCCTCAGAGCAATTAATTCTTTCACAGTGAGTTTTCCTCCTAAACCTTGTATCTTCAACTTCTTATTTTATATTCTTGCTCTGTTCAAGCTGGTATTTATCCCCAAAACAAGCCTTATATGTTGCTACCTGACTGCTAAGGCTTCGCTCCCCTGATCTAGGCTATATATATATTTTTTCCATTTCCTCCTCTTTTTCCAAATTCTATTCATCCTTTAAGGTTCAGTTTCTCACCCTTGATATTTCCTTGTACCACATTACTTATAGAAATACCACTTACTAACTAGTAAAACTCTAGAATGATAGATCTGGAAGGATTTGCTAATCTAATCCAACTCCCTTATTTTGAAGAGAAAGAAACTCGGAATAAAGAAAGATTAAGTTATTTGTCCAAGATCTCACAGTTAGTAAGACTAGTCGGGGAGATTAGTCAGACTAATTGGGGTTTTTTTGGTGGTTGTTGTTGTTGTTGTTGTTTTTATTTTTTTCAATTCTTTCAGTTGTCATAAAGTCCTTGAAAATAGGGATCATGATTTCCATACCTTCATGTAACCTGAAGAATAAGTATCATAGGGCTGGGGATTACATATAGTAGGTCTTTGGTTAAATTAATTGATTGGCTGATTGAGTTAGTTATTTGAAATAATCAGCTTTTTAGTATGTGAGATTAGTTAATTGTTCTTGCATTTTTATCACTTTTTTTTTTTACAGATTTATGTATTGACATTTATTATACCTGAAGTGGCATAGAAATTCAACTTTGTTATTAAATATCTTTATTGATAGCTTATATTTCATATCACCTACATTTCTCAATGTGCCCTTTTGTTCCCTTGTAATAACAAATTAAAAAGAGGAGGAAAAACAGTTCACCAAAACTAAGCAACACATTGGCCAAGTCTGACGTCATATGCAGCATTCACCACTCATAACTCTGTCACTTTATAAAGACAGGAGGAAAGCCCATTCTCATTTCCTTTCTTTGGGGCCAAGCTTGGCCACTCTAGCATTTCACAGCATTCAGTTTCCATTTGTTTGTTGTTCTTTTTGTTTATGTTCCTTGCTTATTTCATTTTTCATCCTTTCAGTCTACATGTTTCTCTGCATTTGTCATATTCATTGTTTCTGAAATCAAGTAATTTTCCATTTTATTCATGCAATCTGCTTTGTTTCCAGGTCTTTGCTACTACAAAAAACACTTATTATTATTTTGGTATCTAAGAGAAAAATTTATTTTTTACAAATGGAATCTATTAGAACTGGGATGATCTGGCTCTTAGTTCTACCCTTTGGTAGACCCTTGTTAAAATGCATTTTCCAGTGGGATTGTATTTTGTGTAGCTACCTCATGATTCTTACTCTAGCTGCTGGTGCCTGCCAGAATCCTCTTCTCCCTATTCCTTCATCTCCTGTGGAGATGAGAAGCAGCAGCCCTTTTTCTTTCCAGGGTTAAATCTTTGTATAGAGCTTTGATCTATATTCTTTAACAGATTACACCCGCAATCATCATATTTCTTTCTCTGTTCTTTAATCTCTCCCTCTCTACTATCTCCTTCGCTGAGGAAGAAAAACACAATCTTGTCTCCTTCATTCTTATTAGCCTATCTTCTCTTCATCCTTGTTTCCCTTTGCCTAGAATTCCTAGAAAAAGCTTCTTCTACTTGTTGCTTTTACCTTATTCTTACTCAGTACTTTGTATTTTGACTTTCAGACTCACCTTAACTGAAACTGCTCCCTTCAAATAGCTTTACACTGCCTTCTTTAGGCTTCAAAGGAACCAGTGATCCCTTTTTAATCGCCACATCTACTAGGTGCCCTCCCTCTCAAAAGCAGAGCAACTAATAACTTCTTACCTTGGTTTAGTGGTGATTTCTCTGCTTTTTGAAAGTCGAAAATAGCAAAGAATTCTCTTCTGGGTATGATTAGTAGTGACAAAGATGAAGTGATAACGGATATAGATAGAAATGATAGGAATCTTTGGGGGAAATGACTACTACTTCCAAGGCTTTATGGTAAAGGAGGGAAAGCTGTATATAATCTGATATGCTCTCTAGATTTTGGTAGAGCTGATTTTAAAAATGTGGTCCTATGTTGAATACCATTTGTAAAAGCCTTACTCATTGAGAATACCCTTGATTCATATATAGGTGACTCTTATCCAGATTTTGTTGTTGTTGTTCCATCCCAGCTGCTCTCTTTAACCATCTTGGCTAGTGGAATATTTTTTTTCTTCTTTATTGGTGATGGTAATGTTATGGTCCAGATAGAGTACTTCCACTATTCTTGACAGAGGAGGGAAAAAAACAAAACCACTTATTGAAAAGGTTTTTTTCAAAATCTTTTTTATTTTTCTTAAGTTTGTAGTATTTTCATTTTCATCTTTAAATGTGGTTGCGATAACTTAGCTTATTTAGTCTTGCCAAGCTTTTTAAAAATTAGTTTTATTTTCCCTGGCTTTCTCTTTTTAAAGAGTATCCTGTTCATAACTGTCCTTTTTTTTTTTTTTTTGGTAAGATTTTACAGGTAAGTTTATATTCCAGCCCAGCTTTGAAAAATATTTCCAATTACACATAAAATCAGTTTTTAATGTTCATTTAAAAATTTTTTTAGTTCTAAATTGTCTTTCTCCTTTTTTTGCCCCATCGCTGTTTAGGTAGGCAGTTTGATATAGATTGCAAATATGCAATCATGCATAATTTCCATTAGAAAGAAAACACAAGTACTCTTCCCCCAAATAAAACCCTAAGAAAAATAAAGTAAAAAAAAGCGTGATTTGATCTGCATTCGGACTCCCATCAGTTCATGCTCTGGAGGTGGAAAGCATTTTTCACTTAGTTCTTCAGAATTGTCTTGGATCATTATAATGCTGAGAATAGCTCATACAATATTGTTATTACATATGCAATGTTCTCTTGTTTCTGCTCATTTTACTTTGCATCAGTGTCAGTTAAGTGTATCCAGGTTTTTCTGAAAATACCTTGCTCATCATTTCTTATAGCACAACAGTGTTTCATCACAATCACATACCATAACTTGTTTGAGTATTCTTTCTAGTTCCAATTCTTTGCCACCACAAAAAAAGTCTAGCCTAGTCTTGAGTTAGGCGGCTACTTCTCTCCATTTGGCAAATAAGTCAGGTGTTTACTAAGATACTTTTTGGAACCACATCTTTTCTATATCATAATTACCTGAAAGTGATAAAGAATCTATTGAGATCTCATTGAGCTTATTGTTGATTATGGAAAAGATTTTGATTCTATGGAACAAAACACTATCTTATAGGTTTTTACAGTAAGATATAATCTGATTATGTTATATATCAAGACAATTCAGGATTCCTTGAAAGATTCAATAGAAATAACATAATAACAATGGAGGAAGCAGATAGTAGACATAATCTAGGATTGATATTTAGTAGGTATGATCAACTGAGGGAAAAGGCAGGGAAGGAATTGAAGAAGATAGTGTAAAAGTGAATTAATTGTTCACCAAATAGGGAAGAGAGAAGAGGTTATTCAATGCAGAATTAATAGTCTTGGTAGAGGAGATGAAGGTCACAGTGAGGTTGAAGAGAACTGGGTTAGCTGGCCTGAAGCATGTGCAGAGATGGGATGACAAAAGATTAAGTCAGATAAAAGAATTTCTGAGTTTGTGAATGAGGAGCTAGCATCCTCATGGATGATGTTGAGACCAAGGATATGATCTCATGTCTGTGACTGAAGTAAAGTGGACACATAGGTTGTGGAAATTGAGTAAACCGAGGAGCTGGAAGTTAGAGGGATTAAAGGGAGCATCAGGATTTCGGAGGCCCATAGTATGCTGGCAGGAGTTGGGGAGGAGAGAATGAGTTGAGTGTGGCACTGAACTGTTCTCCAAACATCCAGCAGCCAGAATCTGGCTTGTTTGCAGAATGAACTTCAGGCCACTGGTGGTGAGTGGAGAGGAAGCAAAGAGCATTCCAACTCCTCTAAACACTGAGCTGGGGATTTGGGGAGGGGGAGCAGATCAAGTGGAATGAGAATATCTCAGGAGAGAGCCAGGTCAGTGAGTACCAAAGGGTAGACTGCCTGTGAGGTAACATTCTGGAAGACACAGTGGAAGGGGTAGGCAGATCTGGAATATGATGGTGAATGGGGCAGAAGTAGGGTTGAAGAAATGGTAATAAGGGAAAGGGTAGTTGGGAATAGACCACAGGATTAGAATATTGGCATTTCACAATCACTGGGGATGAAGAAAGTACACTGAGTTATGCAGTATGAGTGTTAACCATTAAAGAATGAATCCAAGCAGAGCATCCTTGGTTGCAGAGGTTCATTGAGGAAGGCATATGATTAGTCATGAGACTTGGTTGAAGGAACTAGTTGATATTTAGCCTGAAGAAGAGAACTCAGGGAGTACATTTTGGCAATGGTCAAGTATTTGGAGAATTGTTGCCTTGAAGAGGCCCCAGAAGTTAAAGCTGGGAGCAATGAGAGAAACTTGCAAAGAAGACAATTTAGACTTGATATTAGGAAAATCTTCCTAATAATTAGAGTTTTCTAAAATTGAGATATGGAGGGTGGGGAGGTGTAGAAGATTGGAGAGTTTTGAGTAAATACTGGACATTCACTTGTTGGATATATCATAGTTGGAAATTTCCAGCTCTAAAATTCTGACTTTGTTTTACTGCTCTGAGACAAAAGAACTAGGAATTAGGTTTTGACTCAAAATGAGGAAGAATTTAATAATGATTGGAGCTGTCCAGATACAGATTATGAAGTAATGAATTCTTCTTTGGAATTGTTTGAGTAAAGGCTACATAATCCCCTTTCAGAGATAATGGAGATGGGTTGGGAGGTTTGACTCATAACCTCTCATATACCTTTCAACCCTTCCTAATTTGGGAATCTAAAATAGGTTCAGAGAGGGGTCTGGAGAGGATCACTCATGAATGTATAGGTATTAGGATGTGAATTTTGGGTTGTGTGTGTAGGCTTTTTTTTATTCTTCCTGGGTTTTGGCCATGTGCTACTTAGCTGAGGTTGTCAGGTAGATAGTTTGGGTAAATGAAGTATTATAATGTATCTATGGAAACTTTTTTTAAAAAGAAAAATGTAGTCAATTGCTATAAAGTTCTTCAGTCATCTAAATTAAAAACTGAATTTTCTTTTTTTTTAATTAAAACTTTTTATTTGCAAAACATATGTATGGGTAATTCTACATTAACCCTTACAAAGCTTTCTGTTACAAATTTTTTCCCCCCTACTCTCCACCCCCTCCCCTAGATGGCAGGATATCCACTACATGTTAATTATGTTAAAATACTTGACAAATCGAATATATGTATACATATTTCCACACATCATTTTTGTGCAAGGAAAATCATATCTACAAGAAGGAAAAATCAGAGAAAGGAAGCACAATGCAAGCAAACATCAATAAAGAGCATGAAAATGTTATGTTGTGGTCCATATTTCACACCCCTCTGGGTGTATATGAGTTTCTTCAGTGAACAATTGGAAGTGGTTTGAAACGTTTCATTGTTGAAGAGAGTCATGTCCATCAGAACTGATCATCATATAGTATTGTTGTTGCCGTGTATAATGATCTACTGGTTCTGCTCATTTCGCTCAGCATCAGTTCATGCAAGTCTCTCCAGGCCTCTCTGAAATCGTC
>JAJPUD010003765.1:126164-175330 GCA_023553655.1 Myrmecobius fasciatus
TACATACCATAATTTATTCAGCCACTCTCCAATTGATGGGCATCCATTCAGTTTCCAGTTTCTCGCCACTACTAAAAGGGCTGCCACAAACATTCTTACACATGTGGGGCCCTTTCCTTCTTTTATGATTTCTTTGGGATATAAGCCCAATAGAAACACTGCTAGGTCAAAGGGTATGCACAGTTTGATAACTTTTTGAGCATAGCTCCAAATTGCTCTCCAGAATGGTTGGATCTGTTCACAGTTCCACCAACAATGCATCAGTGTCCCAGTCTTCCCACATCCCCTCCAACATTCATTGTTATCTTTTCCTGTCATTTTAGCCAATCTGACAGGTGTGTAGTGGTACCTCAGAGTTGTCTTAATTTGCATTTCTCTGATCAATAGTGATTTGGAGCACCTTTTCATATGATTATAAATAAAAACTAAATTTTCTTTACCTTTTTTATCAAATATAATTTTTTAACCTGCTTAATTTATTTTTTTGTTTTGTTTCAGGCAAACTACAAGAAACAAGGAATGGACACCCAGTTATTCAGTCCTTTGCTGGGTGAAATTGCTAATACAGCACCCCTGGAATCTTCAGGTTTATATAGTAACTGGTCAGTTTATGGAGATGACACTAGCCCACCTACCGCCTTTCAAGATTATACCAATAAAAGGTATCAAGCAAATTTGTTGTTTGCACAACTGTCATCTTGATTACTAAGTTTATAACTTAGGAGTCGTCCTTACTCGTCATATTTAATTATTTGCCAAGCTTGTAGATTCTATTTCTACATCATCTTAACTCAGATGATCACCTATGTAGTTCAAACCCTTGTCACCTCTTGCCTGATCTGTTACAAAAGTGTCCTAATTGGTTTCCCTATTTTCAGTCTTCTTTCCAATCCATCCTTCATATAGATGCAAAAATGGTAAAAACTTAATGACTCTATTGTTAGAATGAAACTGAAAAGTCTTGGCCTGGCATTTATGGCCCCACACAGTCTAACCCACTACTTCTCCAGCCTTAAAAGTCCTACTATTCCCCTTCATGTGCTCTATGTTCTGATCATACTGGACAACTAGCTGTTTCTTAAATTCAGCATGCTATTTGTTTCCTGCTTTCATGCCTTCACACACTTCATTTTAGCACATCATGTGCTGGAGTGCATTTCCTCCTTCCTTCAGAACCTTCCAGAATCCTGCTCTTCTATCAATCAGTTTTCTTCTCTTTCTGGGATTCCCTGACTTGTGGTGCTCTCTCCCTCCTTGTTTGGAAGCTACACAAGGGCTGGGACTGTTTTGGTTTTTGGTTTTGTATCTGCAAATGCCTTGCACATAGTGGGAACTTAATAAGTACTTGTGAACATAATAATTGAATTATAATACATCTTTCATCTGGGGATCCTGAAACCTGAGAGAGCAGCCAATAGCCCTTTTAAAATAAAACACTTTTGTACCTGTTGTACTTTTTTAGTGTTGTCTCATATGCTAACAAAGTAGGATAAGTATTTAGAGCTGACTGGGATATATTAGAAATTATCATCATCAATGAATTCTTCATTTTAGAAGAAAAAATTAAAGCCACTAAAGATGAGATAATTTCTCTGGGGTCTTACCTGCATCATACTGCCTCAGAAGTGTGCTGTCGGAAGACCTGGGGTCATCTACATAATATATCAATAACTGCCACATTTTGCATGACTTGTGGAACAAAAGGTTAGGATTTTTCCTTAGAAGAATTTGCTCAAGATATTTTGTGTCTTATGACCGAAGATCATGTCAGGCCCAATACGTTGCTTTGGCTCTTTTGTACCTCTGGAATATTTTTAGACACCTGTTGCTTTAAAGAGTATTATTGGCCAAATAAGAATTTGGCCAAATGAAATTGATTATATTCTAATTGATCCTTTTTTTTCCTTGCCCAAGCACTATTAAATCTTTTTTTTTTTTTAATTAAAGCTTTTTATTTGTATCACATATGTATGGGTAGTTCCTCAGCATTGATCTTTACAAAGCTTTCGGTTACAAATTTTACCCCCAGTTCCCTCCCCTCCCCTAGATGGCAGGAAGTCCACTACATGTTAATAATGTTGAAATACTTGACAAGTTAGCAGTATTAAATCTTGAGGATGACTTGGATACTGTTGGATTTTATTGTCTCTCAGGATAGAAATGTTAGAATTTAGATAGATATTTGGGAATTGCTGTTGGAAGGCCAGGCTCCTACATGCCCTCTAATTCTTACACAAAGCTGTGCAGGGTCTTCTTGCCTTCTGGGCAAAAGAGACTGCAGCCTTAGACTACTTGAGGTATTTGAGAAAACACCAGAACCTGAGCTGCTTATACTTCACGACTTGCTTTGGAGCTGGAGTCTTTTGCTCTTTATATTGAGGCTGCTTAACTTGTGTTGCCCTGGTCTTCTAAGCTTGGAAAGCATGAGGCAGCCACCTTTTTGTGTGGTGTGGTTGTTAAAGGAGTAATATAGGATTTCTGGAATACCCGGAGTTCTTTTTTTTTTTTAATTTTATTTGCATAACATATGTGTGGGTAATTCTTCAACAATAACCCTTACATAGCTTTCTGTTACAAATTTTTTCCCCCCAACTCCCCACCCCTTCCCTAGATGGCAGGATATTGACTACATGTTAATTATGTTAAAATATTGGCAAATCGAATATATGTATACATATTTCCAAACTTGTCATTGTTGTGCAAGAAAAATCTTATCTACACAAAAAATATATCAGATAAAGGAAACACAATGTAAGCAAATATCAATCAAGGAGTATGAGAATGTTATATTGTGGTCCACATTTCACATCCCTCTCTCTGGATGTATATGGCTTTCTTCAGTGAACAATTGGAGGTGGTTTGAAACATTTCATTGTTGAAAAGAGCCATGTCCATCAGAATTGATCATCATATAGTACTGTTGTTGCCGTGTATAATGATCTCCTGGTTCTGCTCATTTCACTCAGCCTCAGTTCATGTCAGTCTCTCCAAGCCTCTCTAAAATCATCTTGCTGGTCATTTCTTACAGAACAATAATATTCCATAATATTCATATACCATAATTTATTCAGTCATTCTCCAATTGAAGGGCATCTATTCAATTTCCAGTTTCTAGCCACTACAAAAAGGGCTGCCACAAACATTCTTGCACATGTGGGGCCCTTTCCTTCCTTTATGATTTCTTTGGGATGTAAGCCCAATAGAAATGCTGCTGGAATACCTGGAGTTCTTAATAGAAACTTTAGGAAGTCTAGGGACTTGGCAACTAAGAGTTAAATATAGTTGAGATAGTATAGTCTGATTTGAGAAGGCAGCTAGCATTTTACAAAATAGTTTCTATTTATATCATTTAGTAACTTTGGGACTGATCTTATTTATCAAAGGTTAACCTTTCAAGTTGTTTATTAGTCGAGTCATTCAGTATCACCCACTCTGAGTTGGGAGGGGACTTTAGTGCCCAGCTAATGTAACCCATTACTGAGGAGCAGTTCCCTCTACAATACACTTCCGGTGTAGGATTTATTCCCTCCTCGCTCTGCTTTCTTCAAGATTAGGCTCCACTACCAGCATCTCCCTTTGCCTGTGACTTGCTTAAGTCTGTACACCAGCCCCTTCTCCTCCCCAGCAGCTCAGTGTTCTCTCCCTTTGTAGATATTTCAAACCTATACTATACCTTGGAAAGCTTTTGTATATCTCTCCTGCCTCCATCACAGCCTCCTTTGTGTTAAACTTGTTTGAGTACATTTATATCCCTCTATTTGAATATAAACTCCTTAAAGTGAGAAACTATTATTTTGAATCCTTGGTGCTTAGCTGAGTGCTTTGCATGTAGCAGAAATGTAATAAATGGTAGTTGAATTTTTAATTAGGTTTCCCAATTTCTGCTTGAACACTACAGGGAGGGAATGACCACTACCTTCATGGGTGCCTGTTCATGTCCACCTTGGACAGCTTTTATTGGGATAGCAAACTCACATCTTCCACCTTGTATCTTCCATTTGTTGTCCCCACTTTTTCCCTTGAGGGGCCAGATACAAAACAATCTACCTGCCACATGATAGCTCTTGAAGGACTTGCACTAGTTCCCCTGGCTTTTCTAAGTCTTTTCTTGTCCAGGCTTAGCATTAATGTTCCTTCATCCACCCCTCACTGGCATAATCCTGAGACCTTGGTAATTTGCAGACATCTTGGGTACTATCTTCTGGACATGCTTAAGCTTTCTCTCACACACATAGCCCTTAATGTTTTTCATAAAATAAAACACCTAGAACTGAACATGGTAATGCAGATCTGATAGGCTTTGAGAAGAGTACCATAGGATTATCCCCTTCCTTTTTTTTTTTTTTAAAGCTCGTCACTTGTTTTTAAACCTAAAACTCTCCTTTTACTGCTGTCATACTCAGTTTGACTCAAATAAGTTTTGCAGAACACTAAAACCCCCAGCTCTTTTTCCCACAGACACTGTTGTCTAAATATGTCTTCCCCTTCTTATATTTGTGAAGTTGTTTTTTAACTCAAGTATAGGATTTTACATTTATTTCTGTAAAATTGCATCTTTCTTGATTTTGACCTATTTTTCTAGTCTGTCAAGATCTTTGGGGCTTCTGATTTTGTTGTCCAACTTATTTGCTATTCCTTCCAGGCTTGTGCAGGCTGCAAAATTAGAACATGCATGCATTGATGTTTTTCTATAAGTAATAAAAACATTAAAAAGCATAGGGGAAAGGAGATATTCTTGAGGTACTTTATTTATTAAAAAACTTGTATCCAAAATGGATTAATCCATTGATGATATGACTTTAAATACTGGAAGATGGCATTCCTACTTGCTCAGGCAAAACATCATGAGTTTCTTCAACCAAGCCTTGTATGATCCAGTCTGTAGTGATTTTACCATCCTATGCTGACCTACCTTTTGTCCCCTAGAAGTGTTGTGCTTTGTCAGTAGTTTATTAAAAAATGTGTGGTACATACTGACATAAAAGTAATTGGTTGTTAGTAATGGTATAGTATTTTGTTTATGCATTATTTCTCAAAATTATTTGGTACATGTATTTTCCAGGGCACAGATGAATTTATCTTATTCCAGAAATGGCCCTGACACCTTTGGATTGGTTTCAAACATTTTGGAAGAGCCAAATAATTCAGAGCCTGTTACAGACTGGTAAGTTTATGCAGAAGTCCTATTATTAAAGGAATGTTCTGTATATTCTTTAAAGTAATCATATTGATTTTCTCTAGAACTTGACTGGAATATGGATTAAAAACATGTAAACTTTGATATCTTTTTTATAGATGATTGTAATATTTTAGTTGTAGTATATGTAGAATGATGGATATTATTATTAATATTCATGATCTTTGTTATAGGAATTCTTTGTCCAGACTCCTTCCTCCCACATGGACACCTACCTTTGATGGTAATTATTCAGGATATCCTCTCAAGAATTCTGTTGAAGATTTTTCAAACTTCATTGAAACACAGAATTTCAATCAAGGACACTTTCAGACCTCACCTGATATAGAGAACTTACAAAGTGCGTTCGATGACCTTAGATTGGTAGAGTCTTGGCTTTCTCCTTCAGACTATTCTAATCAGCTACCAGACAATATTTTCAAAAGTTCTTACCTGGATAATTCAACTTTTAAAACCAATGCTCTTATTCAGCCAAATGCAGAATTTAGTCAAAGTGAGACTAACTTTAAGAAAATGAAATTAAATAATGATTATGAAAAGAACTGTTCTGATCCTAACTCTTATTTTCAAAGTAAATATAAAGATGATGCTGGTATTCAAAAGGAATCCTGGACATCAGATAGAGCCAATGAGAAGATAATGAAAATTAATACACAGGAACAAGTGAAGTGCTCCACTGATTTGAAAAGTCCAGCTGCTGAATCATATATATTTCCTGAAAGCCATTTGCTTCCTAAGATAAGTGAAGATATGATACCTCCTCAGCAAGTACAGTTGTCTATTCCATCTCCCCTATGTTTTGTCAACCAACCATTTTCTGAAGGAAATTTGTCAACAGTAGTCAACCGAAAATCCCAGGAAACCAGCTCACTGAATGATGCCAGCAACTTCAACTTTATGGGCAACTTTGAAGATAACGGATGCCAATTTCCCATAACATCCAGAGAAATTCCCTTGAAGCCTCTTGACTATGATATGCCTATAAATACTGCTTTACAGAGTGGAAACTGTCAGTCGTTCTTCAGGGAGCATGTTTGGGTGGATGGCAACATGTTAAGTCCAGTTCCTGTGGCAAATTCTGCATTTGTGAAGCCAATAGTGTCAGGCTGTCAACCTTCTTCTGGAGTGCCAGTCTTGTCTGGTGGCCCTCCCACACACCAGCCTTTGATTTCTCCTTCATACTACCCGCAGACACCACCAGTACCCTTTTTCAGAACGGAAGAAAGGTTACAAATACCAAATGGTGTTCATAATGGTCTGAGGTTTCCAAATCCTGACATTAAAAATCAGAAACCAAATATACAAATGGGATGTTTTCCTCATGATCCATTGGCTCCCAAGGATCATCATTATTGCAAAATTCCTGCCCATTTGTCATCCAGCTGCCTGTTGCAGCACAATGCCACTAGTGAACCCTCTGACAGATATAGAATCCGCAAAAAACAGAATCTAGATGATAGAAAAAGGAAGAGGAACTTGATTCCTCAACCTAGCTACACAGGTCAGAATCGTCAGCAGTTTAATGTTTTCCGAAAGAAACAAGAAAAGAATAGTGTTAACATGTCAGATTTTGTCAATCCTTCGTTCCTTCCTGCTTTCCCTTTAGTGTCAGAGCTTAAACAAAACCCTAATTTTGCCCCATTTAATCCTCCTCCTCCCTTTATACCAACAAGTAACTTTACTTTCCCACCATCAGCATTTCCCTTTTCAGAGCTTGTTGACGTTTTCCATTATCGTGACTTTAACAATTTGAATCCCTTTGCTAGTGACTTGTTTTGTAGGGAAGTAACACCACCATGCTTTGCCTTTCCACCACCTTTTAACAAATACCGGCCGCCAAGAAATCGGAGTGGGCCTGCTAATGAGCTGCATGCCCAGCTGGATGAGTGCTGTGAACAGTGGAGAACTCTAGAAAAAGAACGGAAGAAGGTAATGGTGGGTCTTACAAGGATCGATAAGAGTTCAGCCTGCTTTTGTTCAAATTGGAGCATTTCACATCATGTTTATGCAGTCTAGCTACATAGCTGATGTAGAAATAGGAAAAAATCAAATAGGTGATGCCTAATAGAATTTTCCAATGTCAGGGTATATTTTCTAAGACTGTGTATGTATGATGGGGGTGAGGGAGAAGGGAGGAAGACACATATTCTTTGAATTTTTCCATTTCCATGACAGTTATGTGTTGCGACTGATACTAGACAAATCTCATCATCTATATCTATATATGATAAACTATATTGCTTTGTATATCAATATATACATATCTCTATTTCTTATATGTATGTGATTTTTTTTTTCTCTCTAAATCTCACACTTTAAATATGTTTATATTTTCTTAGACTGAGGCAGATCTTGCAAGAAATTTTCCAGGAAAAAGGGTCTCTAGTTCAAATAACACTCCTGTTTCCCGACTTCCTGCCAATCCTTCCCGAGTTGATCGCTTAATTGTGGATCAGTTAAAGGAACAAGCCAGAGTAAGTGCACACACACACACACACACACACACACACACACACACACACACACACACTGATCTGAGTATGTTTTAAAGAAATAGTTATGGATATTGAGTTTAAAATATGTATGGTTTACAACCAATTTAACATTTGCATATTTCTTTTAAGATTTTGACCTTACTAAGAAAGATGGAAAAGCTTCGTGGTAGCCCTGTCCATGAAAATATATCTATTACTCTGGAACGCCATTTAGAAGCCATTCATGCTACTCAAGCCAAGCGTAAAGATGAACTTATTAATGCTGCTAACCCTCCACCACCAGGAATTCGGTATAATAATGAAAAAGGCAAGTATTCCTTAAGTGTGTGTTTTTAATCTTAATTTTAATCTTTTATTCTTTAATCTAGTGAGCTAGACTTGGAATTTTGTCAATTTTAGGGAGTTGCTGGTAGTGAACTTGCTCTCCCAGTGCAGATCTCCGTTTTATATTATTGGAAAGTTACCTGGGGCATTTTTTGAATGAAGCTGATTGAATTGTTTCTACATATTTGCTTAAAAAAAAGCAAACTCGTATCTCTATATCTCAAGGAGATCATAAAAGAGGGAAAGGACCCACATGTGCAGAAATGTTTATAGCAGATCTTTTTGTGATGTAAGAGAATTGGAAAATGAATAAATGCCCATCAATTGGGGAATGGCCAAATAAATGATGGTATATGAAATTAATGGAATATTATTGTTCTGTAAGAAATGATGAACCTGATTTTAGAAAGGCCTGGAAAGATTTGCACGAACTGATGTTGAGCTAAACAAGCAGAAGCAGGAATACAATATATTCCAATACATTGTATACATTAACAGCAAGATTTTGCAATGATTAATTATGATAGACTTGGTTCTTCTCAGTAGTTCAATGATCTAAGGCAATCTCAATAAATTTTGGATGGAATAAGCCATCTGCATCCAGAGAGAGAAATATTTACGATGAATATAAATCAACACATGCTATGTTCACTTCTTTCCCTTTTTCTTCTTTTTTTGGGGGTTGTAGTTTTCCCTATTTGTTCTGATTTTTCTCTCCCAACATTATTCATAAGGAAATGCATTTAAAAAGAAATGAATGTACATGTATAACCAGGAAAAAAAAAACAACAAAACAGCCACATCTTTGCTTTTAAATGGCCCATTATTGAAAAGTATCAGCAAAATCCAGGAGGAAAAAAAAAAGTAGAGAAAAATACTTAATATGGGTCCCTAAAAGCAAACAAGATATATCTGTTATTATCTTGTTGAAGTAATATGTTGTTGTTTTTACAGGATTTGAGATTTCAGCTTTTAGAAGAAGATTTCCTCTGTTGTTATTGTAGGAGGCAACTGGGTGGCTCAGTGGATAGAATGCTGGGCTTGGAGTTAGTAAGACCCAAGTTTAGATGTGGCCTTGGGCATAGCCATGTGATCCGGGGCACTTAACTTCTGATTGCCTTCATCCATTGAAGAAGGAAATAGCAAACTAGTCTAGTATGTATGCCAAGAAAAACCTCATGCACAGTATTGGTGTTCTATGACTCTCTGGATCATGAAGAGTAGTTGTTTTTTCAAGTACCCTATCTTATATTAATCTTTCCCTTCTCCAAACTTATATTACAACTAACTAGTTTTTAATTTCCTTGTGTAATTTTTGTCTCTTTAATTAGATTTAAAGTTCTATGAGGGCAGAAAGGAAAAATATTGTGTGTGTGTGTGTGTGTGTGTGTGTGTATGTGAGAGAGAGAGAGAGAGAGAGAGAGATGGAGACAGAGATAGAGAAAAAGAGGCAAATAATGTGTATTCATCTCCTATGATATATATATTACTTTCCACCTGGGATTTACAAACTGGCAAAAAAGTGATGAGAAAGTATTGATGTGTCTTTTTGCTTTGAACATTGCATGGTATCTCTCTGGGCCTACAATTCTAACTGGTACTATCTCTTTGATCACAGATCTCCTGGCTCTGGCATTGGTCATTAAAGAACTTGCCCTTGCAACAAGAAAGACACGGACTGCTTTATGGTGTGCATTGCAGATGACTCTGCCCAAAACTTGCTTCAACCTGCCCGTGAAACAGGAAGAGATTGAAAGAGTGTTACAGGAATTGTGTCCCCAAAATGCTGGTACCCAGGAGAAAATAATTGTAGAGCATGAAAATCATAGAATAGAAAAGGGAAGCAGAGAGCACAAAGTAAATTGTTAAGTCATTTCTTAAAAATCCTGGGGACAAAGGCACTTTTTTAAAAATTATGAGAGTTTCCAGGTTCTCAGAAAAAAACTTAAAAATAACTGATAGATGCAATTTGGTTACTGTGATTTCAGAATGCTTATTTCTAATATGCATTTCTTATAATATTGCAATGTATTCTCTCTGAAATGTTGGAACACTTAGGGAAGATAGAAATAGCTGAATATTTCTTTATTTTCTGATTCAAAATTAACTTCTCTAGCTTTAATCATGAATTGGGGAAAGGACAACTAACCTTTGTAACTGACAAATGATGGCAAAATATCTGAAAACCAGATTTTTCCCAGAATGTCTACAAAGGGTATGTTAAGGTTTTTAAAAGGTTCTTAAAAATCATTTGGGTGCCAAAGTAATTTGAGTTTTTAAAGAGATTTTTACCCTACTGTACCAGAGCAGGAAATTGAAAATTTTTCACATTTTTTCCAAATTGATTAATTTTTAAAACTATAAAATGACTCAATTTGAGAAAGCATTTCATGTAATCATGTGGTCAATTCAGGATTTTTGGCTGGATCATGATCACAGCTGTATTTCTATTTTTACTAGTCCCAGGAAAAATAGAAGGATTGAGAAGTTTTTGTATTTTAAGTAGCTTGTTAAAGTTATTAACAGGTGAATTAAAGTACATTCAGGATTTGAAATAACATTTACTAATTCTTTATGATGGATTTTAAAGTAACTTTAACTTAGTATGCACTTAATCAAAAATATGACTATATGTATTAGTTTTTGGTACCATAATTTCATAAGCATTCCATATTTATTTAATGTTTATTTAATATTTTATTTTAATAATGATTTGGTGGTTTGTGTCTGTCCTCATTCTCCTCCCTTCCCTTGTTGATTAAACATTCCTAATCAGATTTAATGATTTACTCAGGAAATAGTTTATTATATGCTTCTATATAATGTTGTACACGTATACACATACACACAGAGGTATGTGTGTGTGTATGTATATATGTGGCATCCCCCCAAAGTTTTAGTGTAGTTTAGAACTTTAATACACTTAAAACTGCATTAAAACTTTGAGAATACCCTGGTTTATCTTGCATATATATGAATACATATGTAGAATATATGGGGTTTTTTTGGGTGGGAAGAGATGGTTGCAAAATATTTACACAAAGCTAACTCTATACTAGGTTACCAAAGTTAACTGATTTGTTTTAAGCATGAGAAGTCATATACTCTTAACTAATTCCCCATATTGTGGCTTAGACAATCAAAAATGTTATGTTGAACATGTTAACGAAAGTATACAGGATGAGAAATTAGAAGTCTTGTCTACTTATACTATTTAGGACTACTTTAGTGCTTTAATAATCATGTCTTAATGCTTTGTTTTCAAAATGCACTTAAAAACATTTAAGTCATCTTCATAGCGATTAGAGCATTGGTGAAATTTGGTGATAGATGTTACAATTTTTTTTTTAAGTTTGAAAAGGAATTATGTTAACGTGTATAAAGATTTAATAATTACTATGAATAAGAGTTCTTCCTATGTCTTTGTATATTGGACACTTTGTGGATCAATGCAATGTTTTTTCCATGTGCTTTGACAAACAGTGTAGTTTTAGATTTGTGAATATTTCCAAACCAGATGCTGTATGTTTAATAGCAGTGCAGCTGCTAAAAGTAATCAGTCTTGCAGAACAGTTATTTATGAACTAGGGGAATGTAAAATTCATTATGACTTAGAATACAATTTTAAAATGGTCTTTGAAGTAAAAACCAATTTTTATAAGTATTTCTGATCATAAGTATAATTAATTTTTCAATCTTAGTCCAAATTTTTAAAAAATGGTGTTGAAGAGAAATGTTCTAATGTTGTCAATATGTTTTGTGTGTATTTGTGTGTATATTTGTAGTTTTGTGTGTGTCTTTGTGTATGTGTGTATGTGCAGATTATTTGCACTATTTTAAAATTTCCAGAAGGTAATTCATGAAACAGATGAACTATGGCATTCAGTGTTTACAACATTTTACTTAAGTTGGAATTGGTCTTGAATACATAGGTAGAAAACTAGAAATTGAAAGCAGTGATTTTTCATGTTTATGCAAGATACCCTTTACAGAATACTGGTAGTCAAAGGAGATTTTTGTGATAATGAATGTATGAGCAAATTAGGACTGAATTGTCATCATTGTTGAGGGAATGTGCTTCTTAATATCTTTATAATATGGTTAATGTGCCTTTTTAATCTAATTTTTAAGATAAATAAGTACATTCTTGCTCTCGCTTTCTGTTGCTATTTAAAAATATATTTAAAGAGATTATAGAGTATTTGCTTTGAATTATTGGAGTACACCCTCGTGTCTGGTTATAAGCTCTTTTAACCAAGAGAGGAGATCCAGAGACACAATAGAATTTCAATTGGTTCTTGCTATATTGCCTCTGTGTGCAGCAAGATGATGAATATGCATGTTAGTTGCTATCATTTAACATTTTGAAGCTGTAATGTACTTAAGAATCTTTAGAGTTAGTGATTGATCTTTGGTATGCAATGACCCACTTTTGGGGTGCTGGTGACTGCAGTATGGTTTTTATAATTCAGTTCTCAATAAGCAATAAGCTAGCATAGAATACAGTACACTCTGTTCAGTTTTTTACCATATAGATAAACGTTTGTTTTTGTATATTAGGTAGCAGTGTGGAAAGAGAAACAAAAGTAACTATATATACTCTCAGTGGTTTTTATCTTTAAGCATAGATTAAACTGTAACTCTGCATGTTCTGAATTTTTTTTTTTTAATGAAAAAATATTTCCCTTAAACTGAAAAGTTTTCTTGGGAATATCTTTGCTTACCCCCATATTCCTTTTGCATTTTTGAGGATTGCCATTTATACATAACAGAAATTGTAAGAATGCTGTTTTAGTTACCTTCTTTAAGAGCAAAGAATCTTGGTGCTTGGATTTTACAAACTGAGCTTGAATTTTCTTAAGCATTTTTATGTTAGAAATGAAATAAATATCCAAAATACTCCTGGGGTGACTAGTCATAAATATAAATGTTGAACCTCTTTGGAACAAAAGCACCAGTAAATCTGTGATGAAGCCAGAGCCAATCCAGCAATAATATCAGGAAATGCCTGGCAGTTTGCTTCAGGTTTATTCTAATACCGAGGCCTGTTATCTCATTACTGCACTCCCTACAGTAATGCTCTTCCTCACCTTCCTTGCCTTAGGAGATGGTTTCATTCTTTGCCCTGGCCGAAACATTGGACCCTTGCTATCTGCATTGGGAGGAGACTTCATACAGCAAAGTTGACCCCTCTTCCTGCCCCTGTGCCTGTGAGCACCTGCCAGAGCTGCCATTGTGCCAGCTGGTACCTCCAAGAACCCAGGGCCCCTTCTGCTTCCTAGGGAGGCCTTAGAGCCCAGGAAGCATGAATAACGAAGGTGGGGTAATACCTTGGTAGGCATGAAACTGGTAAAGGCTTCTTCCCATGATTTGTACAGTCATGTATACCAGTGTAATTAGGCAGGAACAGTCTGAATCTGGCTTGGGATGAGAAATCCTTGGCTTCTGCCTGGTGAAGGGGAAAGAGGCCTTCTAGTCTCCTTGTCCAGGAGCCAGCAGCAGAGTTGTATTGAAGACTTTTAGTGTTGGGTTTTGGAAAAACTTTAAGAAAACAAATGATGTTATCCTGACTTGTGAATGGATTTCTTCCTATAATTGTGATTTGCAATGGTGAGGCTTTTTGGTTTTTCCCTTCTTGGACAGCAGTTCTCAAGTTGGAGGTCCCAACACTTTTGGAGGATCCCAAACTTCTTTTCATCATAGCACCTCCAAAGATGTTTTAATTACCTCTCTGGCTAATATCAGTAGATAAAACTCACATAAACGGGAGCCCTTGGGGGGAGGGGTGACGACTGGGATGCCTCCATTTGTTTTAAAATGTAGGATGGCTATCCTGATACCAAAGGGTTGGAGAACTGTAGCTGAAGAACTTGAGAATGATTTGGGGCCTGGAATCCTCAGTTTACAGAGGGAGAAAATGAGACCTAGAGAGGTTGAGTGGCTCTCCCAAATCATCTGCTAGTGAGAAGCAGGGCTGGGATGCAAACCCAGAGATACTATGAGCCCTTCCTTAGCCATGCTGTGCTGCTTCCTGGCCATGGCCTGATTTCTGAATGTTTTACTTGGAGAGAACCGTAGCCCTGAGCTTGTTAAGATCTTGATGCACCACTTGGCCTCTGGGCAGCTTTTTTCAGTCCCACTTACTGCCATCTGGTCTTTTACAATCAGTAAGTCAGTCAGATTTAAGCATTTCTTAAATGCCCATTTTACTAGGTATTAGGGAGAAAAATTGTAAATATGAAACCATCCCTACTCACAAGCAGCTTATACTCCAGTAGGGAGACATATATACTTTTATATGTGTGTATGTTTTTGTGTATGTATCAAGAGATAGCTGTGTACATAGAAATATATGTATGTATATGTTATAAAAGGAGAGGAGAAAAATTTGTCCACAGTCATTGTAATCATTCCCTCTTCCCCTTTCCCTCCACACATGTAACTTAATAGCTGGCTTGGACCAGCAGCGTTGCTCTTGGTTTGGAACTTGACTAGATGTGCCCAACTATATGATAGTGACCTCTGTGGACAGTGGATGTGGTGTGAAGCTTTAAAAGCAGAATAGAGCCTTTGATACACATTGGCTGTGTGGTCTTGGGTAAATCACGTGATTTTTTATGGTTGAAGTGGCTCTCTGAGAGCTCTAGCTTGTCAACAGCTTGCCAGACTGCATTGACATGGGGGAGTTCCTGAGGTGTTTCCTAGGCCAGTGATAGCACATTCTGTCTTAGAGTCAGAATGCAAAACTGAAAGAAAAAACAAAACAAAACAAACAAACCAAAAAAACAAAGAAAGCACTGAGTCTTTTTAGGCTCTTAATAATGACAGTGTAAAAAGATAAGTATATTAGGGGCTGTTTTAACAATTATCAATGGAAATTTGGTACCAAGGTTCCTCCCTATTGAGAAGTTGCATTTGGAGTGTTTTGAGGTGGGAAAGGATTTTAATGCGATTAGCTTGGCCAGATTCTCATTTTGTTTGCTGAACAAGCTTTTAAAAGCTATGTATGTCATATTTTGGGTACTGAAAGAGATATCAGAGATAATCTAGTCTAGCTTCTCATTTTATAGATGATGAACTGTGCTCTAGAAATTCACATCCCTGTAGTAAATATGTAGCTGACTCAGACTTCAAACTCAGAGTTTGAGTCCAAGTCATGTTATGTATGATGAGAGAAACAAATTTGCTTGAGGTAATAAAAGAAAAAAGAAAGTTATACTGTATGGATTTTAATTTCCAATAGTTTCTTTGTGCATTTTAATAACTGAATAGCTATCCCCACAATCTGCTCTTCTTCTCCTCTAAAAATCAGGCTATTTCTGGGTTATGTGGAAAGTTAATGTTGTTTTTATTTTTATAATATGTAAAGATTTATTGTGTCTGACTTTGTAAGTTATTTGTTACAAATATTTTACACCTGTTTGGTTAATCTTATTTTATCCAAATAGATTTTACAACACTCCATAAATATGCTTTGTAGTACATTTTGAAATTGAATGTTTACTTTGCACTAACAGAAACATGAAGGTATTTAATATAAAAATAAGGGATAAAATTTGTCATTTCCTTGTGTGTGTGTTTTTTTTTTTTTGTTTTTTAGAACACCCTTAAGTATATTATTGAAATTTGAAAAAAAAATTTTTACTACTTCTACCTCTTTTTACTGTTTTCTAAGTAAGTTCTCATGCTATACTGAAACTACACTCTATTCAAATTACTTCAGGGGTTGTTAAAGCAATATCACTTTGGAATGAGTTGCCTTGCCCATTGTGTTCATGGCCTTGGTTATAGGAATTCTTTTCCATTTGGAACCTCTCATCTTAACTAATGAAGCCTTATTTTAAAAAATAAAGACTTAATATGATGTAGCATGTCATATATAATGTTATGCTTCTGTAAATGACAGGCTTAAGAAGATCCTGTAATTAAAGATGCATCAATGTAATCTTTTCACATATTTGAATTGTTAACTTTTCAGATTTAAATTTGTTCCATAAATATCCCTGCTTAGCTAATGCAGCTATTGTTTGGGTCCATTTGATTTTGATATTTTATTCTCTGCTATTGTTTCTTATAAGGTTTTTTGAGAGTATTTGTCATAGAAGTAATCTTTTTTTTTGTTAGCTTGGTAGTCCTCTAAATTAAAGTATTTCATATCATTAATTTGCTTTGATTTTTTTTATTGAAAATAGGATGATTATTTAATATAAGAAAAATCAAGAGAATAAATACAATTTAGAGAAAATAATACCTGTCTTTTAGGTTTTTTTTTTTTTTTTTTTTCCTCCAATTCATCTTTAAAATTCCTTCATTATGAAAACATTTAGGCATGGTTTTGATTGTGAAGGAAGGGTTTTTAGCTGGTGTTTCACAGATTCATTGTAGCATTTGTGATCTCATTGAGGTAAGGTATTCCCTTCACCTGTACCTTTGTCCTCCCATCCTGGGTGATTTCTCGTCCGTATGTTTCATACATCTGTTACAGAGGATCCACACAATGTACTGGAGGCTTTCCCACATTTTTAAGAAAAAAGGAGAGGGATCATGTATACCTGTCTAGTCCTTGGATTTTCCAAGGTGTGGGACAGGTGCTAGACCCTCTTACCCAAATTGACTACTCAGAGGCATCTCCAGATACAAACAGAAAGCCTTTATTCAGTCCTTGCAAGGAGAGGGTCAAGCAGCCCAGCATGGCATGTGTCACGTGGTAGAAAACGGAGTGAATTTTAAAGCAGAAGAAAGACTTGGGTTCAGCCCTCCCTCCTCCCCCCCTCCCCCCCCCCCTTCTTGTTGATTTTTGAATTCATTGGATGGATTGAAAAGGAAGTTACCATTGACCAATGGTCAATAATGCTGCCTACTTCCTGGAGGTCAGGGGACCTAGGCTCTGACCTTTTCTGCCCCACAGTCCTCCAAAAACAGGGATCATGACTTCCTAGAGCTTAGGCCTAAGGTCCTCCAGCCTGCAGAATCTTCCCTGGTCCCCTTCAGTCCCTCCTCTTTTATTTCCTACCTTTGAATATTTCTTACACCAATCCTGATGCCTTTCTTCCACTAGGACATCCTTGTTACCTAGGCCTTCAGGCTCCTACCTCTCTTCAGTATCACTGTTACCTGCCCTCTACCCACACACCAGTGGGAGCTTTCAGGAACCAGAGACCCCGCTTCCACCAACTCCTACCCAGCCAGTTATTCATGGAACTACAGCACTGTTGAGGCCCGGAGGCTTCAGGGCCATTGTCACTGCATTCCCACCTCAAGCAATCCAGACCCAGACTCATTTGGGACAAAAGGACAAAGATCTCATCTTCTGGAGCTGCTTCAGGCTGACAAGGGGCTTAAAACTGGCCCTGCCCAGTGGGGTCCAGACTGAGGAAGGGAGACAAGTGACTTATAGGCTGCAGCAGCAGCAGCCGGTGTTGAGTGTCAGGATCAAGTATCAAGTGATTTCAGGTTGACCCAGTAGTTGGAATTTCATGGCTTGGGTTCTGGCAGAAACAACTGTCACAAGTAGATTAAAAATGCAAGGATCAAATATGAGCAAAAAAAGAATAAACAAAAGTGGAGTTAGTATGGAGGTTACTAGGGACAGTAATCAGGAACCTCACCCAGAGGAAGATTGGGGGGGGGGGAGATGAGGCTGTCATGAATGTCTCACATCCAGATTGTTTTTCTAGAATTAAAACCAAAGAACATTTCCCCAAAATCCTACTTTTGTTTCCACAATGGAGATGGGGCAATGGGTGGAACAGTGTGGCCTTAAGTGAGTATGGTCTTCTTCAGTAAAAACTAGAGCCTTTTCAGTTTTACAAGGAAAAGCTTTTACCCAATTAGTACAAGTGTCAACAAAACCCAAAAGCAGTTTAAAACCCCCACCAGGGGGCATATGTGCATAATCCATCTGTCAGTCCTCCCCTAAGTATGTCCTCCTCCTCCAAATAGGCTTCAGGATGGGGGGTTTAACAGCCCTTTCAGAATTTACCTGCCTGAAAGCTATATGAGGGAATGTAGGAGTCAGGATGAGGAAATTAAAGATGTCCTGGTCAGAGGCAAACAGGCAGCAGCATGGGCAGCTAAACTGCAAGCCTGTTCCCCTTGGCCTGAAATGAATCCCTCTAATGTCCTTTGCAAAACATAACAGAAACCTCTCTGGGTCCATGGACAGCTGCTTACTTAATGGGGGAACGTTTAACTGTCAAAAGTCGACTTTCTTTCCATATAGCCCCCATGATCATGCAAAACATGAAAGGCATATTTGGAGTCAGCATAGATGTTCACTCTCAGTCTTCCCCCAATTTGAAAGCTCTGATATAAGCAAAAGTGCTCTGAACTTGATGGAGAGTTAGAATCTCCAGTGATTGGTCTAGGATGAGCTTAGAGGCTTCCTCAATTAGAAAGAATATGGCAGCCATTGCTCTAGGTGGGAGGGTCACCCCAAAGACACCGAGTTTCTTTGAGAAGTAAGCAAAGGGGTCTAGGATAGGGCTCCAGAGACCTCTAGGACCTGGCCCTGCCTTTCATCAAATACAGAGTAAAAAAAAATGTTTAGGTAGGGGTAAGGCAGAGGAGAGGTTCGTTTAGCTTTCAAGGTCTTAAAAAGCCATGGCCTGATCAGGACGTGATAAGATTATGCTCAAGGCTTCTACTGACCACTTGCTTTCGTTACAGAAATTTGCTATAAGAGGAAAAGGCAGGGACATGATTATAGTAGTGTTAAAACTGATCCTGAGAGTACATACATGACAGAATAAAGCATCTTTAGCTCTGACAACTGATCATACAGTAACAATTCCATTTTATAGTCAGACTCAGGAATTATCAGGTTGGAAACAAGGAAACAGAACTGGTCATTGAGTCAGAAGGATCCCACCTTAAGCAAAGGCTAAGATTATCCTTCCAACTCTTGTCTATATAAGACATCCACCTGTAACAGTTCAGGAAAGCATCCCTCTGAGTAACTTATGGCATTTTCCTCAAGTGGTGGGTTACTGACTTAATGATCTATCAGGCAATCATATCCAAATTCAAAACTCAAAACAATATCAGTTGCAGTCCTAAGAGATTTCATTTCAATAGCCAGTTTCACCAATCAGAGGCTTCAAGTCTGTCTGTCTATCTATCATCTATCTAAACAACTTATAAACCATTATGCATAACCTATCACATGCACCTGCAAGACAGTCAAAATTCGTGCAGGGATATCGGGTTAAAATTCTGCTCTAGGTACTACAAGATAGTTAAAGATCATATTATCATGTTCGTCAAACAAGGAGACCATTATGCACTTGAAATATTAATTTTGCTGAAGACATTGGAGATTTTGGTAAAAATTATCATTTTCACAGAACCTACAGTTCTAACAAACCTCTTAAAAGTTTCTTGCATTGCTAAGCAGTGGAATCTTTGATACAGCATCAAAAATGACCTTGTCTTCATGCAAATAATTAGTATACAGTTTTCTTTTTTTTTTTTTTTAAATAAAGCTTTTTATTTGCAAAACATATGAGTGACCTTTCAACATTGACCTTTGCAAAAAAACCTTTTTTTTTCCCAAGCTTTTCCTTTCCTTCCCCCTGCCCCCCACCCCTAGATGACAGGTAATCTAATACATGCTAGATAGGATAAATTATATGACAAGTACAATACATGTATACATATCTATACAGTTATCTTACTGCACAAGAAACATCAGATCTAGAAAGAGAAGAAGAAAAAAAACAACCTAAGAAGGAAAACAGAATGCATGGAAATATTCACAGAAAGCGTTAAAATGCTGTGTTGTGGTTCACTCTCAGTTCCCACAGGCCTCTCTCTGGATGTATATGACTATCTTCATCGCAGAACAACTGGTTTGAATCACATCATTGTTGAAGAGAACCATGTCCATCAAAATTGATCATCGTATAGTCTTGTTGCTGTGTATAATGTTCTCCTGGTTCTGCTGATTTCACTCAGCATCAGTTCATGCAAGTCTCTCCAATCCTCTCTGAAATCCTCCTGTTGGTCATTTCTTACAGAACAATAATATTCCATAACATTCATATACCATAATTTATTCAGCCATTCTCCAATTGATGGGCATCTTTTCAATTTCCAGTTTCTTGCCACTACAAAAAGGGCTGCCACAAACATTTTTGCACATGTGGGTCCCTTTCCCTCCTTAAAAATCTCTTTGGGATATAGGCCCAGTAGAAACACTGCTGGGTCAAAGGGTATGCACTGTTTGATAACTCTTTGAGCATAGCTCCAAATTGCTCTCCAGAATGGTTGGATCCGTTCACAGTTCCACCAACAATGTATCAGTGTCCCAGTTTTCCCACATCCCCTCCAACAGCTATCATTATCATTTCCTGTCATTTTAGCCAATCTGACAGGTGTGTAGTGGTATCTCAGAGTTGTCTTAATTTGCATTTCTCTGATCAATAGTGACTTGGAGCACCTTTTCATGTGACCGGAAATAGTTTCGATTTCTTCTTCTGAAAATTGTCTGTTCATATCTTTTGACCATTTGTCTATTGGAGAATGGCTTGAATTCTTATATATTTGAGTCAATTCTCTATATATTTTAGAAATGAGGCCTTTATCAGAACCTTTGGATGTAAAAATATTTTCCCAGTTTACTGCTACCCTTCTAATCTTATCTGCATTCATTTTGTTTGTACAAAAACTTTTCAACTTGATATAATCAAACTTATCTATTTTGTGATTAATGATGACCTCTAGTTCTTCTTTGGTCACAAATTCCTTTCCCCTCCACAGGTCTGAGAGGTAAACCATCCTACATTGTTCTAATTTGTTTATAATATCATTCTTTATGCCTAGATCATGAATCCATTTTGACCTTATCTTGGTATATGGTGTTAGGTGTGGGTCAATGCCTAATTTCTTCCAGACTAGTTTCCAATTATCCCAGCAGTTTTTGTCAAATAGTGAGTTTTTATCCCAAAAACTGGGGTCTTTGGGTTTATCGAACACTAGATTACAATTGTCATTGAGTATTTTGTTCTGTGAACCTAACCTATTCCACTGATCCACTACTCTATTTCTTATCCAGTACCAAATGGTTTTGGTGACCACTGCTTTATAATATAGTTTTAGATCTGGTGCAGCTAGGCCACCCTCATTTGCATTTTTTTTCATTAATTCCCTTGAAATTCTTGACCTTTTGTTTTTCCAGATGAATTTTGTCGTTATTTTTTCTCGTTCAGTTAAATAATCTCTTGGGAGTTTGATTGGTATAGCACTAAATAGATAGATTAGTTTAGGTAGTATTGCCATCTTTATTATATTCGCTCGACCTATCCAAGAGCACTTGATGTTTTTCCAATTGTTTAGATCTGACTTTATTTGTGTGGAGAGTGTTTTGTAGTTTTGCTCATATAGATCCTGACTTTCCCTTGGCAGATATATTCCCAAATATTTTATACTATCGATAGTTATTTTGAATGGAATTTCTCTTTGTATCTCTTGCTGTTGCATTTTGTTGGTGATGTATAAAAATGCTGATGATTTATGTGGATTTATTTTGTATCCTGCAACTTTGCTAAAGTTGTGGATTAATTCTAATAGTTTTTTAGTTGATTCTCTAGGGTTCTCTAAGTAGACCATCATATCATCTGCAAAGAGTGATAATTTGGTTTCCTCATGACCTACTCTAATTCCTTTAATCTCTTTTTCTTGTCTTATTGCCAAGGCTAGCATTTCTAATACAATATTGAACAGTAATGGTGATAGTGGACAACCTTGTTTCACCCCTGATCTTATTGGGAATGGTTCCAGTTTATCACCATTACATATGATGCTAGCTGATGGTTTTAAATAGATGCTACCGACTATTTTAAGGAAAAGTCCATTAATTCCTATACTCTCTAATGTTTTTAATAGGAATGGATGTTGGATTTTATCAAATGCTTTTTCTGCATCTATTGAGATTATCATATGGTTTTTGTTAGTTTGGTTATTAATATAGTCAATTATGTTAATAGTTTTCCTAATATTGAACCATCCCTGCATTCCTGGTATAAATCCTACTTGGTCATGGTGTATTATTCTGGGAATGATTTTCTGTAATCTCTTTGCTAATATTTTATTTAAGATTTTTGCATCAATATTCATTAAGGAGATTGGTCTATAATTTTCTTTCTCTGTTTTTGTTTTACCTGGTTTAGGTATCAGTACCATGTCTGTATCATAAAAAGAGTTTGGTAGGAGTCCTTCATTTCCTATTTTTTCGAATAGTTTATATAATATTGGAGTTAACTGTTCTTTAAATGTTTGGTAGAATTCACATGTAAATCCATCTGGTCCTGGGGATTTTTTCTTAGGGAGTTGATTAATGACTTGTTCTATTTCTTTTTCTGAAATGGGACTATTTAAGTAATTTATTTCCTCTTCTGTTAATCTGGGCAATCTATATTTTTGTAGATATTCCTCCATTTCACTTAGGTTATCAAATTTATTGGCATACAGTTGGGCAAAGTAACTCCTGATTATTGCTCTAATTTCCTCTTCATTGGTGGAAAGTTCTCCCTTTTCATTTTTGAGACTAACAATTTGATTTTCCTCTTTCCTTTTTCTAATTAAATTAACTAGAGGTTTATCTATTTTGTTGGTTTTTTCATAGAACCAACTTTTAGTTTTATTTATTAATTCAATAGTTTTTTTACTTTCAATTTTACTAATCTCTCCTTTTATTTTTAGGATTTCAAGTTTGGTATTTGATTGGGGGGTTTTAATTTGTTCTTTCTCTAGCTTTTTTAGTTGCAAGCCCAATTCATTGATTTTCTTTTTTTCTATTTTATGCAAATAAGCATCTAGAGATATAAAATTTCCCCTTATTACCGCTTTGGCTGTATCCCACAAATTTTGGTATGTGGTCTCATTATTGTCATTCTCTTGAATGAAATTAGTAATTGTGTCTCTAATTTGCTGTTTCACCCATTCATTCTTTAGGATAAAATTATTTAGTTTCCAATTGGTTTTTGGTCTATTTTCTCCTGGCCTTATATTGCATGTGATTTTTATTCCGTCATGATCTGAAAAAAATGCATTTATTATTTCTGCCTTCCTGCATTTGATTTTGAGGTTTTTGTGTCCTAGCACATGGTCAATTTTTGTATAAGTTCCATGGACTGCTGAGAAAAAAGTAAACTCCTTTCTGTCTCCATTTAATTTCCTCCAAAGATCTATCATACCTAACTTTTCTAACATTTTGTTTACCTCCTTAACTTCTTTCTTATTTATTTTGTGGTTTGATTTATCAAGTTCTGAGAGAGGGAGGTTGAGATCCCCCACTATTATAGTTTTGCTGTCTATTTCTTCTTGCATCTCTCTGAACTTTTCCTCTAGGAATTTCCATGCTATACCACTTGGTGCATATATGTTTAGTATTGATATTGCTTCATCATCTATGGTACCCTTTAGGAAGATATAATTTCCTTCTTTGTCTCTTTTAATTAAGTCTATCTTTGCTTTTACTTGGTCTGAGATCAGGATTGCTACCCCTGCTTTTTTTTGTTCACCTGAAGCATAATAGATTCTGCTCCAGCCTTTTACCTTCACCCTATATGTATCTCTATGTTTTAGATGTGTTTCTTGTATACAACATATTGTTGGATTCTGGTTTTTAATCCACTCTGCTATCTGCTTCTGCTTTAAGGGAGAGTTCATTCCATTCACATTCACAGTTAAAATAACTAATTCTGTATTTCCTGTCATCTTATTTACCCTAGCTTATGCTTTTCTCTTTCTTATCCCCTTTCCCTCCTCCCTACTATTTTGCTTTTGAAAACCACTTCCCTCAAACAATCCTTCCCCTTTAGAGCCCCACCCACCCCCCTTTCCCCCCCTTTCCCTCCAGTTTCCTTATAAGTACGTCTATTATTCCCTCTGAGCCAAATCTGATGAGATGGAGATTAACCCAATTCTCATTCCCCTCCCTTTTCTCCCCTCAATCATTATAGGTTTTCTTTGCCTCTACATGTGATGTAATTTCCCTTATTTTACCTCCTTTTCCTCTTCTTCCAGTGTTATCCCTTTTCTACCTCTAATTTCTTTTTCAGTTTATCATATCATAAGATTCATAAAATCATAATAAACATATAATAATAATCATAAAATCACAGTAATCATATGATAATAATCATAAAATCACAGTAATCATATCATAATCATAATGTAATAATCAATTCATAAAATCAACCCTCATTCTATAAGTATCTATAACATAAATATAGTTCTCAAGAGTTATTTTTTCTTGTTACCTTTTTATGTTTCTCTTGTGTTCTGTGTTTGTAGATCAAATTTTTTGTTCAGTTCTGGTCTTTTCAGTAGAAATAGGTGAAATTCTCCTATATCATTGAAAGACCATCTTCTTCCCTGGAAGATAATGCTCATTCTAGCTGGGTAACTTATTCTTGGCTGTAATCCAAGTTCCTTTGCCCTTCTGAATATCTGATTCCAGGCCCTTCGATCCTTCAAAGTAGAAGCTGCTAGGTCCTGTGTGATCCTAATTGTAGCTCCCCGATATTTAAATTGTTTCTTTCTGGCTTCTTGTAATATCTTTTCCTTGGTATGATAGTTCTGGAATTTAGCAACGATATTTCTGGGGGACTTAATTTTTGGGTTTCTTTCAGGAGGTGATCGGTGGATTGTTTCAAGGAGTATTTTGCCTTCTGGGTGTAAAATATCAGGGCAGTTTTCTTTTATGATTTCCTGGAATATAGTGTCGAGGTTCTTTTTTTTTTCATCATGGCTTTCAGGAAGCCCTATAATCCTTAGATTGTCTCTCCTAGATCTATTTTCCAGGTCAGTTGTTTTTCCTAGGAGATATTTCATGTTTTTCTCTATCTTTTCATTTTTTTGTTTTTGTTCAACTGATTCTTGACGTCTTGATGAGTCATTAATTTCCAATTGTTCGATTCTAATTTTTAATGTCTTATTTTCTTCAGTTACTGTTTTTAGTTCCTTTTGCAATTGACCAATTACATTTTTTTGTTCACTGCATTCTTTTTCCATTTTTTCTATTTTATTTTGCAGTGATCTCATTTCATTTCCCCATGTTTCTTCTAACTCTCTTTTAAGATTTTTTTTGCAATCTTCAAAGAGAGCCTTGTGACATGGAGACCAATTTATGTCTGTCTTTGGGGCTTTTTCTGGAGTTGCTTTACCTTTAGGGGCCTCAGGATTTGAGGTCTGTTCTTCCCTCTCTCCATAAAAGTTGTCTATGGTGAGAGCTCTTTTTTGTTTTTTATTCATTTTTTTTAAAGGTGTGAGGTCTGTTTAGGGCAAAGGTGGGACAGCTGCTTTAATTTGCCCTGGGGCAGTTCTGCTGATTGAGTTATTTCAGGAACTGGGCAGTTCTGCTGATTGAATTATGTCAGGGCTGGGCAGCTCCGCTGATTGAATTATTTCTGGTGCTTATCAGACCTGTTGTTTGATTGATTGCTTTAAGGTGCTGTGTAATGGCAGCTAGTTACGATGCTCATCAGGGGTTCAGTGGTTCACAATCTATCCCCCTCAAAAGGCAGACCCTCCAAACCACCTGCCCACAATCAGGACAAATTGTTCCAAGAGGCTCGCAGAAGACTCCCAGGTGTGTGAAAAGCACAATGCTCCCACTCCTGTTCTGACTCCTGTTCCAGCTCCCTGCTCCAGCTCCCTGCCCCGGTCTCCCTGTGCTGCAGTCTGGGTTCAGCAGGCCACCCCCTGCCCCATTAAAACAGACCTGTTTTGAGGTTCCTCCAGAGTATCTTCTTCTAGAATCGCGTTGCTCTCTGGATATTGTGGATTTTTTTGCTTCAGAATCAGTCTAGAGGCTTCATATTTTGTTGGTTTGAGGGGAGGTTAGAGGAGGTTACAGAGAATCCTGTCTGATCTCTGCCACCATGGCTCCACCCCCGGAAGGAAGAGTAAGTTCTAATATATCAGTATACAGTTTTCAATCCTAAATTTTAGATTAATTATCAAAAATCTCAATCAAAAACCTCCAGAAACCCAAAGGTGAAGAGACTGGAACTCTGCATCCAGAACCAATTTTTTTCTAAACCTGGCAAATTCACAAAGCAGGGGAAGGGACCCTAGAGCAGAGGCTAAAGTTTGCTTCTCTACCTGTCCAACCAGAAATCCCAGTCATGTCACATCTGGACCAAATCCTTCTCTATCCATGGGCTACCCCCATGGCTGCTGCCCTCCCCTAGATCAGTCTGCCAAGGCACTTTGCCTCATGGCTTCTTTCCCCTTCCTCCATGCCATGTGGTATCTCTCCTAACTTCCCAATCCCACTTCTCCTTATAGCTAACATAGCAACAAATACCAGTTCAAGAAAGTATATATATTAGAAGAAATTGTATTCATGATTGTTGGTCTTTATTTCCTTGTAAGTTGTTCTTTTCTCTGCTGCACACTTTTTTCCCCCATTTTTATCCTTTTTTGCACCTTTCATCCCCCTTACTATCTCCAAGCAAGCTATAGTTAAGAAAGGTTTTTTTATGTTTATTTATTTATACATATATAGATATGTACTTACACACATATCTGTCCTACCCCTGCTGATTATTTGCTTTAATTCTGCTCCTAACTTGCCTTGCTATTACTTAACCTTCCCCCACCCAAGGATCCCTCCCTTATCTTCTCACCCCTTGCTTCTCTCTCTGCCCATCCATCATATTTTTATTAATTATATAAACCCATGCAAAAAAAAGGGTCTTTGAAAAAAGGATGAAAAATTAATCAGAGGTCACAAATGAATTCTAAAGTACTGGTGGGTCAAAGAATAAATCATAGACACAATAGAAAATTTCATCAAAGTGAACAATATGGAGACAATATTAAAAAAACTTTTGGCATAAACCATTTCTGTATATTACCAATAAAAGCAGAAATATAAAAATTCCATTCAAAATAACTACAGAATGGATAAAAGATTTAGGAGTTTATCCATACCCTTCTATACACATGAGAAGCATTTGTTGAATAAAGATGCAATTCGTAGGATCACAGATTAGAGCTCTTAGACACTATTAACTTTCATTTTACGGATAAGAAAAACGAGGATCGGAAGTACAAATGACTTGGCAGACAACTAGAAAGTATGTAAGGCAGGATTTGATTTTCCTGAAACCAAGTCTAGCTCTCTGTTCACTTTCCTAAAGCTTTTCCTGACTCCCTCCAGCCAAAAGTGTTTCTTTTCTTCTTGGGCCCTCAAATAATACTTTGTAACTTACATACTGTATTCTATTTTGTATCATAGTTATTGGGTGCATGTCATCTCCCCACTAGGCTATAACCTCCCAGAGAGATTGAATTGTATCCTTTTTTCTGTATTCCCCTCAATTCCATTTTATTGGGGGAGGGGGCTTTAAGTGACTTGTCCAGGGTCACACATCTAGTAAGTGTCAAGTGGGTCTGAGATTACATTTGGACTCAGGTCCTCTTGACTCCAGGATGGTTGTTCTGCCCACTACACAACCTAGCTGTACCCCCCACCCCAGTCTCCTTTGGCTCTCAGCATTGGACTTCTAACAAGTTGTTACCTCTTATCTGACACTGGTCCTTCTCCGTCTTGTACTATCAGCTGCTTTTCCCTGCATATATGCCTGCTTTTCCCCAGCTGTAGTCCAAGTTCTCTGAAGGCAATTTATACTTATTTCATAATCTAAAATATTCAGGGCTCCTAGGTCTAATGGCTATTAAGTGTCTGATTGAGTTAGCAATTTGGCATCCACGAATTAGATTACAAAGCAATCTATGTCTTTGCAAAAGGGACTGGAGACCAAATGTCTGTGGCAATCAGCAATTCCACACTGTTTATCTATTTGAGCCTTGGAAAGCCATGAGCCTGTAATGGAAAGATTAGTCTCTGTCCCATCCTAAGGGAGGGAGGAGAAGAAGGCTCATGAGAGGAGCAAGCAGGCTGGGTGCCCCAGAATTGCTACTGTATCACAACCATGGACACTCCCACTGGAGCTCCTACTGCTGGACGGAACTGGCAAGGATGGGAAGACTGAGGGCCAGTCTGTTCAAAAGCCACAGGGAACAGAGGCAGAGGAACTGGAGCTATCTGTGCTGCTGGGAATGGATCTGGAGGATGCACCTGCACTGTTAAACTTTTTGCTTCTCCACTGCTGTTCTCTCTCAGGAGAGAAAAGGACCAGCTAGAGGATGCAATGTATAGAGGTCTGGTCCTGGAGTCAGGCAAACCTGTTCAGCCACTTCCCAACTGTGTGATCCTGGAAAAGTCACTTTAACCTTTCTCTGCCTCAGTTTCCCCAACTGAAAATGAGATAATAAAGGCACTATCTCCCAGGATTGTTTTGAGGACCAAATGAAATAATATTCACGAAGCACTTAGCAACGGTAACTGAAATATGATAGGTGCTTAATAAATTTGTTCAGTTTGTACATTTTCATTGTTGCACAGTTTCTCTGAGATAAACTATGGATTTTATGATCTATATATACATTCTTTTTTAATTAAACCTTTTTATTTTCAAAATATATGCATGGATGTTTTTCAACATTAACCCTTGCAAAATGTTATGTTCCAAATTTTTTTCTTCCCTCTCACCCTCTCCCCTAGACGGTAAGTAATCCAATATATGTTAAATATCTACACATATGGGGCAGCTAGGTGGCGCAGTGGATAGAGCGACAGCCCTGAAGTCAGGAGGACCTGGGTTCAAATCTAGTCTCAGACACTTAATATGTCCTAACTGTGTGACCCTAAGCAAAAAAAAAAAAAAAAAAAAAATCTGCATATACATTCTTGCTTAATAGTTGTAGATGGAATAGTAATAGGGGATAAAATAAGCCAGGGAAAGTTGGATAGGTTTTTTAAAAAAAAATTTATTTTTTATTATAGCTGGGATTTTTCCTGACCCAACAGGGATTTGGAGCTTTACAAAAGGGAATTTGTTGATTAATATTTTTATAACTTTCCAAAAGTAGAGAAAGAAAATATGAATTCAGGCTAAGCCTAAACATGAAAACAATATGAATAGTTTCTGTTATGTGTTGGGAGAAGATTGGAGTGAAGTGGGAATTAGCCTTTCTGAAGTGATCACTTTAGGTATTTTTCAGAGGTTCAGTTGATAAGTGTTTAGTAATCAACTCTCTGGAGGAAAAACACAGCTATATACTCACAATATATTTTTATGTTTAATTTTTCTTATTAACATTTTCTCCAACATTTTTATCAATCTAGACAATCAACAAAATAATAAATCAAGCCACAATTTGTAGTGTTTGCATATTTCCAAAGTGTAAGTGCTCCTGCTGAAAACTGGCTACCAGCTCACCGCTGGGTGTTTTTCTTTTCTCATTGTTTCTCATGTCAGGTTTTGAGAAAAATGGTTACCCCCTGAACAAGAGCATTAGAGAGTAGTCTATACCCAAGGGAGCTGCCCACAGGAGGATGGAAATAATCAGCTCTTCTCCACAGCCTACTCTCACCTTGCCACACATACTAGACTTACAGCTAAATCATTGATTAAAATATGGAATAGCTCAGGTAGAGCACACATCCATGGAGTATTACAATGAATATCTACTTTACTGACCTTTCCATGATTGTATTTTGAGTCTGTCTATTCCATCCAGTTCCAATTATCTCTAATTAAACTCTCTTCTAAGCCTCTTTCTATCTTTTCAACAAGAATATCATGAGACACTTTATTAAATGCTTTGCTAAAATCTGGGTAGATTAAGTGACACAGTTTCAGGAGGACCTGAGTTCCAATCCAGTTCAGACATTTGACACTTGCTAATTGTGTGACATTGGGCATGTCACTTAACCCAGATTGCTTTGCCAAAAAAATTTATAAAAATAAAATCTAGGTAAATTTTTTATTTAGCAATCCTCTGACCTCCATTTTACTATGTCAAAATATGAAATAAATTTAATTTGAAACTTGAAATCTCTTCAAATCTCTCTGACTCTTCCCTGTGACCAGCTCTCCGTGGGGAAAGGCAATCATGAAAGTCTGCCTCTTTAATTTAGCTTAGTAATCAATACTATCACTGTGGTGGGGACCTGGATGCTGCAAGACTGGGTCAGAGGAACCTGAGCGTTGGCAGGGCCTGTCAAGATGGGAAATCTTGGAGAATGAGCCTGGACAAGTTCAAAGAGACTCATAACTAGAAGTTGGAAACTCTCCTTTAATCATGACTCTTTGGAAATACAAGATATTGTCTCTTCCAGGATAAAGATTGAGAGGATCTGTATTCAAGAAGAGGGAAACTGAGGTCCAAAGAAACCTTGCCCAAGCTCTGCTCACATGGTAACAGGTGCTCTTGCCATAACCCCACCATCTACATTATATTCTAATATAAAGGGGGCTGTTTCATCATTTTCATCACATCATATCATCTTCCTCTTCTTGCAAAGGGACACCTCCTTATCCCAAGAGGCAGCGCCAGGGGCTAATCCTTCAATGTTCTGGCTCTTTGCTGACAGGTTTATTCTTCCATGGAGTGTGGGAGTCAGGCAGGGGCTGGGGAAGAGAGTGGGCAGGTGCATGATGTCACACACACACACGAGCAGACATGCTGGTATATATATATCCACCTAGCAAGCACATTTGATACTTGGCCTAATACAAGCAGTTGACGGTTTGTTGATTTCAATTCATAAATCTGTAGAATGTCAGAGCTGAGGAAGGGGATATTGGTGGGGGAGAGAGAAATTAGAGATCTCTGATTCAACCTCCTCTTTTGACAAGAAGATTAAACTGAAAGAAGGGATATAGTGAGTTGGAGGGAGAGCATGTGTGTGTGTACAAATATATTTTATATTCTAATACTAAATATTATATATGCATATGTATTTATGCATAGAAATATAAGAATATACATATACTGAATATAATATAGTGTGATATATAGTACATGTAGTATATATTTATATATATGCATATTTCATATTAAAATATATATTGAATATATTATATACTTAACATAAAAAAGCAATGTGTAACTATATACTGAATAAAATATGTGATAATATGCTAAATATTCAGTATAAGCAATGTATGTGTGTATATTTATGTATATTTTACATTCTGAATGTATTCTAATATATACAATTGTATATATGAATAGAGATGTGATTATATACATATATATATATGTACATAGTGTGAGATATTTACTGAATATATACAGTATATGAGTCCCTGTTTGGATGTTCTCCATTTAAAATCTCCTTTCCCTAATGGTCTCAGCCTCCTGTTGGTCTCCCTGCTGCCTTTATCCAATCCACTTTTTTCTCTGGAATAAAATAACGGCTGTTTAATAACCATCATACCTTGTGTGCTTGTATAGGAGCTAGGACTTTATAAATTCTCATGTATGGAAAGCTAGATGTGAGCTATCAACCACTCAGAGACTTATGGCAAACTCTGTATTGGCCCATAGTGAGCTAAAGAGATCATGAGATCATAGGCTTGGAGCAGAAAAGGAGTTCATCTAGTCCACCCTCCTCATTCTAAAGAGGACAGTTGAGATCCAGAAAGATGAGTTTTACCCAAAGTCATCCTAAAAGTGAGAGGAGAGATGGGGCTTGATCTCATGTCCCCTGGCTCCTAGCCTGATGATCTTTGCTACAGATGTCGATCCTTTGAGTTAGCCTCCAAAATTGGACCTGGGCATCTTGGCTGGTTACATAATAATACTCCATGGATTTGAGAATGGCTACCTCTACTAAGTAAGAGTTGCCTGAAATCACCATGTTAGTATTCATCAGAGGAGACACTTGAATCCAAGACTTATCTTGACTCTAAGATTAACCTTCTTTCCACTAAGCTAACCGGTTGCCTCTCCTGAAATTCATAATTTGATTTAGAAAATTAAAGCGTCTTTCAAATGTTAGTTACTATTATTTGTATAGGTGATGGATTGGATAGAGTTCAACTTTGTGAATTAATGAGAAGAGTCTAAAGTATGGAAAGCAACTCTTCATGCAGGCTATGGATATGCCCATTTATAGCTCTTTGAGAGAACTAAGAATATAAGGACATTTTCTGGAACCACCCTGAGTCCAAGTCTTTACATCACTTCCTGGTCATCTCCAGACCATACCATGCTCCCATCTTTGCTTTCCAACTCCACTAGTGTGACTCAAACCATATTCATTTTTATTTATTTATTTATTTTCATTTTATTAAAGCTTTTTATTTGTAAAACATATGCATGGGTAATTCTTCAATGCTGACCCTTACAAAGCTTTCTGTTACAAATTTTTCCCCCTAGTCCCCACCCCTCCCCTAGATGGCAGGAAGGCCACTACATGTTAATTATGTTAAATACTTGACAAATCGAATATATGTATATATGTTTCCACACTTATCATTGTTGTGCAAGAAAAATTGTATCTACAAGAAAAAAAATCAGAGAAAGGAAACAATGCAAGCAAATATCAGTAGAGAGCATGAAAATGTTATGTTGTGGTCCACATCTCATATCCATCTCTCTGGGTGTATATGGCTTTCTTCACTGAACAATTGGAACTGTCAACCATATTCAAATGTAATTGAGAAATAGTTAACAAAATAAATAAAAATAAAGATGATGTTGATCTGAGTCAATATGCAGCCCACATGGATCCTTATTGTGGTTTGATGATCACCCATTTCTGTTTGAGTTTGACCTTATTGGTCTATTCCCCATCTTCTTAAACTGTGGGTTGCAATGTCACTGAATGTGGGGGTTGTGAAATTATGATTTGTTATCAATTATCAGTGAATATTCAATTTGTATACCTATTTTGTATACCTATAATATACCTATGTAAACATTTCACAGGTAAATAGGGGTCAGGAGTGTTAAAAATTGAAGAAGCCTGGTCTGGATTATGTTTCAGGGGCAAGGCTTGAATCTGAGTCTTCCTGGTTCAGAGGCTAGCTCTCTCCACTATCCCCTGCTACTCCTCATAGAAAGCACTTAGTAAAATTTCTGTTCATTGATTAATCAATTTACCCTGTTAGGCGATTCCTTGCCAATGATGTCATAGGTCTGGACCAGAATGTGAACATTAGTAATTTCATCTGATTCTTACAATGATCTGTAACATCTTGAAAAGAGCATTGGCTTTGGGGTCAGAACATCTGCTTCATATTCCAGGTCTTGTGTCACTTCCTAGCTGTGAGACACTTAATCATTACTTCCCCTCCAAGAGCCTCAGTTTCTTCCTCAATGAAATGGAAGTATCATTGCCTGCCCTGTTTATCTCTAAGGGTTGTTAAGAGGATCAGTGCTGAGCATTCACACAAAGCCTATCTAAGCCATGAGGTATTATATAAATGTCACTTCTTACTATCATTTAGGTAGGTGAAGTATTATAAACTCTATTTGTTGGATGAGTAAACTGAGACTCAGGGACATAAACTGCCTTTCCTAAACTCACATGCTCTATTAGGGTTGGGGTTCTTTTGAATCACCCTGTATCAATCAGTGTGGTCTGAGAGGACTTCTAAAATGTTTATTAGAGTAAGAAAAAACCTTTGAGATACCTCAGTGTAATCACCTCCTGTTGTGGATCAGAATTTGAAAGAGAATGTTACTTGGCTAAGGTCACACACAACCAGTAAGAATGACACTCCAATCTAGGATTTCTGATTTCAGGTTTTTTGCCTTTTTAACAAGAAATCTGGATGACCTCACTGGCCTTCTTTGCCTGCAACTCTCTAGGCTTGCTTCTGAGGGGACCCCTTCTTCCGCTTCTGTCTTCTCCCTGCACCCCACTGGAACCTCCCACACACTCTGCCCTTTTGCCTCCCTCTCTCATTCCTGGGAGGGTGAAATTGGATCTCCCAGTAAGTGACACCCTGGGCTATTTTGGAGCTGGGCACTTGAGGTGGGGAGGGTGAGGAGAGCACGTCATCCGACCAGCCCAGCAAGGCTGGTGGGAAGGGGAGGGGGTGGTCTTCGCTGGAGCCCTCAGCAGCGGAGCCACTGCAGGGGCTCCCCAGTACAGCTCCCCCACTCCCTGTGACTCCACTGGGCCTGAGGGAGAGAGGGAGGAGGGAAAGACCCCAGCCCTCTGCTCCCTCTCTCTCTCTCTCTCCAGCTGCTGCCCCTTCCCCCAAATCCACCTTGGGACAAGCCTCCAGCCCTGACCACAATACAGACTCCAGGTAAGCAGGGACAAGGAGAGGTCCAGGGAGACCACTGCTATAGTAGAAAGAACACTGGGTTGGACTTACTACTAGAATTCTGTACTTACTAATGGCATGACCTTGAGCCAGTGGCTTTTCTTTGGGGTTTCAATTTCCTCAACTGCATAATGAGGTGCTTGAAGTCCCCACTTTTCTAAGGAACTCTCTAGCTCTAAATCCTGAGTTTGGCTCTTTGTGTGTGTGAGGTGAATAAGGGGGTTAGGGGAGGGAAGGATTTCTTACATTTGGGAAAGCCAAGTTGGTCAAAATCTGTAACCTGGGAACAACTGAGAAAGTTCTTGGGACCAAAGTGATTCTTTTGGCTGTCCTGAGTGCCTGAAGGTCATTGAGGTCTCTCTGAAGGAAGGAACAGAGGTTTTTTTGGGTTCAAATGGGCTAGATTTCACCCCACAACATGGGACCGTCCACATTGGAGCTCTGAGCACAAGAGGGGGTTGGTTGACATTTGTTCATGGGACAGGACCAACATATAGGGATTCCCACTTCCTTAGCTTCTGGGGCAACTTGGATCTTGACTGTTCTTCCTCCTTCCTCTCTACAGCTTCCCTCTAATCAGAGGGCTGATCTTTTTTTCCCTCCCCCTCTTCATTCCCAGCACCTTCTTTTTGTTTCCTCTCCTGGTACTTCCCTCCATTTCTGCCTCACTAAACCTTGCCCTTCAAAGGACAGTACTGTCATTCCCATAAAGTATATCTATGTCCCACACCCCAAGCAGGTTTGGGGAGACTTTGCTAGGCCCTAGACTGCCCTGGTTGGGAGTAGACCTGACAGCTGGGGCTATTTTAGGCATGTTGTCTGGAGAGGGTTGGGGGGGGGGGAGTTGACATACAACTCCAGGCAAGAATTTCCTGGCACTTGAGGCCAGTGTTGGGGCTGGGGAATGTTTAGAGGGGCCCAGCCCAACCCCTTTCTCCTGAAACTCCCTTTCCATCCCTTAAAGCTCCTGGGGAAGAAGGGGCAGTGGTCTTAGCCTTTGGCTAAGTTCAGGGACAAGAGATTTCTAATTCTTCTCCATATTTTCACTTTCTTTCTCAGGTCTGGGATAGGGATCTGTACTGTTGTGGACCCTCAGATGGGGGTAAAATAGTCAGTAAGGTGATGGATATCTATATATAGGAGAATGAATTGATACAGACATGGAAGAGAAAGGTTATGGTTGCCATATTTTTGGAAGGGCATTGATGAATGAGCATATCTAAAGAATAATGATGAGAGGACTGGAAATCAGATCATAGGAGGGGAATTGGTTGAAGGGACTCAAAAAGAAGGGGAAACATAACTGTTTTCAAGCATTTGAAGGATTGTCAGGTAGAAGAGGTATTAGACTTGTCTCCCTCTGTCCCAGAAGACAAAACTAGGAGCAATGGGAAGAAGTTATAGGAAGGCAAAAGTCAATTCAAGGTCAGGAAAAATGTCCTAATAGCCAGAGCTGTCCTCAAATGGCTGCCTTGGAAGGTCTTCAGGGGGAGCCTAGAGGATTACGTGTCAGGAATGCTTCTGAAAGGATTCCTCCACCTAGAGGAGGTGGACTTGATGGCTCCATTCAGGGCTGAGGGTGGGCATAGAACACACAGAGTGTCAGCTCTTCATGAAGGCTCTGTCTCAGAAAAGGAATGAATATCTGAGTTAATGCCATGAGGCAGGGATGAGGGAGGGAGCAGATGAAAGTCTCTTCACTGGGGGAGGACCAGCTAGGATGGTGATTTCAGTGGGGCGTTCAAGGGGCCAGAAAGTTGGGGACAGAGAACACAATGATCCCACCTATTACAAGACGCCTTTCCTAATTGCCTTTAATGCTAATCTTTTCTCTTTGTCAATTGTCTCCAATTTATCTTGAATATATCTTGTTTGTACACAGTTTTTTTTGGGGGGGTTTGCCTGTCTCCCATTGTGAGTTTCTTCTACATTTTTTGGTATCCCCAGTACTTAGCATACTATCTGATACATACTAGCTGAACTTGTTGCCTGACAGACCAATGACAGAGATTGAACTGAGTTTTTGGGTGCATTTTCTGATTTCTCAATTTTTGTTAGAACTCCAAACTGCTCTTGGCAGAGTTCACAGACTTAAAATTGTGTATACAGCAGCATCCAGATGTTGACCTGGATTACCTCATATCCTCTCAGGGCTCAGCACAAAACCTTTTACACAGAAGGCATTTAATGTTTGTTAAATGGAATGGAATCAAATGAGTTGTTTGCATGTGGATGCAGAAAGAGAGAATACTTGAAGGCTGATGTCAGCCCCTACAGGTGGTGATACAAACTCTGCGCCTGGCAAAGAGGTGGGATGCTCAGAACTTCTAGAGGGAAGAAAGAATCTTCTTGGTGCCTTTGGTCTGGAAGGCAGGGAAGTCTGATGGAAGAAAAATAGCAAAGATTTGTCCTCATGGGACATCATAGACTCATTTCAAATCCCATCAAATCCCACTGGTTCTGAATGCATTCTGGGTCTCAGTTTCCTGTTCTGTAGAATGAAGAGCTTAAACTAAATGATCTGTAAAATCCTTTACGACTTGGGATGGAAACTATGTGGTAGTTCTGTGAAATCTGGGAGGTCAAAATGAAGTCAATATTTCTAGATGGAGTAGGCTGCTGGTTCAGTTTTGTCCGGCTCTGTGTGGTTGCTATGGAAGAAAGGAAACACTGATTCCGTGCCAGGTACTATGCTAAGCACTTTGCAAATCTCTCCTTCAATCCTCACAACTACCCTGAGAACTAAGTGCTATTACTGTTCCTATTTTAAGCTTGAGGAAACTGAGGTAGATGGAGGTTAAACACCTTGGTTAGGTAAATGTGTGAGATTGGATAGGAACTTGTGCCTTTCTGAATCCAGCCCTAAGGACAGAGCTATCTATGGGTGACACAAGGGAATTAATTTTCATTCAACAACCATTTATTAGTTACCTAGGATGAGCAAAGCCCAGTGCTGAAAGTGTGAGGGTACAAAGACAGAATCCCTAGCCCCATCCCTAGCCCCATCCCTAACCCAGCATATCCACATGATTGTGAATATTAGACCTTCCTTAAGAAGTTTGTATTATAATAGGTTGTAGGGTATGTGTGTGTGTGTGTGTGTGTGTGTGTGTGTGTGTGTGTGTTAAAGACAGATAGGTAGACCTAAAGAGACACACAGGCAGAGAGATAGACAGAGACACAGAGAAACACACAGAAAGACAGATACAGAGAAAGAGAGAGAGAGATAAAGATACAAAAAGAGACAGAGAGACAGAGAGAAACACACAGAGAGAAACAGACAAACAGAGACATATACACACAGAGATAAGAGATACAGAGAGAGAGAGAGAAAGAAAGAAAGAGGGGAGATAGACAGACAGGAGAAGGAGACCATCCCTCTTCTCCAAGCACCAGTGATTAGGGCACTCTGAGACAATGTTGGTGCAGATGTCTTGCTCAACCATCTTTTCTAATATACTGGTTTGATTCAAAGTTCCATGTACAAAGAGACCACATTCTGATGATTATCATGTCCCCACTCTCTAGCATGGCGTATTTGTTGAGTTGTTTAAGTCATATCCAACTCCTTGTGAACCCATTTCAGATTTTCTTGGCAAAGATACTAGAGTGGTTTGCCATTTCCTTCTCCAATTCATTTTATAGATGAGGAAACTAAGGCAATAATAAATGGTTGAATGAGGAGTGAGGGGATCTAAAGGAAGCCTGGGAAAACAGTATATATCTTATTTATAGATAGTGAGATCCCTGAAGTGTTGGTTTTGGTACCCAATGGGCTTGGGTTCAAGTTTTCCTTTGCCTTGGTGGCCTTAGAAAGTCATATGCTCCACCTAGTCTTGGTTTGCTCATCTGAGTGAGCAAGCAAACCTTTGATTAATGATCTGCTTGCCATAGAATGGTGACCATGGTTTATATTTGTGGAGGGCTGGGCAAAGATGTATTGGGCATCTCATGTTAAATTATGGCCTTAGGTCAGCAGGTTCCCCGCTCTGGGTCTGTGTTTTCCATCTTTATAAAATGAGGAGGTTGGATTGGATGATTCTAAGACTTCTTCCAGTTCTAATTGTATATGTCTATGGGCAATGTAGCCTAAAGGGGACAAATGTTGCCTGGGAGTTGGGAGAGCTCAAGTCTGTAAGGAACTCACTGCGTATTTCTGACATCCTCTCTCTCGAGGGTTGAGTTTCCTCCTCCAAAAAAGGACTGACAAATAAGATCACTAAGGTTCCATTCAGTCTTAAGTTCTGGATCCCATGGACATTTTATCAAGAAGAATTCCAAGGTCTCTTCCTGCTTAAAAATCCTCTGCTCCCATGAGACTTGGAACTGTGTCTTTTATTTCCTTGTTTCCCAAGTTCAGGCTTTGGTTACAAATATTTGTTGATCTATGGAGGGAATGATGATGGTTCTGATGGAAAGATGGATAAATTGAGATTAAAGATTGGGTAGAATGGAGTGGAATTAATCCAGAAAGGCTTCTTAGGATGAGTTTTTAAAAGAGTAAGAATATGGTTTGGTAGAGAGAAAAAAAGTATGCTAAATTTTATGGACATTTTTAAAAACAGCTTTTAGGCATTATTTAAGGCAGAATTTTTAAAAATTAAGAATAAAGTCCTTATAACAAGTATACATTATCAAGCAAGATAAATTCCTAAATTGGCCATAACCAAAAATAAATGTCTCATTCCGTACTTTGAGTACATCACCTGTCCCCACCAGGATTCATCATTAATCTTCTTGAATCATTGTTGGCCATTGGATTGCTTAGAGTCCTTTGATCTTTCAAAGGTATTTTTCTTCACAGTATTATTGTGTAAATTGATCTCTTAGTTCTAGAAGTTTACTTCACTTTGTATCAGTCCATCTAAGTGTTACTAAGTTTTTCTGAAATTTCCATTTCTTATGCTGCAATGACATTTGATTATATTCATTTAAATAATTCATTATATTTACATGCCATAATTTGTTCAGCCATTTCCCAGTGGATGAGCACTGCCTTCCCCTCCCGCCATGTCCAATTTTTTGTTAAAACAAAAAAGAAGTCTAAATTAGGTTTCTGCATCTGGGTTTTTTCCCTGTTTCTTCAATCACTTTGGGGTGTAGCAAGGTAGGGTTGTTGTTATCATTGTTTTTTTTCCATTCAGATTTGGTCTCTGAATACTTGAGTTTTAAATATGATCTAATGGCAAGAGTCCTAGACCTGGGGCCAGATCCTGACTTACTGGCAATATGATCACCACAAAGTTGCCTCATCTCTTTAGGTCTCAATTTTTCCCTCTGCAAAGTGACAGATTTTCCACACAGAATTATCAATGAGTTCTATCAAGTATCTAAAGAGAAGTTAATACCTATTCTGTACTAATTATTCTCAAAAACTGAGAAAGGACACATTCTAATAAACTTATGACAAAGAATAAAGCAGGGAAAGAGATGAAGACAAAATTAATATTAAGAAATAGGAGATGTAGATCTAGGGCACATGTTGGGGCAAGTTTTCAGTTCGTGGACATAATGTACATGGTTAAGACAGTAAGGGAAGGTGAGACGCCACAGTCAGACAGGTAAGAGGAGAACCAGCAGAGAACAACACTATCGAGACAGAGAAAAAAGAGGGTCCAGGAGCAAAGGGCAGTCAACAGTGTCAAATGCTGCCAAGAAGTCAGGAATGATGAGAATTGGGAAAGGACCCTTGGATCTAGTGATTAGATCATTGGTAATTCCATAGAGGGCAACTTCAGATGAATGACGAGATTGGAAGACAGATTTCAAGGAGCTGAGAAATAAGAGAAGTGGAAATAGCAAGTGTAGACAGCTTTTTCCAGGTGCTTGGCTGCGAAAGAGAGAAGAGATATATAGAGTGGTAAACTGAAGGGAATGATAGGGTCAAGTAAGGATTTTTTTTAAAGATGGTGGAACCTGAATATATTTGTAGACATCAAGTAAATAGAGATGAGGGAGAGACAGAGAGATAGACAGAGATGGGGAGAGAGAGGGAGGAAGAGAGAGAGACAGAGAAATAGAGAGAAAGAGACAGAGAGAGGCAGAGAATGAGAGAGAGACAGAGAGAGACACAGAGAGAGAATAAGACAGAGAAAGAAAAAAGATACAGTGAGAAAGACCCGGGGGTGGGGGAAGAGAGAGAGAGCAAGGAAGAAGGGAGAGACAAAAAAGAGAGACAGAGAGAGAGACAGACAAAGACAGAAAGACAGAGAGGATGATGATTGGGACAATCTTGTAAAGCAAAAAGGAGGGGATGTGGTCAAAGACAGGGATCCCTTACTGCCTATGTGACCTGGCCTAAGCCACTTCCCCTCCATGGGACTCAGTTTCTCATCTGTAAAATTAGCTCTAAGGTCCCTCCCAACTCTAAACCTATGATCATGAACTATAGGCCAGCATCACTAATGAATATTGATAGAAAGCTTTATTATTGTTCTCATTTTACATGAGAGGATTAAGGCTCAGAGAGATGAAATCTATATCAGGCCTGGGATTTTAATCCAGGTTCCTTGTGACCTCAAGTCCAGTGCCCTTTTCTACACTGGAGATGTCTGAAACCTCACAAATCACTTTCCTGGTCCTACGTTCTGTGAGTCCCGGCTAGAGAGCTCAAGAGCAGCAGGTAGAAGCTGAGCCACATTTCTAATTCAAAACTGTTTATTTGGACTATAAAAATCAGCTGCTGACCTTGGGGTAGAGACATGGTTAGAACACCGAGGACTTGAGTTCGAACCTAGCCTCAGACACTTACTAGCAGTGTGATCTGAGTTAAGTCACTTAACCCCAATTGTCTTAAAAAAATCAACTGCACAAGCACAGGATGGAGAAGATGGGGCTGAATAGCAATTTGAGTGAAAATGATCAGAGTGTCTAGTGAACTACAAACTCAGTGTGGGTTAGCAGTGAGACAGGTCAGCAGTGAGATATGTCAGTCCCCAAACTAGCACAGCCATAGGCTCTATTAATGGAAGAATTTCAAGATGCAACAGAAGCAGCACTAGAATTAATGTCAAGCAAGGTGGGTTTGAATCCTGCTTCTGTCACTCATTTCCTGTTTTGATGCCTCATTCTTCTCATCTGTGAAATATAAAATTGGATTAAATCACCTCTAGTGTCTCTTCCATTTTTAGATCTATGAAGGGGAAGGAAGCAAGCATCTATTAGTCACTACTATTTGTCAGGCACTGTGCTATGTATTTTACAAATCCTATCTCATTTAATTCTCTCATCAACCCTGTGAAGTAGCCTTATTTATTTATTTATTTATTGTTATTTATGTATTTATTTCATTACCATTTATCTATTTTATAAGTAAATTATAATTATTTATTACTATTTTTGTCTATTTATTTATAATGTAAATAATAATATATTATATAGAATATAAATATTTAATAATTAATAAATGTATTTATTTATTTATTACCCTTATTATTATACTAATTTATGGTTGAAGAAACTGAGAGAGATAGAGATTTAAATGACCTGCCCAGGATCACACAGCTAGGAAGTATCTGAAATTGCATTTGCACTTAGGTCTTCCTGATTTCCTGTCCCCCAGGCTGCTAAGCTGGGACCTTGCTGTCCTTTGCCCAGTAAGCCATATCTGAAGGACTATGATCAATTCTAGGCACCATATTTTAGGAAGGGTGTTGACAGCTGTTTTGTGTTCAGAGGATTGTGACTCAGATGGAACATTCTATCTGAACACTGGTGGAAGGAACTGGATCTCTTCAGCTTGGAGAAAACTTAGAGGGTATAGGGATGCTTTGGAAGCATCTGGAGGGCAGACATGTGCAAGAAGAATCACATTTGTTTTGTTTGGCTCAAGAAGATGGAAGTAACTTATGAGAATAAAATAAAGATCAGATTTAAATTCTATTAAGGGAAAACTTCTTCTAAAATATCTCCTAGCACTCAGACATTTATAATTTGTGCATTCAGCAATCCTTGTGACTAGGGATAGTATGATATGGTGGATGGAGGGCTGGCTTTGGAGATAGCAATGCCTGAGTTCAAATCCTGACTCTGAGGTAAACTGGATGTGACTGAATTTTTTGGTACCCTGGAATCTCAGAGAATAAAAACTATAGACAATTTGCTGATCTGTGTTGGAGGAGGAAATTTCCACAATAGAAGTGTCCCAGACAAATGAAATCAGAGATCCAGACCAACAAGGAAAAAAAATCCTGGTAACAGATTCCTGCCTCCCCTCTCCCTGCTGAGGTGGGTATCACCATTTGCTCAGAGCAATCACACTGAAGATACTGAAAAGTTTCCTGGATATTATAATGAATATTAATTGATTCGCTGCTTATGTTTAATAACACTTCATATAATCATTAGGTAGTGTAGTGGGAGGCTGGAAACGTGGGTGCTAGTGCTGGCTTCTTCAGCAACTAAGTACGTGTGGTTTTGGACAAGTCACTTTCTCTGAGTGGATTTTCATTAGTAAAATGAAGGGTTTGGACAAAATGACCTTGTGGGTCCCTTGTAGTTTTCACCCTTTGTAACTTTAGTGTGTTCTTGGGGTCACAGAGCTTGAAGAAACTCTGTCACTATTTAATCAAGTTGATGCCTGAGTAGAAATCTTCTCCATGACAACCTGGACAAGCCAATTAAACTCTTGATGGTTCTTTGAGGTTGGGTAACAGATATTTTCCAGTTTGTTCCAGAGACAGGAAACTCACTACCTGACAAAGGAACACACTTTCTTGAAGGAACACACTTTCTTGATGGGTGATTTTCATTGTCAAAGAGCCAACACGGTGGGGGAAGGCAAGAGAGCCAGCATTAGACCAGTGAGAAGAGCTGTATGTAGTCCTGGGGAGAAGTCAGAAACAGATCAGGGAAGGCTTCCTGGAAGAACTGGCCGTGGAGGTGGGGAATTCAACAGGTGAAGGAGGGGAAGGAAGGACACTCCATGAAGAGGGGACCCCATGAACAGGGAGAAGTATGGCAAAAGCAAGGAGCGGGGCATGAGGAGGTGGGGGTGGCCAGGGATGCAGTTTGCTTGGAGCATGAAACTCATGAAGTAATGGGATATGAAGCTGGAAAGGTAGACTAGAACTAGATGGTGGAGGGCCATGAATACCAACTTGAGTTTGAGCTTTATTGGGTAGCTAATAGGAAGCTGTTCAAGGGTTTTGAGCAGAGGGAAGGAGAAAAAAAAGAGAGGGAAGGAGGGAAAAGGATAGAGGAGAGAAAGGGAGAGAAGGAAGGGAAGGAGAGAGTGAGAGAAAGAGGAGAGAGAAAGCAGTTTAGAGGGAAAGGAGATGGCTTTTTGTTATTGTCATTGTTTGTTCATTGTCTCCCTTTCTCTCCTCTATCCTTTTCCCTTCTTCCCTCTCTTTTTCTCTCTCCTCCACTCTGTCCCTTGTCCTTCCTTTTCTCCCTTTCTGTCTCTCCATCTCTATCTCTTCTTCACTTTCTTCCTCCTTCTCTTTCTCCTCCTCTTCTTCCTCCTCCTCTTTTCTTCTTCCTCCCTCTCTCCTCCCCCCTCATCTCTATGACGTAATTATTTTACCTCCTCATGCTTCACTATTCTCCTCTACCCAATGAGTGTTGATGGAGACATTGTGTGATGATGAATGAAGTCTGTGCACAGGCAGTTTAGTGAAAGGAGGGTATCATGAGTGGGTTGGAGAGGGGAAAAAGTGGAGGCTTTGGGAGATAGATGAGGGTGGAGGGATGCCTGCTGGGAGTGTGCCAAAAACCAGGCCCATCCCAATCTGGTAGTTTCCCCATCCTGACCATATTCCATCTCCATGCAGGTGATGGATGCCCTTGCTCTGGGTTCAGGTCAGGGGTGCAGGGGTTCAGTACAGCCTCCTGTCATTGGGCCCTTCAGCAATGCCCAGCCTCCCACTGAGAGCAGAAGCTCCCAGAAGCATAATGAGTCAGCAACCCCTTTTTTAGCCATCCCAGCATCCCCACTGCAAAGGGCTCAGTCTGCCTCCTCCCTTGAAGGATTAAATAGGATTAGAATGATATGGGAGCAAGCTGTTCTCCCTGCCCTTCCTCCTCCTGCCCAGAGCCTGAAGCTCTAAGCTTTGGTCCTTTAGTAGCAGGGATGGCTCACACCAAAACCATCCACACTCTTACCAGTTCACCCTTGGGACCCCCAACAAGTGTACTGTGTTGACTGACTTAGTCATGATTGGGGTGAGAGTTCAGTTTGTGACCGTATTTGAGATTTTAGAGGTCACCTGGAATCATATTTATATTCTTGGCTTTACTAAATCATGAGCTACATAGATGCTTTTTCTCAGACACCAAATTGGGTTAATTGTGGGTGCTCCAATCAACCAGCCCAGCCCCTCTCTCCAAGGAGAAAGCCAAGGCACACTCACCCTGGCACCCAGTGGTGTTTGATATACCACATCCCTTTTAGCTCCAGGGGGTTTGGATTTCCTAAGTTGCCTCCTCTAGCCCCCAAACATTCCTTCAAAAAACTTCTTCAGACACTTCTCGGCTTTCCTAGTCCCAAATGTCTGGTGTGGAGGCAGGGAGGAAGAGAAGGAAAAACAAAGAAGAGAGGGAAGGAGAGAAAAAGAGAGAGGGAAGGAGAGGATAGGACAGAGAAGAGAGAGAGGGAGAGAAGGAAGGGAAGGAAAAAGAGAGAAAAAGAGGAGAAAGAGAGAGAGAGAGAAAGAAAGAGCAGAGGGGGGAGAGAGAAGGAAGAAAGGAGAGAGGGAGGAAAAGGGACATAAAAGAGAGAGAAGGAAGGAAAGGACGGAGAAAGACATGGTTCCTGCATTTGGTCGCTCCCAATTTGGTGGGGATTGTCTTTAATAAAGGTAGACTGAGGCACAGACTCTGAGCAAAATGAGTTCATTCACAGTGATGCCTATAACTGTTAACAAAGCAGGTCAGATTGGCAACCTCAGCAAAATCATCCACCTCAATGTGAAGGAGAAGTCCGTCTTTATTGATATACAACAAAAAAGGAGTCTTGGTAGGTATTTTTGATTGGCTGTACTAAGGAAGATGGGCTGGCATTCAGGTGATTTTCTGGTCTGAAAAACTAGAGGTCAGTGTGAATTTGGGTGGTCAGAGAGGGCTCCTGAGAAGAGATACAAGGAATGGGTAGAGAGAAAGGGAAGGCAGAAGACCACTGTAGAGGAATATATGAGTCAAGGCTGGAAATGGATCTGAAATATACTGGGGACCCTGAGGAGACCCACCTGAATGGAGTAGATGATTTATGATAGTGAGGTGGGGGGGGGGAGGAAGCGTTCAGTGGAATGTCTCTTCCTCCTCTCATTCCGTTTTGGATTGGTTTTGTTTATGGACTTGTAGTCCAGATACCCTGAATGCTGATGGGAAGGTCTGGGGCAGAACATGAGTCCTCTCTGACTCTAACTTCCTCAAAGGCAAAAATTTAGAGCAAAAATAAGCCCTAAACAATCTATCTTAAAGTATGATGGATAGGAAAGTCTTATACAAGTGGACTTGTAAACTTACCAAGATATAAGCTGTTATTCTTACTCTCTTATTAAAGGGATGGTTAGTGACATTTAGAAAATCACCTAGATTTTCTCTAGATCACCTAGAGCCCCAGCAGAGCTTCATCCAGACTAGGTCATGCCAAATGAATTTCATTTCCCTCCTTTTAACAGGGTTACTGGATTAGTGGATCCAGGCAATGCTGTACTTATTAATTTTTTTAATGAGACATTTGCAAAGTATTTTACGATTCTCATGGCCAAAACAGAGGGATGTGGGCTGGACAATAGAGGTTGGGAGAATTTGGGACAGATTGAATGGCAAGGACTAAAGAATCACAGCTCAGACTTTCAGAATACCAAGAACCCTCAATATTTGTCTTGTCCAGCCCATCCCCAAAAAGAAATCCCCTCTACACTATACCCAACAAGTTACCATCCCATCGCTGCTTGGAGACCCAGTCCTCTTCCAAGAAGCCAATTTACATTTATGGGAATATCAAGCTTAAATTTGCACTTCTCCCCATTAGTCTTGGTTTATCCTCCAAGACTAAACATAACTAGTGAAAATCCCTCTTCCCCCGATTACCCTTCAAATATTTGAAGATTGTTATTATGTCCCTCCCTCCACCTTCTCTTCTTCATGCTAAAAACGTTCTTGGTTTCTTCAACTAAGTTTCATAACATAAGGACTTTGCCATCTCTGAACTCTCTGGATGCCCTCTAGCTCAGTATTGCTTTTCTTAAAATGGGCTATCTAGAAGTAAACACAATAATCCAAATGTGGTCTGATTGTTAGCTCCCTCTTACTAAAAATTTTGTCTTTTTTAATGCAATCCAAGATCCAAACTAGCTTCTCTGGGTGCCATATCACATTGCTGGGATCTGTCCCACCTATAGTCCATTAAAACTCGATGATCTTTTTCAGTCTCTCCCACCTTAAACATAAGAAGCTGATTTTTTAAAGGCTAGGGGTTTTGGAGGGATATATTTTTATTGATACCTTTCCCCCCACAATCATCAGCATTCTTTCTCCTTTGCCTTCCAGAGAGCCATTACATATAATGAATAGTATTTTTTAAAGAAGAAAAAACAAAGAGACCCATCCAAAAATCAACAAAATGGACCAACACATTGAAAAAGTCTGAAAATATATGTAATGTTCCCTCACCTCCTACCTCTGCAAAGGAGTGGAATGGGGATATCTTTTCATATCTAGAGGAGTGATTATTAAAGGCTTCATATTATCTAATATATGGAGGATGTATCTAAAATATTTCAGGTTTTGTCATTGTGTTATTCAATTTTTTGATTGTGTGTGTGTGATTTGGATGAAGGTAAAGATCTGTATTTATTAACTTTACATAAATACAACACTTGAAGGGATAGTCAATACCCTGGATGATAGAGTTAGGATCGATAAAAGATTTCAACAAGTTTGAATGTTGAGTTGAATCTAATAAAATGAAAATTTTAGGGATGAATGGAAGGTTTTACTCTGGGTTTAAAAAAATAGAATCCACATGTACAAGCCTGGGAACTGGCACCAGACAATCTTTCCTCTTGAAGGAAAAAGATCGGGGGGGGGGAGGTCTCAATGGATTGCAAGCTTAGTAAGAGTGAACAGTATAGTATGGCATTTAAAAAAAAAACTTCACATAATTCTTGGCTGCAGTAAGAGAACATGGTGTCCAGGATGAAGCAGGTTTGAAAGTCTTGCTGTATGCTGGCATAATTAAACCCATATCTGGAGTACTGGGTTCAATTCTGGGTGCCACATTTAGGGAGGATCTTTTTAAAAAATTTAAATTTCCTATTTATTTGTTTAATAGTTTCCACAGTTACACTTAAAACAATTTTTTTACAGATTGTTTAACTTTTGAGTTCCAGATTCTCCCCCTTTTCCCCACCCCCAACCCCATTGAGAAACTACATATGAAGTTATGCAAAAACATTTCCATAACAGTCATATTGCAAAAGAAAATATAGATATCCTATCCCAATTAAAAAAAAACTCTCAAGAAAAATAAAGTTTAAAAAAGAGAGAGAGAGAGAGTATGATTCAATCTGTATTCAGACACAATCAGTTTCTTCTCTGGGTATGGATAGGATTTTTCATCATAAGTCCTCAGTATACAGTCATTAATAGCTGGTCATTCCAGAACATTGCTATTACTTTGTATACAGTATATTTCACTTTGCTTGAGTTCATTGAGAACTTTCCAAGTTTTTTCCCAACAGCATTCTGCTCATCACATTTCATAGAACAACAATATTCTATGACAGCACAATTTATTCAGCCATTTCCCAACTGATGGGCATCCCCTCAATTTCCAATTCTTTGCCCTGGGAAGAGAACTGTTACAAACATTTTCATACATATAGATCCTTTTCCTTTAGGGAGGATCTTGATAAGCTGGAGAATATCTTGAGTAAGGTCACCAGGGTGCTAAAATATTTGAAATCATGCTTTATGAAGACTGATCGAAGCAACTAGGATGTTTAGCTTGGAGATCAGAAGCCTTTCTGGGAAGTGATAATAGTCTTCAGGAATCAGAATATCTATCATAGAGAAGAGGAATTGAACTTGTTCTGCTTGGTTGCAGAGGGCAGAACTAGGAGCAATGGTTGGAAAAAAGAAAATAGGCACTTCTTCAGCACCTACTATGTGCTAGACACTGTGCTAAGTGCTTTACAAATATTATTTCATTTTATCCTCCTAACAACCTAGGGAGGAAGGTGTTATTATTATCCCCATTTTACAATTGAGGAAACTGAGGCAAACAGGTTAAGTGGCTTGTTCAGGATCACACAGCTAGTAAATATCTGGGACTGGATTTGAATTCTAGCCTCCTTGGCTGCAGGCCAAGAGTTCTATCTACTATATAGTGCACACCCACCATCCTGCCTCCCCCCCATTCACTGCATATTTCCCCCAGTTTCTTCAGGAAGAAAGTTGGAGAGGGGTAGATTTAAATTCCATGTAAGGGAAAAATTCCTAACAGTAGATGGATTCTCACAGTAGGATGGGTTGGCTGTTCTGTGGTAATGGGTAAAGATACCTTCGGTAGAGTTTTCAGGTGAAAGCTGAGTTGAGGATACTCAGCATTGTAGAGTTAAGTTGTGGTTTCAGTCTCATTCCATATCCAAGATCCTTTTATAGATAATTCTAGATCACTCTCCAGCTTTGAGATCCTGGGCAAATCATGTTATCCATTGTTTGTTAAGAATGAAAAGAAGGAAAAGGAGGAAGAGAAGGAGAACAAAAACAAGAAAATAAAGAGAAAGAATAAGAAAAGTAGATCAAGAAGAGAAGATGAAGAGAAGAGAGAAAATTAAGAAGAAAAAAGAAAATAAGAAGAGGAAGAGGAGGAGAAGGAAGAAGAAGAAAGAAGAAGAAAGAAAAGAAGAAAGAAAGAAAGATGACAACAATGACACGGAGATAGTCAATAAAGAGCTGGCTTTGGAGTTAGGAAGAACTGAGTTCAAATTTGACCTCTGACATATCCTGGCTATGTGATCCTCCTCAAATCACTTTTTCAGTGCCCCCACACAG
>JAJPUD010003765.1:178840-217419 GCA_023553655.1 Myrmecobius fasciatus
TCCCCTATTCCTAAATCTGTCCTTCTCCTTAGAGAGATAGAAGAATTGATTCTCTTCAAAGAGCTTGGTTCCCCTACTCCTAAGTCTGTTCTCCTTAGAGAGATAGAAGAATTGATTCTCCTCAAAGTCCTTGGCTCCCCTATTCCTAAGTCTGTCCTCCTTGGAGAGATAGAAAAATTGATTCTTTAAAGTCCTTTCTCAATCTTAAGAATTTAGAACCACTGGGTTTCATTTCACTCCATCTTGGTTCCCACCCAAGGAGTTCTCATGCCATAATTGAGGTACAGAGATAGCATGGTATGATGGGGAAAGTTGCTTATTTGGGAGCCAGGAAGACTAGCATTCAGCTCCTGGTGCCTACAATAGCTAACCATGTGACCCTTGGCCAATTACTTCACCTAGGATTTCTTTGTGAAATAAGGGCAAAGATATTTACACTAAATACCTCACAGGCTCATTATGCAGAAAAAATGGTTTATAAATCTAAAAGAAATGCAAGTTATCATTATTTTTTTTTAGCCCTGTGGATCACATATCCTGACCAAATATGGGAGGCAATGTAGAGGTGTCAGCGTCCACCACTGCAGATTGAGGAATCAGGCCTCCCCTTTGCAGATCACATTGTCTGGGGGCTATGAGTCATTCTGATGACAAGGGAATTATTCCCATTCCTCAGGCTGGGATAGGTATCAGGAATGGAGAGGATGAGCTGTGGGTTATTATTAGGTAGAGAATAGATTCTCTCAGCCTCATATAGAACACAGAATGTCAGAACTGAGAAGGATCTCAAAACATAGTATATCAGAGCTGGGAAAGATCTTAGGACATAGAAGGGCAAAGTTAGAAAGCATTTTCAAGTAGAGAACATAGAATGTCAGAACTGGAATAAACCTGAGAACATAGGCCAGAGGACAGGGCTCCGAACATAGAACATAAAATGCTAAAGATGGGAAGAGATCTGAGAATATTTAAGGAGCACAGGGCACAGAATGATTGAACCTTTGCTTCTTCTATGCTCTTGGTGTCCTTTCACTAGATTCATCCTTCTTTTCCTAGAAGAGTGCTATAGGTCTCTTTTCCATAAAACCTTTCCATTTAACCAAATGTCTGTATAATTTTCTGGCTTCAGTTTTCATTACTGGTAGTCAGTAAGAGGGGAAGTAAGGTAATAGATAAAGAAAGAGACATCTAGAGTTCTACACTGGGAGGCAAGAAACTGGAGTTCCAGCACTGGTTGTACTCCTTATTGTAGAGAAAGTCTTCCTCTTGTTGAGGTCCGATTTTTTCCTTCTGCCAAATGGAGACTATTCCTTTCTGCCTTGTCTACTTCTCAGTAGTTGGATGAAGAGCATATTAAAATAGGGCTTTGGAAAGAACAAAGTGTGGAGAGTGCATTAAGAAAAGAAAAAATTGTTCTTTCTGGGTAGGGATAGTGTCTGAGGGCAGCCTCTTGGCTCCTAATTCCTTTTAGCAGTCCCTCATGAAACCTTGACCATAAGGAGCCATCAAAGTCCATAATCTTGCCTCTAATATACATCATCCCTTGTTCTCCCCCAGTGCTAACCTTCAATATCTTATTTACCTGGAGATAGAAATAAACATAAAGGTGAATAATTAGCTCTGAAAGCCCAGGGAACTCTTATATGTCACAGAAAGGAGATAAAGGATAACAGTAATAATAACACATTTTTATGATCCTTTACCCGCAAATTGCCCCATGAAGTTGGTTTTTTCCCCACTTTCACAGATGAAGAAACTGAGGTTCAGAGTGAATTTTTATTAATTCTTTAAGTGTCAGAACTGGAATTACAGTTTCTGATATCAAGACCCCTGTTCTTACTGTAGCCTCTTTCTTAGTACCTCTTTGTGCCTATTTCTCCTTTTTTGTCCCTTTCTCTTCTTCCCTTAGACCATAGAATTTCAGAGTCAGGAGAAAACTTAGGACACAGAATACTGAAACTGAAAAGGACCTTAGAATCTGGAATGTCAGAGCTGGCAGGGGCCTTGGAGATCATCAATTATAGCCCCTTTATTTTATCAAGGAAGGCTTCCTAGAGAAAAGGAGTTTTGAACCAGGTCTTAAAAGATGGGTAAGAATTGGAGAAATAGAGGAAGGGGGAAGAGGCAATTCAGAAAAGATAGGAGATGCATATAGTGTGTGTTGAGAGGCTCATAAGGAGCTTCATTAGAGAGAAGGCTTCTGGATCATGGGGCTGGAGAAATAGGAAGGAGAGCCTGAATTTTAGAGGGCTTAGAATGCCAGGATGAGAGATTTGGTTTTGATTTTCAGGGAAAAATGGGGAAGGGCTTTTTGGCTTATAAAGAATCAGCTGTTTTCCAGGCTCAAGCAGGGCTGTAGGAGAATAGACTGGATCCAAGCTGCACAGGGAGAAATCTAGGTGACAAGCCTCAGCTTAGGCTGAAGTGATGGACTGAGCTGTTGGAAGAGAGAGGGAAACTTTCCTTTCCTGGCTATCTTTCTGACAAAGGGCTGTGGACATCCAGTATCCCAGGCAGCAGCAGGCAGGGAGGGAGGAGCAGTTTAGGGAGGAGCAGCACCTGCTTCAGGGAGAGCTGAAGTCACATGTCAAGGGTGGGGGTGAATTTATGTCTGGAAGAAGGAAAGAAGGATGGGGAGGAGGCATTGGGAAGGGAAGCGCCATCTCTTAAACTGGCAGGTACAACCCTGGGCTCAAATGTTTAGGGGCTCAGATCATTACTTCCTTCTCCCCCCCATCCCATGAAAGGACCCACAGACCAAGGTCTCTTCTGACCCCATCTTCACTCAGAATGTCCTCAAGAATGTGGTTCATTACCTGGTTTGCCTGGGACATGGTCATTCATGAGAAAAATGCATTTAGCTGTTGTCAAACTATTAAATGTACATCCAGTAGTGGGGAGAGCCGTGGCCTAAGGGTCAGAATGTTTAGGTTCTAGTTCTGATTATGTTCTGTGACCTTCTTGGGGACATCATCACAACTTTCTGGGCTTCAAATCTCCAGATATCATGTTGGACTAAATCAGGACTTCTTAACATTTTCTGCATCCTGGACCACTTTGGCTATTAGGGAAAGCTTATGGGCTCCTTTTCAGAATCACATTTTAAAATAATTAAATGAAAGGCCAAATTTCAGTTAGAAGTTAAGGAAAATAAAGGTGAATTTTTTTCCATTCCAGTTCATAGATCCTTTGGGGAAGGGGGTTGTCCATGGATTACAGATTAAAATCTGGACTAGATTATCTCTGGGTACTTTCTAGTTCTAAAATTCTCTGTTCTAGGTTCTGAGGTCCTTTCCAGGTCTAAAAATCTATGATCTAAAGCTCTGATTATCAGGGTTCTATGTTCTAATGTATCTTCTAGCCCTTTTTATAAGCACCCTCTGAGTTCTGAGAATTGAGGCCAAGGGATATATACTCGAATTTTCTGTGCAGATTTTTAGTTCCTATGAGAGTCATCACAGTTAAATGAAGCTGGCAATGAAGAGGCTGAATTACTAAACTTCAACACACTCATCCTCAGGGCTCTTAGTCTATATATGGTAGTCCGACATTCTGCCATTGTGGGGAAGGGCCCTCTGCTTGGAAGGCAGTTCCCACCACCAGCTGGTTAGAAATATGCAATCACAATCACTTGTTATGATCCAATTGCAGTTTGAGGTAGTGTTGGATGCAAGCATCCTGCCTTGGGTCTCAAACCTTGATGAAATGTTTTCTTCCTGGGCCTCCACCTTCTCTTCTTGGAATTAGTTCAGGGGTCCTGGGTGTTCAGATGCAGGGCTCTTTTTTCTTTTTACTTTTTTAAAAATTAATTATTTTTTTTAAATTATTCATGTATATTAACTTTTTAAATACACATTTCTTTATGAATCATGTCAAGAGAGAAAAATCAGAACAAAAAGGAAAAACCACACGAGAGAAAAAAAACAGAAAAAAAGGGAATATAGCATGTGTTGATTTACATTCAGTCTCCATAGTTCTTTTTCTGGATGCAGGCGGCATTTTCTATTCAAATTTAAGATTAGTCTAGGTTTGGAATTTGCATTCAGCAAGCATAATCTTAAAGAGGGAGGCGAGTTTATTACTACTCAGAACCTTGATTTAAATCACACATAAGAGAAGAGGAAATTTGTAGCGCAAAAGTAATACACAATTAACAAACATGGTGACCAATATAACAAACAAACAAACAAACAATATACAACATATATCATCATCACTCCGAGGAAGCACCAACATCTGAATTCCTTGGCTGGGAGGACTCATGATTATAACTATTCAGAGTCTCAAGTTTGTACAAGTCTTTCTAGCCCAAATCCTCAAAGTTTTTATAGATTGAGAACAAAGAAGGCACTATACTAAGTATTCTCATTTGATCTGAGACTCTTGAAACATAGCAACCTCCCAGGTACAGGATGCTCCATCACAAGAAGCCCACCAAGGAAAATATTTGTTCATTCCTTTAGGAGGACTGTATTTTACTCCAAAACTTGCCAGGTTTCTGGAGTAAACACAGGCCTGCAATAAAGGAAACTCATTAATTAATGCACCAGAACAGTGGCCTTTTAACTTCTTTGTGCTTTCCTGAATTCCTTCAGATAATTACAGCAAAATCTCAGCAAAAAGTTACATAGAAGACATGGCTAAGACTCACTTAAGATTCCTCCTTACTCACTAGGATTCCTTACACCAGAGTTTATTGGGATTGCCTTGGATCTTTTCTCTATTTACTAAATAAACTGTCTGTGATTTCCGATCCCTGTTGGGGTTCAACACTTCAGAATATTTAGACCTTTCTGGATCTCTGAGCCTATTTGGCATCCTGGTTTTAGAGACCTCTTGCCCCTGATTTCCAATTACTGATACCATTTTTTCTGCTGTTATCACTGCCACTCTTGATGGATAATATGCTCTGGTCTCTGCTTCCCATTTTCCTCCCCTTTGAATCTGCACAGTCCAGAGTGTGAATGAGTGTTTTCTTGGGCTTTGTTCACAAGGAGTTAGAGAACATTATATATTAATACATAAGAGGAAGGTCATTAAATGTGCATGCATGAAAAGCCATCTAAGTCATTGATTAGGAATCAGCTTTCAAAAGTAGAGGCAATATCATATAGTGCTTAGAATGCTGGATTTGTAATCAAGGAGTTCTGTCAAACTGCTTCTCAAACACTGATACCAGAACAGGTATCACTTAACCTTTCTCTGATTTGGGTTCCTCCATTATCCCCAGATGGGATAATGTGAACATTCACCTCTCAGGAGTGTTGTGAGATAATCTCTGTCAGGTTCTTTGCCAACTTTAAGGTGCTCTATAAATGTGAGCTGAAAATTAGGCTAAACACCTAAGATTTGATTTTCCTTCCTCTTGGACCAGCAGCTTTTTTATAACACTGAATATAAACCCTCTTCCCTTCAAAATATCCCCATGTTAAATTTTGGATTCATCCCACCCTGACTTGAGCTTACTGATCTGTTCTTCCAACCCCCAGGTTCATTCTCAAGCAATCCAAAGGCCTTCTGACTGAATGGTTGGCAGCCTTGTAGGTTCCATTCATACCACTGCTAATCCCTTGGCAACTTAGAAGCAGGAAAGTTTGAGCTGAGAGGGAGCTCAAAGATCATCCAATCCAATACCTTAATTTTCAGCTGACAGATCTAATTTCACCTCCCCCTCCAACAAGACATTAAATAAGGAAATATAAGCAAGTACACCTCAAAATCAGTGATCTAAGTTGAGATACAGGACAATTTCCTTCGCCCTTCTTCCTTGTGATTAGCCCATTCCTGAGATGAAACTCAACATAAGATTATGGGGAAGCTAGAATGAATGGTGTAATTGGTGCTTGGTGCATTTAGGAGTCCAGGAAAGCTTTTTGGTGGAGGAAAATTGATTTTAAGGGGAATTTAAAAGAGAGGGAAAAGCAGAAGCTGTGGTAGGAGTCTGGGTAAAGAGATGAAGGGACCTGAAAGGAGGTTTGCATAAGATGCCTAGCCTTGTCCAAATGTGAAGGAAAAAATTTGAAATCACCAGAAAAGTCAACTAATAGAAGTCTGTTGCAAAGGTACAACCAATAAGCATTTTAAAATCATCAATTAATTAATTAATTATTGTGGGCACTGTGTTAAGCAGTGAAGATATAGAAGGAAGACACAAAATAATCTCTCCCTTTGAGGAGCTTACAACCTAACAATTACCACTTGCATGGATGGGAAATAAGATACGCAGAATAGTATATATATATATTTGAAGATCCTTAGGAGACATTCATAGAATTGCAGGGTTGCAGAGGTCAGAAGGACTTTAGAGATCTTGTTGCTGTTCAGTTGTGTCTGGTTCTTGGGGACTCTATTTGGGGTTTTCTTGGCAGAGATACTGGAATGGTTTGCCATTTCTTTCTTTGGCTCATTTTACAAATGAGGAAATTGAGTCAAACAGGGTTAGTGGGTATCTGAGGCCAGATTTTAGTTCACAAAGATGAATGTTCCTGATTCCAGACTCTGTGCTCTACTGCTACTGCCTCAGGGATCTTGTAGGCTAACGGTACACCTGAACAGAAAGTCCTCCTATAATATTCCTGACAGGCTGACATATGATCTCTGATTGGAGATCTATTTTGATGGAGAACTTATTATATCCTTGATATAGTCATTTTCATGACTAATCAGTAAGTTTACTTTGAGCTGAAATCAGTCTTTCTATAATTTAATAACTAACATAATAACTGATATTTAAGGTTTACAAAATGCTTTACATATAACTCCTTTGAGTTATACAATTACTCCTTTGAGTAGATACAATTGTATCTACCTGATATTTGTCCAATTCTTATTTTAGAAAAAGTCTGATTCATTTTCTATGCAATAGTATCTTCAGATATTTAAGAGAGTTAATAACAACCTCTCTTTTTTGTCAGCTGTTTCTTCAGTCTAAATTTTCCCTATTCAGTCAATACTTTCTTAGACCCAAATCCTCTCTTATTCCTGGTCATCTACTTCTGGCCATAGCTTGCCAAACTGCTTCCTAAAATGTGGCATTCTAATTGAATATGGCATTCTAGAGTCAGTCTGATCAAGACAAAAGACCAGCATGAGCTCTTTGGGCTGCCAAATTACACAGTTGATTCATATTGAGCTTGAGGTCCACTTGAATCCCCAGGTCTTTTTCACTTAAGATGATTCCATTAGCTCTTCCTTCTGCAATTGATTTTTTTGGATCTGAGGGCAGGACTAAACATTTATAATAAGAACTCCCATTTCTGCAGCCCTATAAGGTTCATACAGATTTTTCTTCTGTACAATTATATGAGACAAGTAGGTGAAATATTATCATTTTACAAAGGAGGAAGAAATATCTCAGAGAAAAGAAGGTATTTGCTGTGGTCACCTAAATAATACATGTCAAAGCCAGAATTTGAATCTAGGTCTTTTGACTTTAGACTTAATGTTCTTCCTATTGAATCCTGTTCTTTTCTTTCTTTTTCCTCCTGTCTGGTTAACTCCAACTTCCTAGTCCAGACTGTTGAAATATGTTTTGGGAGTGTGAATCTCTCATCCATGAATGAGTAATCCCACTTCTGACTTTATAGGTATGACTAGAATGCTTCAGAAAGGTAGTCAAATTGCTCCCTATATGAAGTGTGGGTCTCAGTGCCAAAAGAGGCAATGGTTAGGATTATTCTGAGGTGCTGGACTCAACCAGGAGCAGCAATGTATTTCTGCAGGGAATTTGGAATCCCCTTTCTAAATACATCCTACCAACTGACAGCAACTTCAACATACTTTTGGTCAACCAGCATTTAGTAGGAAAGAGAGCAATAAAACTTAAATAAAGACTCATTGTTTAAGGACACCTCTATTCAGTTCCATTCCTCCTCCTCCAGGTTTGTTGGGCATAAAATCTGCCAGATCTAAGTAAGACTTGAGAACATGGAGATGGATTTAGGTGGGTATTATCTGAGTTTCATATTAAGTAATACTCATCATACTAGGGTTGGCCAGAAGAGGGATTTCTTGGGAAGAGTTTCAGTAAATAGAGTCCCTTCCAAGAAAAGGCTTGGAGGTGAGAAAGGACAGAACACGGGTGAAGAACTGCCCAATGTAACTGAAAACATATTGAAGGAAAGGAAAGATGGCTTCAGATTGTGTAGGGCCTCAAATGCCAGGATCAAGAGTTATATTTGAATCAATGAGGGGTAGGAGGTAAGAGAGAGAGATGAAGGTTTTAATGGATCAGTGCTATAAGATTACTCAGTCAGCACATATAGAATGGACTGAGACCAATTACCTTGTTATGACTTCCCAGGAAGCCTGATGAGGTGATGGTTGGATTCAAGTGTGTGAAGGCAGGTCTTGTAGAAGAGGAGTTAGATTTTATTATTTTGGGTCCTAAAAGGCAGGATGGCTTCTGAGGTTTCTAAAAGCCCTGAGATACTCTGAGGGCCTGAACTAGGGTAGCATTTGTGGGTGTGGTGCCAGGAATTGTGAGGGATCCTTAGAAGTCATTTGGGAAATAGTGCCCTTTGGGGCTCAAGGAAAAGAAAGGTCATTCAATTGAAAATGAAAATAAATCCACCAATTAGTTAACAAATCCTTTCCTGAGTTGGCCCTGATTGAGGGAGGAGGAGGAAGAGAAATAGGAGGAGGAGGAAAGGACACCAGATCCCTGCCTTGGAAGAGCACGTGCTGAATTAGGGGAAAGGAGGCACCAAGGTGGGCTATGACAGCACAAGAGCCAGACTGTGGGCCATGCACAGAAAGTCCTGTGGGAGCTTAGAAGAGGGAAAGTTTGTGTGGGCTGGAGTTGTCAAGGAAGGAAGGAAGTTTCTTTGGGAAACAGGGACACGGGCCTCAACCAGCAGTAGTGGTTCCAATGCATCTGCCCTGCTTTTTTATCCTCCTCCCGTCCAGTGCCCGCCTGACTATCCTGCTGAATTATTTCTTTTTCTGTTTTATCTACATCCTTATTTTGTCAGATTCTTGAGGATGTTCTCTCTCTGTCTCTTTGTCTCTCAGTCTCTTTCTCTGTTTCTCTCTCCCTGTCTCTGTCTCTGTCTTTCTTCCCCCTCTTCCCTTTCTCTTCCTTCTTAATGAGATTTATTTCCCCCCACTTAATAGTATTTTATTTTTTTCCAATTACATGTAAAGATAGTTTTCAATGTTCACTTTTATAAAATTTTGAGTTCCAATTTTTTTTGTCCTTCCTTACCTCCTCAAGATGAGAATCATTCTGATTTGGTTATGTACAATCATATTGTACATCATAACATATTTTTTTACATGTACAATCATATTAAGCAGATTTCCACATTAGTCATATTATGAAAGAAGAATCTGAACAAAAGGGAAAAAATCACAAGAAAGAAAAGACAAAAAAGTGAAAATAGTATGCTTCAATCTGCAGTCAGATTCCATAGTTCTTTCTCTGAATGTGGACAATATTTTCCATTATGAGTCTTTTGGAATTGTCTTGGATCACTGTGCTGAGGAGCTCTAAATTTGTAAAAATTGAATATCCACACAGTTACTGTTATTGTATACAGTGTTCTCCTGATTCTGTTCACTTCACTCATCATCAGTTCATGTAAATCTTTCTACTGAAATTTCTGAAATCACTCTGTTCATCATTTCTTATAGCACAATAGTGTTCCTGGCTTCTCCTTTTCTTCAGACATTGTCTATCTCACCATCTGCCTCTCTCCAATATTACTTATTGACGCTCTCCCTAAGTCTTTCACTCTCCCTCCATATCAAGTGATTTTTTAATCTCTGGGTATCTCTCCTTTTATTTTCTCTTAGGCTCAGATCAGTTTTCCAACCACAGCTTTTTCTTTTTTTTCTTCTTATCCCTGTTTCCCTACCCTTTCAGTTTCTGGAAATCTCCCTCCCCCATATCTCTCTTTTCTTTTACTTTATGGATATTTATTTTTTCTTTATCCCTTATCCTTTGTTTCTCAGACTCTGCACATGTTTCTTTCCACCCTGCTCCCTGTCCCCTTTCAGACTCTGGGTATTTCTCCCCTACCTGTTATCTCCCTTGTTTCATAATCTGTATAACTGTCTCTGTCTTATCTTTCCTTAGTTTCTTAGGTTTTAGGCATCTCTCCCTCCCTTTCTTTGCTCTAGTCCCAACATCTCCTCTTCCCTCCCATTTTCAGTCTATCTTTAGTCTGTCTCTAACTATGTGGGTCTCTCTCTCTCTTATCACCTCCCTCCTTCCCTTTATATTTCCCTCAGTCTCCCAGGATCTGAGAACTTCTCTCAGCACCTTCCTTTGCATCTATTCCTTCTCCACTTTCCAGCCATTTGCATCCCCTTTTGGTTTCTGAGTATCTCCAACATATCTTTCCAAGCTCTCACTCTGAATGTGCATATCTTTCTTGTATTTTCGGTTCTGGGCATTTCTCTCACTTCTCATCTCCCTGTTTTTCTATCTCCCTTCTTCAGTGTCTTCAGACTCAGATTTCTCTCTTCCTCTAATCTCTCCTTTCTCTAACTAGAGGAGCCTCCACCCTTATCTCTCTCCTTTCAGGCTCAGGACATCCATCACTCACAATCTATTTTTATCTTCCCAGACATGCCCCCATTGTCTGTTTTATTCTAGACCCCTTGGCTTTGATGCTCTCTTCTCTTTTCCTCTCTTTCACCTCTCAGTTGGGGACGGGAGGGAGGAATGTTCTTTCCCCATACTTTTTGAGGCTTTTGGCATTTCTCTCATTGTCCATCTCCCAGGGTCTCCCCTCCCTCACTTTAGTCACTAGATACTTCTTCCCTGTTTCACTCTGCATATGTGAGATTCCTGATACTGTGGGTGAGCTGAACACAGTAACTCCCCAAATACCATCATTGGCTGAGTTTAGCAATAATGATTCACATTACACATACATACACATACACACACACAGATAATCATAAACCTAGCTGGAAGGACCCATAGAGGTCAGCTAATCTAATCCCCTTTATTTTACATAGCAGGAAACTGAGGTCCAAAGGGGAAGGTCAAACACAGAATGTTCTGTATCTTTTTTCCTGTCTCAAATGAAAAATTAGGATAACAACACCTATCTCCTACGTTTGTTATGCAGATAAAATGAAATATTTGTAAAGCATTTAGCACAATGCCTGGACATAGTAAGCCCTTAATAAATCCTTCCTTCCCTCCTTCCTTCCTTCCTTCCTTCCTTCCTTCCTTCCTTCCTTCCTTCCTTCCTTCCTTCCTTCCTTCCTTCCTTCCTTCCTTCCTTCCTTCCTTCCTTCCTTCCTTCCCTCCCTCCCTCCTTTCCTCATTCTTTCCTTCCTTCCTTTCTTCTTTCCTTCCTTCCTTCCTCCCTCCCTCCCTCCCTTCCTTTTTCCCTCCCTCCCTTCCTCCTTCCCTTCTTCTCTCACTTCCTTCCTTCCTTGTCTTTTAAGTTCTGGGAATTCCTCTCAACCACCTATCTTCTCAATTCTGACTTTACTGCCTCCCCCCAATCTTCATCACACCCCTCCTGAGACTATTTCACTCCTCCCTTCTCCATCTTCAGTTTCTGGGTGCCTTGCCTCTCCCCTGCCCCTCATTTTGTGTGTCTCTTCCCTCATTTCTCCCGAGTTTGTCAGTTTCTAGGCATCTCCCTTGTCCCTGCTTCCTTTGGATGTCTTAGTCTCAAGGTCTATCTCTCAGCTACTTGTTCTTTTCTTCCTCTTACCCCTCTGTTCCCTTCTCCCCAGAGCCCACTGTGCCCTTCAAGAAGAAGCTGCATGACTTGGAGGTCCGGGAAAAGGAAGCCGCCACATTCCAATGCGAGGTGCCCCTGCCAGCCACGGAGGCCTCTTGGTATAAGGAGGAGACTAGATTGCGGCAAAGCAACAAGTATAACATTGAGGAGGAAGGCACATGGCGCCGGCTGACAGTGCAGAACGTCACCACGGATGATGATGCCGTTTATATATGTGAGATGAAGGAGGGCAGCAGGACCATCGCTGAGCTTTCTGTCCAAGGCAGGTCCCCACAGACTGGAGCAGGGTCTGAGGCTGCACTGGGGGCTCCAAGAAAGTGGGCAGCAGGTTTATTATAATACCCCATCCTCTCCCTGATCCCTGTTCTCTCTCTTCAGGCAACATCACCAAGAAGCTCCCAAGGAAGACCATGGTACTGACTGGGGACACAGCCATCTTCTGCGTGGAGCTGGCAGACCCAGCTGAGCCCATCCGATGGCTGAGGAACCAGGAGGAGGTCAAGGCCGGGGACCGCATGACCATCACTTCCACAGGCACCTGCCACACACTGACCATCAAACAGTGCCGCCAGGAGGATGCTGGGGAGGTCGCTTTCCTGGCTGGAGAGTGCAGGACCTCCACCCAATTCATTGTGTCTGGTGAGACTTGAAGCCAAGACCTTAGATGGGTGGGGGAAGTAGAATCCAGGCATTCTGAGGCTCTTTCTGATCCAGGTGGTAGTGGTGAGCTAACTTCCCAGACCATAGAATGGATCCTGAAGCCAAAATGAAAAACTTAGTGTTTAGGCTTAGTTCTTGGGGATCATCTGGAGGGTTAGGCTTATCTAGACACGGATCCCAGAAGCCCACTATGATTGAAAGAGTTTTGGAGTAGGAAAGACTGAGTTCAAATAAAATGCTGGCTCTGCCATTTGCAACCTGGGAAACCTGGATGAGTGACTCTCAGCTTCAGTTTCCCCACATGAAATGTGAGGAGTTTGGATTCAATGGACTTTCAGGTCATCTCCCAGCCTTAATGACTGAGTGACACATTGGAAGAACACTGGTTTGGGAGAAGAGCCTTGGTTTCCATATCTGTAAAATAAGCTCTAAAACTAGAATACTTTCAATCAGATCCCAGGTCCTGCAATCTTATAGCTCCCATCTTTCATCTTCCCTGCTCTTGCTTGGGACAGACATGATCAGTCTCATGCATTGACGACCAGACTTGGCCATCTATCTGGTGTGATGTGGGGCTTCCAACCCTAATCCTAACAATCCCTGTTACAAAGGGGGTTACCTCCCAACAGCCTTCTGGGCTGTTAACTTTATTTTACAGATATGAAATCAAGCTCAGAAACTGGCTCAGTCAGAGGCACATAGCTGTCAGATCTGAGATTTAAAACTCCTTGGGTTTCAGGGAGACAAGCACAGTACTAAATTATATATTATTATATTCCTGCAGTACTATATTACCTCCCTAGAGCTCTACACTGGCTTCTCATAGTTCTTGATGCTATCATTTTGGTTTTGGGCCACAGCATTGGTTTCTCCATGTTCTCTTTAGGAATGAGCATATATTAAACTTATTCACATTAAAATATTAGGTAAGGCAGCATGAGAGTATCAGGGGAATAGTTCAGTTTAATGAAAAAGGCAGAAATGTGGGAATAAGGATATTGTGTTCTGATCTCAATTTCTTATGAGCTTGGACTTTTACACGGGATTCTATTTTCTTTGTCCATAAAATGAGCAAAGCCTATCATATAGAAGGAAGGTTTTTCATATAAAGAGGGAACAGATTGATTCTATGTGGCCACAAGACAGAACTAGGACCAAGAAGTGGACATTATAAAGAGAAGAATTTGGGATTGATAGCAGAACTTTTTAATTGTGAGATCAATTCAATAGTGGAATGAGCTAGCTGTTTTAGGAGGTAGTAAACTCCCTATCCATGGAGGTATTCAAATACAAACTGGAGGCCCTTTGGGGAAGCTATAGAGAAGATTCTTGCTCAGGACTGGTTTGAGTCTAGTGGTTGGTGGTTGGATCTCCAACTTTGAGACCCTTGGATTCTTAACTTCTTTCCATTTCATCACAGAAACATCCCATGGGAATCCCTAAACTGTAAGAAGGGCCCCCTTGTCTTGGTCTCTGGAGCTGGGTGTGGGAGGTAGGGGGCTGGGGACTTCCCAGAAGTGACTATCTTTTACACACTCACCTTTCTTCCCTACGTGTTTGTGTGTGTGGTGCTCCTCCTTCCAGCTCCCAGGAAGCCTCCCCCACAAGCACCCTCTGAACCCGTGGTAAAGGCCAAAACGGACAGCTCTGTGACACTTGGATGGTCCCCACCACAGCTGGACCGGCCTATTGGCATTGATGGCTATCTGGTGGAGAAGAGGAGGCTGGGCAGCCAGCGGTGGACTCGGTGCCATGAGGCAGAGAGAGTCTCCACACTTGAAGTGACTGTGAGCAGTCTGCTTGAGGCTGGAGACTATCAGTTCCGAGTAGCAGCCGTCAACAGTTTTGGCCAGGGCCCCTACCTTGAGTTTCCAGGAACCATCCACCTGGGTAAGAGAGTGTTGTGGTCCATCATGAGGGGAGCTGGGGGGAGAGAGGCAGAGGAGCAAAAAGAGAATTAAACTTGGAGGCCTGAGCTTCTGGCTCTGTGACCCTGGGCAAGGATCTTCTTCTGTAAAATGGGGATAATAATCCCTATCCTGCCTACCTTACAGGATTATCATGATGAACTTGCCTTGTAAGCCTAAGATGGGAGCTCTGATGATCATTATATTTTTGTTCCTTTCTCTGCTTCTGCCTCTCTATAACCCCAGTAACATCATACCAAATGCCCCCAAGCCCCACAACTTCTTTTAACTCACTCCCTTGACATCCTGGATATCTGCCAATTACCCTGGAGAAAAGACAGTCCTACCTTCTCTCTGAGCTGAGATAGCAGGAGAAGGGGGGTCTTCTCCATCAGGGGAGCCAGAGTCTGGAGATTGTGCCTAGTCTTAAAGGGGATAGAGAAGAGAGCCTCAATTAAGGTTCTTCCTGCCTTGTGAGACTTTAGCCTTCTAGAGTCCATTAGAAAGCTCAAATATTTTAGATTGGGGTTCTTAGCATTTGTTATATTCTAGTCCCCCTTGACCATCTGGTGAGACCTGAGGATGCATTCTCAGAATCACATTTTGTTGCTTATATTGATACTGAAAGAAAATGTTAAATTCTTAGGGGTTAGTAATTAAGTAAAAGGATATTTTATTTCCCATCCAAGTTCACAGGCCCCCTGAATTTATCCATGGACCCTTTGGAAGGGCATGGACTGCAAGTTATGACCCCTGTTGTAGACTTATTGTGGATGTTCAGTAAATAATTAATTCTATTGATTGTTAGGGATGGAACATTGCTTTTTGTAAATGGGGATCATGGTGGCTTAGATCCAGGTTTTAAAGGTTGGGAAAGGACATAAATTAATTAGCTGAGATTAAGTGGGGAGAACAGGATGGGCATGGAGTAAGTCTTACTCACAGATGACCACTGGTTCTCTGCTTTCCCCTATGTCACCCTCTTGTCCACAGGACCCCAGATTTGGGGTCCTCCCCAAGAATGACCTCTAGTCCTCATTTCCCCTCAGAACCTCAACTGGCTGTCAAGACACCCCTTCGAGCTGTTGAAGCAGTAGCTGGTGGTGAGGTGACTTTCACTGTAGACCTCACCGTGGCTTCTTCTGGTGAATGGTTCTTGGATGGGCAGGCCCTGCCAGTCAGTGACATATATGTGATTCGTTGCAAAGGCACCCAACACTTCCTGACTATCAGTCCAGTTCCTGCCAACCTGGATGGCTCTCAACTCAAATTTGTGGCCAATGGTATAGAGAGCAGTATCCGGATGGTGGTCAAAGGTAGGACTCCACTTCCTTCCCTACCCACAGACATAACTCAAGGAGATCTGCTAACTGGGGCCTGTGGATACTTTTTCTTAAACCCCTACTGGGACGTTAGGATCTTCCTTTATCCACTCATTCAAAAGTATTTAAGTGCCTCCTGTGTGCAGAATACTGCTCTGGATGACCAAGGCATACAGTGCTGTAGTAGAAAGGCCCCTGCATTTGAAATCAGAGGACCTTTTGAATCCTTGCTCTAAATTCTGAGGTTCAGTTTCCTATCTGTAAAATGGGAGTAAAAATACTTTATTCCACAGACCCTCTGAAGAAAGTATTTTATTAATCTCAAAACAGTTTATAAATGGAACTATCACTAGACAGACTTTATCACTTGAGAGACTTTATTTAAAGTTGACAAGATTGTTTTTGAGACATGAGGGAGAGAAAATGATGAAAGATATTTCTTATGCATAGGTGTAATGCTTAACAGTCTGGAGATGACCAAAAACTGGCTTTAGGTCAAATCTAATAGATTAAATTTAATTGAGAGAAGTCTCTTACACTTTTAATAGTGGCTTCACAAGTACAAGATGAGGGTGTTATAGCTAGTAAACAATTTGTCTTAAATTCTCCCTCTTTCCTTTTTTCTTTCGTCTCTCTCTTCCTCCTTTCCTTCTCTCTTTTCTCCTTCCCTCATTTCCTTCCTTTCTTCTTACCTTCCTCCTTTCCCCCTTCTTTTCTCCCTCCCCCTTTCCTCTCCTCTTCTCTTGCCTTTCCCCCTGTCCATCTCCCTTTCCCCTTCCTCTCTTCCCTTCCCTTCTTCCCTGACCATCCCCCCAACTCTATCTTTTCTTTCTCTCCCCTGTCCACCCCCCATTCCTAACCCTGCCCATTTTTGCCTCCCCTCCCCCACCCTCTACTACTACTTCCCCTTCTAACTCTGCCCATCTTTCCCCTCCCCTTCCCCCACCCTCTACCACCCCCTTTTAACTCTGCCCATCTTTTATCTCTCTCCCCTGTCTACCCCCCACTCCTAACTGCCAATCTTTCCCCTCCCCTGCCCTTCCCCTCTACTACTCCCCCTTCTAACTCTGCCCATCTTTCACCTCCTCTCTCCCACCCTCTCCTACCCCCTTCTAACTCTACCCATGTTTTATCTGTCCCCCCTGGCCGCTCCCCCCTTCTAACTCTGCCCATCTTTTATCTGTCCCCCCCTGGCCGCCCCCCACTGCTAATTCTGCCCATCTTTCGTCTTGCGCCCTCCCCCCCCCAACCCATCCTCCTTCCCCTCCCCTCTTCCCGGTGGATGTTGCAGCCGCGCCGGTGCGCATCACTAACAAGTCTGCGGCCGTGCAGAAGATCTCGGCCCGACTGCACGAGGAGGCCCAGCTCTTCGCTGAGCTCTCGGACCAGGCTGCGGCCGTGACGTGGCTGAAGGATGGCCGGGCCCTGCCCAGTGGGCCCAAATATGAGCTCCAGGCCACCGAGAAGCGGAGGGTGCTGCGGGTGCGAGACGTGGCGAGGGACGATGCCGGCCTCTATGAGTGTCTCAGTCCCGGGGACCGCATTGCCTACCAGCTCTCCGTGCAAGGTGCGCGCGGGGCGGGGAGCGGGGCGGGAAGCGGGACAGGAGCACGGCTTCTCCCACACCGGAAGGGCACACCAGCTCCAGGATTGTCCTCTGAGGGATGGGCTCTCGCCCTGACCACTCCTCCTCCCCGTTTGCGGGAAATCTACTTTTCAAACTAGACTCACTGCTGTTTGTGATGTGAGAGAGAGAGCTCCGGACTTGGAGTCAGGAGCCTTGGGTTCGAATCCCAGACGGGAATCTTCTTGTATTGAGTAAGGCATCGATTTTAGGCAAGTTTCCCGTACTTCCTGGACCTCAGTTTTCTCCTCTATAAAATGGGGTTAATAATCCTACCTCATATTATGGGGGAGGATTTTATAATAATAATAGCTAATATTTAAATAGCACTTGGTATGTGCCAAGCAGTTACATTTATTATCTTATTTGACCTTCACTACAACCCTGGGAGGTAGATGCTATTATTATCTCCATTTTTACAAATGAGGAAACTGAGGCAAACAGAAGTTTAGGTGACTTGCCCAACATCAGTCAGATAGTAAGTATCTGAGGCCAAATTTAAATTTAGGGCTTGCTGACTCCTGATCCTTCTCAGTCCACTGCCCCATCTAGTTGCCCAGAGATTCATTAAGGTAAAACAAACATAGTATTTGGAGGACAAGCCTAATCAGAACCAATTTTATTGATTAAAATGATATTCACTTAAAGAGAGAAATGTCCAAACTGACAGTCTCCTCATGTCCTCAGCCATCTCTTGAATATAAATCATTTTGAAGTCATATTTTATAGGATTCTTTGAGAAAGAAAATTTCACCATTGAGCTTGAGCAAGAATTCAGAGTGGAGAAAAGCTCAGGAAATAGTTGACTTCATCAAACAGCATAATCTCTTTAAATGTCCAGTCATCCTAGAGAATCATTTTCTAAACCATCCATTTAGGCCAACATTGAAGGCAATGAATAAGATACTTCCTATTCTAAGCCTGGGTTCCCCTGTTAATCCATTTTCTGAAACTCTAGAGTTTTTCCCTAATGTTTTGCAGAAATTCCTAAAAGAAAGTAGTTAGCTTATTGGGGGCAGGAAGGTGGCAGGAAGATGGGAGTGGTAGAGATGGGTAGTAAAGGGCATTGTTTCCAAGAATTGGAGATAACTGAAAAACAGTTATTTTCAAAAAGTTTATTTAAGTACTCATAAAGTTTCACCTAAATAAATCTATAGTGGACTTTAGACAGGAGAAATATTTGTTTCTCAATATTTTTATTAAGAGAGGCCTTAATATGCTTACACAAGGAAAAGTAACTGAAAAGATATATTGTGATATTTTATTTGAGTGTAAATAGTTGCAAAACTAGTTTAATTGAGCATATGGATGCTTAATAATTAATTTCATTCAAAAATAATAATAAGAAGAAAAGAATGGGATTTTTGTTGCCCATCAGTCAATAATGTAAGCCAGCTGCTAAAAATGTGATTGAGATCTTATACTACTATGGGAGTAGCATCATGTCCAGAGCAGGGAAAGTAAGGCACAATTGAAGGACCACTTTCAAATCTGGGAGGCACCTTTTCAGAACATTGAGAGAACAGAACATGTCCAGAGAAGGGCAACCAGGATAGCAAAAGGGTCTTAAACCATATCATCTGGTTTGGTTGAAGAAGCAAGGGATATTTTAGCCTGGGAGGGGGAAGACTTTGATGAGACATGATTGCTGTCTTTCATGAAGTTGAAGGGTTTATTTTAGGGAAGAGAGAGTAGATTATTATGCTGGGTCCTACAAAACAGAATTAGGAGCAATGAGGATAAATTACAAAGGCAAATTTCCAACTCAGTATAGGTGAAAACTTTTTTTTTTTTTTTTTAACAGTTGTTCTACAATAGAGTGGACTCTCTTATAAGATAGGGAGCTCCTTTTTTTTCCAAGTATGGAAGGATAGGAGATTACTGTTTTGGATGAGAAGTTAAACTAGATGACTTGAAAGCAAGATTTGGGGCAATCAAGATAAATGAGAAATGCTTCTAAACAGCGAGACCATCATTTGTAGTGGCTAATCTGCCTGCATTTATATTTATGTTTCTCTATTTATTTTTTTATTTTTATTTATCTAATATTTATCTTATTTCAATTTCTCAGGCCCCTTACCTTGTTGACCATTTGGTTTCAGATCTTGTTCATTTCCTACACAAAGATGTAGCAGGAGGATATGTGGAAGCTGTTTTGGGGGGCCAGGCCCAGTTTGAATGTGAGACATCAGAGGCCCATGTGAAAGTGTGTTGGTATAAGGATGGCACTGAACTCAGTCGTTCCCAGCGCCTCTCCCAAGAAGACAAGGGAACAAAACACCGGCTGGTGGTGGGCATGGTCACCAGGCAGGATGAGGGCACATATGCTTGCAGAGTTGGTGAAGACACACTAGAATTCAAGCTCAAGGTGTCTGGTGAGTAGTGGAAATGGAGGGAGCAATCTGGGTGAGAGAAAGGGCCCTGAGTATTGCAAGTGGTTATTATAAATAGTACATTAGGAACTGGCTCATAGGAAAGAGTCCCATTGTCTTTGGTCTTCCTTTCTTTTCCTTTCTCTATTTTTAACCCTTCTCTTCCACTTTTAATTTTCTGCCAATGCTTTCCTCTATTTCTCCTACTCTTCTATTCTCTTTTCTCCTTTCCTTTCTAGTTTTTGTTCATAGATTCTTATTCTTTTTTTTGCTGAGGCAATTGGGGTTAAGTGTCTTGCCCAGGGTCACATAGCTGGGAAGTGTTAAGTGTTTGAGGCCAAATTTGAACTCAGGTCCTCCTGACTTCAGGGCTGGTGCTCTATCCACTGTACTACCTAGCTGCCCCCATAGATTCTTATTCTTTAGTATACCCCATTCTAGTGCTTACCATCATTACCATCATCACTACTTCCACCATCATCACTATCACAACCACCACCACCACCATTAGCATCAGCATTACCTCCTAGAAATCTTTTAAAATCTTGTAATGTGGCACTAAAATAGATATGATAAAGAGAGCCAAACACAGAGCCTGCCCTTATCCTAGGGGGACTCAAAATTTGAGATAGACATACTGATTTGGATATGTTGGGGATCACGGGATTTGAATAGTCACTTAATTTTATTTTTAATGGTATTTTATTTTTCCAAATACATGTAAAAATAGTTTTCAACATTCACCTTTGCAAAATCTTGTTTCAATTTTTCTCCCTCTTTCTCTCTCCCCAAGACAGCAAGCAATCTGACATAAGTTAGACAAATCACTGAATTTTATAAACTTTGCTCTCAAGACTATTTTATCTCAGATATATTTTTGCTAGTACTTTGGTATACTGCTATCACAGAACCAGTTATGGCATTATTATTCTGATCTAATTTTATTTATAAAAATAAAAAGCCTCTTCCTCACTAATGTGGTAAAAGGTTAACCTGGGGAACCCCTGATCAGTAGACTACTATTTTAATGTAATGGGGTAGTTATAGCAGAACTTCTCATCAATTAATTACATGCTCCATTCTTCTTGAGAAGATTATAGAGTTTGAAACTTTGTCAGAAAGGGGTACCGCTAGAGCATGGAGTTGCCTAGTTGCAATAAAACTGTAAGTCCTCATTGGTTCATTGAATTTTTAAAAATTTAATTTAATTTTTTTAAAGGAGTCTTGTTTTTATTATACTGGCACAGACTCAGTTCAAGAAAATCAAAGGACAAATCAATGAGATATATCTTAGAAAATATTGCTCAACAGGAACCAAGCTTAGCTCCTAAGGCAGCACTCACTCACCCATTTGTAAATGTAGTTTTCAGTGGTATACATGTCTTAGATCTAATATTTAAATAAATTTTATTATAGCATCCAAATGAGATACTAGTCTTTATATAAATTCTATGTACTCAAAATTACATTTCCAGTGCAAATCATTTTCCTTGCAGTGCAAGTTCATAATGAACTGCTTATTTAGAAACAATTTTATTTAGAAATTACATTAACAATATGCAAGAGGTAGCAGACACCTTAGCTTCATGTGTATTTACTTATGTGAAAGTGCTTGAAGTCCCTTTATCATGGTGTTTCTGTTGAATCATGAGGATAGACTTTCAACTGACTTTTAAAAGACTCAGTCTCTTTTTAGAATCCTTTACTTCTGAGATTCTTTGCCAAAGTATTCTCTTCCTTGGATTTCCAACAAGGTGAGGAGGGGATTAGAGTTTGCATCTTCCAGCAAGGAGGTAGAGCCTCATATCCAGCTTCAGGAGAGGTGCCTCTTTCTGACAAAAATATCGTATATCTTGAAACTTTCCTCATCACCATCCTACAGTGTTAAAATACCAAAGTCTAACAGTACAGAAAATATAATTTAAATAAACATACCCATGGAGCAAGATTTAAAGAAATCAAACTCAAATTGATAAGGGCACGACTCAGTGCCTTTTCCCCACTATTCTTTAAACAGAACAACTTAATTTTACCCTAATTCTCCTCTCTCTCCCTATTCCTCCAGGTTGCAGTAAAATGTTTCTTTCTACCTCAACCAAAATGTTAACTATCCTTGGGATTTAGAGTTATAATACTTCTAAACTTTTTCCTAGCTACCATGATGCAATAACTCAATTGGGTAAATAGATCTGTTGTCATCCCAGAAGAATTGCAAATGTCAGCCACAAGAATTCCAAGGCAGTTAGATAGCTTAGTTGAGTGGGTGATGGGAGCTGGTTGACACTAGCTAGCTGTGTGACCCCTTAGCAAATCATTTCACTTCTTCCTGTCTTAGTTTTCCTCATCTCTATAATGGGGATAATATTCCCAGGGTTTTTGTGAGGATTAAATGATATATTTGTCAAGTGCTTAAAGCTTTATACACATTTTTAGCTATTGTATTTATACAGTTAATTAATAAGATATCCTGGAAATTACTTTTGTAATTTCAGTGGGCTCTTCTATTCTCCCTTCTTCCCTTGCTTCTCTCCCCATAAATGACTAAATATGTCTTCTATGTTAGTTTCTTATCTGACTCGTTTGTCTGCCAGTTGACTTTTTTTCCTCAAAGGGGAAAGTAATTTTATTCAGTTTAATAATTGAATTTGAAAATCAAATTTGGAAAAAAAATTATTCATTTAAAGGAAAGAGAAATCTTCCCATTTTCAATGGGAATCTAACTGCTATCTTTGATATTTCATGGAGTAATCTCCCACACAGAATTTGGAGAGGTTTAGAAGCTTGAATTTTCATCCAAAACTGCTTTTCAGAAAGAAAAAATCAACTAAAAATCAAACCCAATATAAAACTTGAGCAGAATCTTTAAATACACAGAAAGGGCTTTTAAACATGGGATGACATCCCCCCCCCCATTGAAGGCAACATTGACAGCTCTCAGGCCCTCAGAGTGAGCCACCAGGGCCCCTGGTTTTAAATTCCTCAGTCTCCCAGACCCAAGACTGTAACTTCCACTCATCAACCTTCTCTATAGTCAGCTCTGTTTTTTGGTCCATCCCACCTGTTACTTTGTGTCATCAAAAGTCTTTTCCCAGGACAGCTGAGAAGGCCCTAGAGGGAATCAGAAAAGAGAAACCTTTAGAAACGTGATCCTATCAGCTGACTGACTTGTCACCTTGGAGCCAGGCTTGGGGGTGGATTGGAAGGTTGAGAGGATAGGATTGAAATAGGAAGAACTTGACAGGACTGTTATTTTAAGGCAAGTGGAGAGCAGCTGTTTTCAGTCTCCATGGGAGTCTCAACAAAGAGAAAAAGGGCTTAAGATACAGCCTAAAAGATTGTGGTTAGACTTGACTTGAAAAAGGACTTCCTGGTGGAGGAGATTTTTTTTTCTTTATTAAAGCTTTTTATTTGCAAAACATATGTATGGGTAATTCTTCAACATTGACCCTTACAAAGCTTTCTGTTACAATTTCCCCCCCTAGTCCTCTCCCCTCCCCTAGTTGGCAAGAAGTCCACTACATGTTAATTATGTTAAAATACTTGACAAATCGAATATATGTATACATATTTCCACACTTATCATTGTTGTGCAAGAAAAATCATATCTATAAGAAAAAAATCTGAGAAAGGAAACACAATGCAAGCAAACATTAATAAAGAGCATGAAAATGTTATGTTGTGGTCCACATTTCATATCCCTCTCTCTGGGTGTATATGGCTTTCTTCACTGAACTGGTTTGAAACATTTCATTGTTGAAGAGAGCCATGTCCATCAGAATTGATCATCATATAATATTGCTGTGGCTGTGTATAATGATCTCCTGGTTCTGCTTATTTCACTCAGCATCAGTTCATGCAAGTCTCTCCAGGCCTCTCTGAAGTCCTCCTGTTGGTCATTTCTTATAGAACAGTAATATTCTATAACATTCATATACCACAGTCTATTCAGCCATTCTCCAATTGATGGGCATCCATTCAGTTTCCAGTTTCTAGCCACTACAAAAAAGGGCTGCCACAAATATTCTTGCACATGTGGGTCCCTTTCCTTCCTTTAAGATCTCTTTGGGATATAAAGTGGAGGAGATTTTTAAGGAGAGAGGAAGGTGATGGAGGAAGGCTGTCAGAGAGTTTTCACTGAAGATGAAATAGACAATCAGCTTCCTCACTCTCCATCAGAATATGTTGATTGATTAAACATATTATTATTGACATAGAGACAAGAAGATGAGCTAGGTGACTTTAGGAGGTTCCTTCTAGTAAGGGTGACGGTGATATTGGATGCTCCATTTAAAAGAAGACTCAATTCTCTTGCCCTGTCTGGCTCAGGAGAAGAACTGTTGTAAAGGTGTTTTCCATTCAATTTGATTTAATTGTTTCTGTTCAGTTTGACACACGATAAATGTTTATGTAAAGAGCATTGTGACATATATCAGGCAAGCAGCAAGTGCTGAAATAAAAAAAAAGCAAATAATCCCTGACCTGATGGACTTGTAGTCTAAGGGAAGGTAGGGATATGACATATATGCAAGTAAGGATGGTTTGAGACAAGGTAGACTAGGAAAAGTACAGAACAACTGACAGCCACAATTCCAAAAGATTACAACAGGTTGGAATGATGACTTCAATCTGATGAAATGAAAAATGACTGGAATAAATGCAAAGTTCTTTACCCAGGGTCCAAAAAGTCACTTGGATCAGTACAGAATGATAGAAATATGGCTAGAAAGGCTTTTTCAATATGGCTTTTTCAAAGAAAAAGACTTGAGTGTCTGAATGACCAGCAAGCATGATATGATGCAACATGACATGACATAATATAATACAATTTAATATAATGTAATATAATATGATATGAGATGAAATCATATACCATACCATAACATAGACTTAGTTACTTAAGTGAATGTGAGACATCAGCTCAATAGTAAATGCCATCTTGGGCTGCATTGACATTAGGCTATGGGATCATAGATTTAGAATTGGGAAGGACCTTTGAGTTATTGACAACAACAAACTCCAGGTCAAAAGTTCTATCCATTGGTCCCCTTGGTCCCCATCACTGGGGACTATGTCAAAGATGATTCACAACTGAACAGGAAAAATCTCCCAGTCAAGTGGACTTCCCTTTTTTTTTTCTTTGAGGCAATCAGGGTTAAGTGACTTGGTCAGTGTCACACAGCTAATTAAGTGTCTGAGGTTGAATTTGAACCCTGGTCATCTTGACTCCAGGACTGGGTGCTTGATTTTCTGCACCACTATGTGCTGAATTGGAGTTTGAACTGTAATCCTCTCACTCCAAATCTGTGGGATCTATGTCTTCTATTGTCTCCCATTCTCAAGGACCAGGTTATAGTGATTTAAGTTGAATTAACTTTTTTTCCCTAATAAGCATATCACTGGATGGTTTTGTTTAGTTCTGGGTACCACATTTTATTTTGAATAAAGAAAAGAACAGTAATTAAGCACTTAGTGTATACTAAGCTCTGCACAAAGTGCTGAGATACAAAAAGAAAAAATTTGAGACAGGCCTAGTTCTCAAGACATTTACCCTCTAATTGGAGGTGAAAAGGCATGAAAGAAAGTTCAGGCAGAGAGGTAGAACATGTCCATAGGAAAAGATGAGAAGAGGATCAGATTCCATGCTATATTCATTTTAGTTTAACAAGAATGTATCAAATGCCTACTATGTGGAAGGCAAAGACACAAGGAGTAAAGGAAAAGTCTCTGCCTTCAAGAAGCTGGCTTTCTCTTGGAGTTGAAGGTGGTTTGTGACATTTAAAGAACTAAATAAATAGATTATATTTTGAGAAAGGAAGAGCTCATCCAACAGGAATAGATTGTGATTTCCTATCATTTTCCAGCAAATAAAAGAGGCTTATTAATCTTTTCATGTCTAAATTCAGTATTTTGTTGTTATATTCCTAAACACATCCAGCCATAGCTTAGACATTTAGATTCTTGTTCCTTGACCATGCAGCCACAACATAGGTAACTGGGACAACCTTAGAAGGGAACTGGACAATAGCAGTGTGAATATTGGTAGGTATCCAATGCCTTGCTCCTCCAGGAAAACAACTCCACTCTATGAGGATTTGTTGACAAATTTGGGGATGCTTAACCTGGGAAACTAAAGGCTTCTTGTGATTTGGGGATCACAATTTCTGTCTTCAAATATAGGAAGATCAGTCCTGTAAAACAGGCCTTATATATATTGAACTGGGTAAAAGATGTAGAGAGGAAGAATCAGGCTTGATATAATTGATCATTTGGAACTCTACAAATGGAAGGGCCTGTGTTGTGAGGCAGTTAGTAGTCCATCACTGGAGGTCTTCCAGTAGATCTTCAGTGAAGATCATTTGTGACTAGGATGTTGAGAGAAGGCTCCTATCAGAGATCTCTTCTAACATATTCTAGATTCAATGATTCTCTGAGGGGGTCGGACAAAATGCAGGAACTGCATACCTTGAAGCTCTATACAATTTTGAGAGGCAGCTTGCATAGTTGGCTTCAGTTAGGAATACCTGCCTCTGGCAGATGTGTGATGCTGGGCAGTGCTCCCAGGCAATCTCTAAACCACAAACAAAAAAATAGAGCAGGTAAGAGGGAGTAGTTTTCTTATAGGTAAGTTCCCTATATGTTTAAAATTGTACTTAAAAACAACATCAAAAACCCCCATAGTCTAGACAATTATTAGCATTTATCATTGTTATTGGGGCAGCTAGATGGCACAGTGGGTAGAGTACTAAACCTGGAATTAGGAAGCCTCATATTCCTGAATACAAGTCTGAACTCAAATACTCACTAGCTTCATTTAACCCTGTCTGCCTGTTTCCTCCTCTGTAAAATAAACTGGAAAAGGAAAAGGCAAACCATTCTAGTATCTTTGCCAAGAAAACCCCAAATGAGATCACAAAGAGTCAAACACACCTGAACAATAACAACAACAGCATTTCAGTAAATTATTTACTTATTACTACAATGAACTATTAATAAAAGTATTAAAATAAAATCATTTACAGTTTATTTTATTAAATATTATTTGTAATAAAATAATTTAGTTTTGGTTCATTATATAATGATTATTATTATTTATAATAACATTACAATGCTTTTTATTATTACAAAGGAAATAGAGATAAGTAATATGTTAGGAAGAACAATTGTTTGATATAATAATAATACCTATTATTTATATAGTACATCCTTGGGAGATAGATCCTATGATTTTCTTCATTTTATAGATGAGGAAACTGAGACATAGAGGTTAAGACTAGTATCTGAAGCCCCATTTGAACTCAGGTCTTCCTGACTGTGTGCCTAGCACTTAATCCATAGTACAGTTTGGCTTCTTTTTATAACTTTGAACTAGATAAAAATGACCTTTCTGGACCTTGGTTTCCTCATCAGCAAAATGGGGGAGTTGGTATCAAACAGGACTTTTTACTTTTTGTGTGTTATAACTAACTCTTTACCAGTCTGGGAACCCTTTTTCTGAAGAATGTATAATACAGAGCATTATAGGAAAGGAAGGAAACATCTTTATTGAAAAAATTATCAAAATATTTTTAAGAGCTAAGATCATAGACTCCAGGCTAAAATCCCCTGGGACTCCTAGAACACTTCTAGCATGAGAGCTTATGATCTAGGTCACCATATAATGTAGAGATGGAAAAGCCCTAAGAGAGGGTTTAGATTGATTTCCTTGTTTTGGAGGAGGAAAAGGAAGTCAGAGAAGTTAGAACTTTCCTGTGATCTTTCAATACACAATTTAGAGGAATATGAGGGAAATTTTGTAACCAATGGAAAAAGTGCCAGTACCTAGCACTTAGTAAGTGCTTTGTAAATATGTTGACTGAGGAGCAGAACATTTGATGAGTGGAACAAAAGCTGAAGACACTGGTAGAGGTTTGAAGATGAGGGGCAGTGCTAACTATGGTGGCTGTTTTAGGGTTTCCTCTTGCTATGGTGTGTGTTGGAGAGGGAAGTGTCTTGGAGTATTTGTCTTGGTCCAGGCTACTAACCCATCATGTAATAGGATGAGGAACAAATGATAAAGAAGCTTTGAAATCAGATCCAACTTGGTTCTGATTATCTCCATGGTGCCAGGCGGGATTGCTCTGGCTTCCTATCCTAGAGAATGGGTCTGGTGCCATTGCCCCACCTAACTGTCCCAGCTACTGTAACTTACCAGCTCCACCCAGGGACTGGGAATGATGGTCTAGCTATTAGAACAACCTCTGGACTTTTCTGTAGCAATGAGCAATGACACTTCCTTACTTTCCTCCCATAGATAAAGCAGTGAAATTCATTAACAAGCCAGCATCACCTCCTGAGGTGATTGTCAGCCCTGGGGGGCAGCTGGAGCTGACCTGTGAGGTGTCTGAGGCTGGTGGCACTGTAGTGTGGAAAAGGGAGCAGAAAGAAGTGAGGAAAGACCAGAGGACAGAGATCCACATAGAAAGCACTCGGCGGACCCTCATCCTGCACCGGATGACCCAAAGTGACCAGGGCACTTATAGTTGCCATGCTGGGGATGACCACATCACTTTCAACGTTCGGGTGCAAGGTAAGAGAGGGACAGAGAAAGTCCTCTGGGGTGAAGAGAGGTTGTACAAGAGTCCTGGTTGTTGCTTTTCCTTCCCTCCTGGAAAAGGATCAATCAACTAATTAACTTATGAGTATTGATTAAACCTTTACACTACTAGAGGTAGTGTAGTCCAATAAGAGCTAGCCTTGAAGCCAATCTCATTTCTGGTTCATACTGGCTGTGAGATCCTGAGCAAATTGCCTAACCTCTCAGTACTCTGGACAGTTCTCTGAAGACTATAAGGTTCTGAACTACATTGGTAGCCGGAGTTTCTTCACTTAAGAAAGTCCTTATACCAACAAAATCAAATCAAAGATCAAAGGAATTAACATATATAAAGTTCTTTGTAAATGTTATAGTCTTATTAATCACAGGTTCACTTCCTGCTACTCTCCCCTCATTATGTACCAGGTTCTGAGGATACAATAAAAAAAAAATCATTCCTGCCTTCAAGGAGCTTACATTCTAATGAAAGGTTCTAGAGACAGGCCACGTTTTGGGCACAAGGAGCCTAGTCCTGGTTTTTTTAATCAGGGCTTTTTCAGCTCATTGCCCTCCTGGGCTAAATCATTCTAGGGACTGAAAGCAGAGAAACCAGGTATTACTAAGAATAATTAAGCAGGCAATAGGTAGATAAGCATGTGAATAGACATGAATAGCTGTGGAGTAAGCTGAATATTAAATTCCTCTGTAGCATCTAATGCCTTTCCTGTCCCTGGTATCTCATTTAGCCAATAACTTCAGCAGAATCTGCTTCCTTCTCACCCCTCAAACCAATGAAACCCCAATCTGAATAGGGGGAGATAATCAAGGAAAGGGATTCCATTCCTTCCAGACCCAGTTTGTGAGGACTCCTCTTAGACCATTTGTTCATGCACAGCTATTTAAAGTCCTTCAAACCTGGTTCTACCTCTGCCTCTGATCCCCTTTCACTTATCTCTTTCCCTCTCTGAATTTCTGTTTCCTCATTTACAGAATGAGTGTTAGACTAGGAGATTGCAAAGGTTCCTTCTGGATCTGACATTTTATGTTCTGGGATCTAAGATTTCTTCCATTTCTGACAATTCTATTTGTTAAAAATTAAGGTTCTTTCTATCCCTAGGTCTATTTACATTAAGTCCTTCTCTATCACTATGATTGTTACTATTTATTGAGATCAAAATGTATAGACTGTAGTTATTCCTGTGGATACAGCAGGAATGTCCTAAGGAAGACATTCTTTCCATAAGGAAGTGGTGATGAGTACTAAAAATATTATATCATTATAGAGAGACAGAAACAGGAGGCCCAAGCTTCTTTATTTTCCCCTTCCTATTCTTGAGAAGAGTTTAGCAGTGGGAATTGGCTGGGAGAGAATCTGCTGGATCTTATTGGAAAAGGACATGAGACAAGAATGATGTAGGGGGAAGAGGACAGGCAGAAATCTGAATTTTACCTGATTTAAGGACATTTAGTGATGTTGCCTCTTTTCTTTTCCAAATCCTCCTTATCCTTTAGAACCTTCATCAGTATTTGCCAAGGAGCAGCAGGCACAGAATAAGGTGCAGGTGGTGTCTGGGGAAAGTGCCACCCTGAGCTGTGAGGTAGCTCATAACCAGACAGAGGTGACCTGGTACAAGGATGGGAAGAAACTCAGCTCAAGCCAGAAGGTTCATCTGGAGGTCAAGGGCAAGAGCCGGCAGCTAGTGGTGAAGCAGGTGGGGAAAGCAGATGCTGGAGAGTACACCTGTGAGGCCGGGGGCCAAAAAGTCACTTTCCACCTCAGCATCAAAGGTAAGTGGCCTTTTGGAGTGGGGGGGGGGGAGGTTCATAATGAATCTTGGTAATGGCAGCAGTGGGTGATGGATAATCTGGAAATTCCAAGGCTGCTGATTGGGTGACAGCCCTGGGACCAACACTAGGTCCAACATTCCCCTTTTATAGATGAGGAAACAGAGTTTGAGAAAAGTGCCTTGCCCAAGATCACATAGCTAATAAATATTAGAAGCAGAATTTGAATTCAGGTCCTCCTGCTTTCAAACTCAGCATTGTGTCCACTTCCACATGTCTTCATCCTGTGTACCTTTCTTGCCTTTCCCAGCCCAGGCATTTAACCCATTATTAACACAACCAGCGGCCTCTCTACTACTTTTATGCCAAACAAACAGGAAGATAGTATTGAAATCTTTGCTTTATGGAACATATTTATTCAAGCAAAGTTGGATCCATTCTTTGAGAATGGAAGCAATTTTTCTTATTCCCTTCCCATTATAAAATCAAATGTATTCCCACTGCAGTTTTTAAAACTCCTATCTATTCATTTGAAACTTTCCATGTAGAAGGAAATAGAACAATATATAATCCTGTGTTACTTTGTCTATGTATCCAAGAACTAGTATCCTTTCCTGCACATAGTAGGTGTTTGTTCTTTTGATTGAGATTATAGTCTATTAATAACCTTCTGGTATGGAATGTTCATTTTGAAGAGGATCTTAGAAATCATCTGGCCAAATTCTTTCCCTTCACAAAGCAGAAAATTGAGGCAGTGAGGTAATACAGTGGATAGAACACTGGACCTGGAGTCAGGGAAACCTAAGTTCAAATCTGGTCTCAGACATTTATTTAGATGTATGATCTTGGGCAAGTTGCTTTGCCCCATTTTCCTCATCTGTAAAATGGGGAATAACACCTACTTTCCAGGGTGGTTGTGAGTATAAACTGTGATAATATTTATAAAGTCCTTTGTAACTTAAAGCACTATTTAAATGCTAACCATTACCATTATCATCATAATGAATCATTTCTATTAGCCTCTTACTTTGTAATATTTTTAGAATTTTGGGCATAGTTCTGGCTCTAAGATTCTCCATTTCTTTCTCTTATCCAGCCCTCAAAAAATTCTTCCACATCAGGGGATCCGTCTGATTCCACAATTGTAGTCTCCAGAACTCATTTTTCTTCTTTTATCTAGATAGTTATAGTATATACTTATACTATATATATGCATATATATATACATATATATATATACTTATACTAGGGTTAGAAGCAGGCTTATAGTCTCACATTTCAGCAGGAGGTACCAATTTCTACCATCAGGGCATTATGGTCTGAAAACTTATCTCCACAATTTTGGTTTCTATGAAATGAATTAAGATTGTGTGTCCTTGATGCTGTGTTTCATCCCTTTCACAGAATCTGTGGCTGTGTTTGCCAAAGAGCAAAAGACACAGAACAAGGTGGAGGCTGTGGCTGGTAGCAGTGCTACCCTGAGCTGTGAGCTGGCCCAGACCCATACAGAGGTGACCTGGTACAAGGATGGGAAGAAGCTGAGCTCCAGCCAGAAGGTGCATGTGGAGACCAAGGGCCGGAGTCGGCAGCTGGTGATACAGCAGGCAGGGAAGGCTGATGCTGGGGAGTACACCTGTGAGGCTGCGGGCCAGAAGGTCACCTTCCATCTGGATGTCAAAGGTCAGTCACTCTTGGGAAGAGGGGATTCAGGAGTGTGTGTGTGTGTGTGTGTGTGTAGTTCTACACTAAGATTTTCAGAATATCATGTCAGAGAGAATGTCAGACAGACTGAGAGATAGACAGACAGACAGAGATAGACAGAGACAGCTGCTCTGAGGAGATTCAGAAGCTCCTTGGGCCTGGTCTTCTGATTGACATAACACTTTGCCAAGTATTCAGTCCCTTGGAAGCAACCCTGCTTCCTTCCACCCCTCCCCACCAGAGCCCTGCCTCTTGCCTTAGTGTCCCCAGTCTTTCTCTGCCATTATCTAGAAATCCTTGATGTCATGGCTGTGGAAAGTTGAATAGAAGAAGCCATAAACCAATTGATCTCAGTTGTAGTCTCTGGAATTCTGTCATTCTGTGACAAACTTCTTTTTGTCCTCATCCTACAGCCTTAGGAAATTCTCCTGCCTAGGGAGTCCCCCGATCCTACTCTTAGAATTTTAAACTCATCTCTAGAGTCAAGTTGAATAAATCAGAAAAATGTAGCAATAGAGCCTTTTAGCTTTATGGAACTGATGTGCACAAGCAAAGATGGAGTCATTCTATAAAGTATGTCAAGTTGTTCTGTCTTCTCCTATTAGAAAATCAGATTGTGTCGTCATACCCCAAACAACAAGAATCCCTAGTGCATTGTGTTCTAACATTTGATAAGGAATGATGACAGCATTCTATTCTGCAGCATGCTGGGTAGTATAGTATGACAATACCTATTAACAGTAGTCATAAATTCATAGAATGTCAGAGCTGTAAGCAGCCCTCTGTTAGTGAATCTTGAGAGAGAGCTCAAGTGACCAGGGTCACACAGTTAATAAGTGTCTGAGGCTGGATTTGAACTCCAGGCCCTTCAATCTAGGCACTATGGCCACTTAGATACTTATAATTTAGTACATAGGACCTCAAAACTGGGAAGGCTTAAAGAAGTCAGCTGGTCCAGCTTTCTCCTTTTACAAAGGAGGAAACTCAGTCATTGCATCTCTTGGCAGTTTGCCATTTTCTTATGGTCTTTCTTAGAGGGTTATGGCACATTCCCCCTAACTTCTTTACATCTGCCACATCAGAAGGTTCCCCTGATTTGGCTCCCCGTGTCTTCTAGAACTCACCTCTTCCTTCTTTCATCAGAACAACTACAATGTCTGAAAGAGCAGAATTGTAGCCTCACACTTTGGCAGAAAATTACGGCTCTAACATCATTGTACTGCAACAAGAAAACTACTGACCTCAAAACTTCCCTTTCTGAGAAATGACACATTGAGTGTGGTGGGTTTTGACTCTATGTGTTCATCCCTTTCCCAGAGCCCCCAGTGGTGTTTGCCAAGGAGCAGCAGACTCAGAGCAAGGTGGAGGCTGTGGCTGGTAGCAGTGCTACCCTGAGCTGTGAGCTGGCCCAGTCCCAGACAGAGGTGACCTGGTACAAGGATGGGAAGAAGCTGAGCTCCAGCCAGAAGGTTCATGTGGAGACCAAGGGCCGGAGTCGGCAGCTGGTGATACAGCAGGCAGGGAAGGCTGATGCTGGGGAATACACCTGTGAGGCTGGGGGCCAGAAGGTCACTTTCCATCTGGATGTCAAAGGTCAGTCACCCTTGGGGAGAAGGAATGGACTAATGTCTTCTGATTCAGGTGTGTGTGTGTGTGTGTGTGTGTGTGTGTGTGTGTGTGTGTGTACAGTTCTGCACTAAGATTTTCAGAATATCTTATGTATCTTCTAGCTACCACATCTCTGCACACAGTTTTATCTATCATATTTCTTTAATTTCTCAAAGTTTAAAACTGCACTAAGACTTTTGAAACATCCTGTTTATTTTGTATGACAAAACTTAATAATCAAAGAAGACAGATATGGTAGAGATTTTGGTTGAAAATCTATTGGGACGGAAACAGGAGTATTTTTGGCTTCAGAGTATGCTATAGACCACCTAGACATAGGGAGGATATAGAAAAAGAATTGGCAAACAACCAAAAGTTTGGCACAGAGAGAGGCATGTTATAGGAGTTATAGAAGACTTTAATTATCCATATATGCAATGGGATCCCTTCTGTGTTAGAAGAAGAGCTAATTATTTATTGAAAAGTTCTTATTTCAGAAGTAGAAGAACCAAAGGGGTAACTATTCTACTTGTAACTGAGGTAGAAAATGATGAGAAACTTTGGGGGAAGTGAATATTCCCTCTTAGAGTTTGTGAGAGAGCAGGAAGAGAAGCTGGACAAAATGTGAACTCTGAACTTTGAGAATAGATTTCAAAGGGTTAAGAGAAAGCATCCCACGATTAAAGTGCTGTAGGAAAAGTCAGCCCTGGAGAGATGAGAAGCATTCAAGATCAAAATTCGGAACACAGACACACTTGAAATGAAGAAGAAAAGGGAAGTTATCAGTCACCTATTAGGCATTTATTGTATATTTATATAACAATTATTTATACAGTAAGCATCTACTATATGTCAGTTACTTCGTGTACTGAAAAGGTTAATGTGGTTGCCCAAGGAGATCTCCAATCACCTTAGGTGATAAGAACCTTTATATAAATGAAGGAAGCAAAGACTTGTAATAAAGGATGACTAGAGAATATTACTGTAAGAATTGTGTGCTAAAGCTCACAATGAGTTTTTTTAATTTATAATTTTTATTTTCAGTTCCAAATGCTTTGCCTTCCTCTACTCCCTTCCCTACCCATTGAGAAGGCAAGAAATATGATACTTATTATAGTATGAAGTAATATTTATTATAGTATGAAGTAATATTTCCATATTAGACATGTTGGAAGTGGAGCAAGAAAAAGTAAATAAAAATATGCTTCAATTTGCACTCAGTTCTTCATTTGTCTCCTTGGGGGTAAATAGCATTTACTCACAATGAGTTAAAACTAATGAGGAACACCAAGAACAAAATAAAGTATTTTTTGTTCTTTTTTAGTTGCTCTGTGGAAAAGAAGAGACTTGGTGGGGGGTAATAACTGGCAATAGAGAGAAGGCAAAACAGATGAAATCTTATTTTGATTCTGTTTTCTCTGCCAAGGAAACTGTCCTTTGAATTGGAAAGGACAGAGCAAAGTTGTTCATAAAGAGATAATAAATAATCAAATAAATAAATTTTTTAAAAAAACTAAACAGGCAGAAAGAGTGTATATGTCTATCTTTAATGAGTTAAAACTACCTGGATCAGATGAAATACTTTTTCTGGTACTTGAAACACCTGGCAGATATGATTGTTAAGCTGCCATTAATTAAATTTGAAAAGCTGTGGTAAACAGAGAAGGTACTGGAGAAGGGATAGAGAAGGGCAAATGGGATTTTAGCAAAGCATTTGATAAAGTGTCTCTTGACAGTCTGTGTAAAAATGGAGAGATGTGACAGGTATTAATATAAAAAATGGAGACAAACTTGGTTGAATGGCAGGATCTGAAGAGTAGCCAGTATTGGTTAATTATCATTTTGGCAGGAAGTTTCTAGTGGAATTCACCAGGGACCTGTGATTGGCTCTGAACGGCTCAATATTTTTATTTATGACTTATGTAAAAACTTTGATAGTATATTTATTCAATTTAAGAGATAGTGAATACGCAAGATGACTAAGTCAGGTTTCAAAAAGATTTTGATAGGCTAGAATCATGGGCTAAATCTAGTACATCTTTAAAAGTAAAACCTTATCCATGGGTTAAAAAAACAACTTCACAAGAACAAGATTGGGGAGTCATGGGAGATGGAGATGAGAGAGAAGTTTAGGAGAAAAAAGATTTAGGGATTTTGATGAGCTGAGAGCTCATTAGGAGTCAGCCAACAGTGTCAGATGGTAGCTAAAAAAGCTAAATCAGTCTTGAGCTATGTTAAGAGCACTGTATCTCTCAAGAATAAGGAGGTGATATTCTTTCTGCCCTGCTCTGGTCAGACTATCCTGGAATATTGCATTCAGTTCAAGGTATCACATCTTAGGAAATATAAAATTAGAAGAAATTCCTAAGAGAAAACTAGAATAGTGAATGGTCTTGAATGCATTCCATATGAAGATGGTTGGAGGATCTGGGGATATTTAAGTTGGAAAAGAGAAAAATCTGGAGTATAATCATTGTCTTTGCAAGGTAGTCAAGTGAAAGAAGACTTAAACTTGTTTTATTTGAACCCCGAGGGTAAAACTAGAGATAATGAGTACAAGTTGCAAAGAGATAAATTAGAGTTTGAACAAAAAAACCCAAGTTCCTGAGGACTACAGTTATTCAAAAGTGGAAGGTGCCATCTTGGGAGATTGTGGGTTTTTCCTCATTGGAGGTCTTTGAGCAAAGATGAGGTGATGACTTTTTGGTCATGTTGTAGTAGGGATTTTTTTAATATCTCAGTTGCAGTCTCTGAAATTCTGTCATTCTGTGATTTATAGCTCTGGATTCCTTCTTGTTCTCATCCTACCAGTCTTAGGAAATTCTCCTGCTAAGGATCCCCCAGATCTTACTCTTAGAATTTCTAGAACTCATTTCTTCCTTTTTCATGTAAATATTGATTGTATAGTAGAGCAGGGCTACATTATCACCACCCCAAGGTGTCACTCAGGGCACTCTGGCCTGATTATTATTTCCAAAAATTCCCATTTCTACAAAGTGAACCAGTTTTCTGTGTGGTGGGTTCTGGACTGTTATGTTCATCCTTTTTCCAGAGTCTGTGGCAGTTTTTGCCAAGGGGCAGCAGACAAAGAATGAAGTTCAGGCCATGGCCGGCAGCAGTGCCACCCTAAGCTGTGAGGTGGCCGCAGCTCATGCAGAGGTGACATGGTACAAAAATGGCAAGAAATTGAGTGCCAGCCAGAAAATATGCTTGGAATCCAAGGACCGGGGCCGACAGCTGGTGGTGCAGCATGTGGGGAAGGAGGATTCTGGGGAGTACACCTGTGAGGCTGGGGGCCAGAAGGTCACCTTCCATCTGGATGTCAAAGGTCAGTAGCCTGGAGTAGAAGATGAAAATGAAAATGTCTTCTGATTCAGAGGGTGCATGTATGCATGTGCTAATGTGTGTGTGTGTGTGTGTGTGAGAGAGAGACAGACAGACACAGAGTGAGAGACAGAGAAACAGAGACAGAGAGATGGAGAGAGACAGAGACACAGACACAGAGAGAAGGGGACACAGAGAGAGACAGAGACAGAGAGAAGAGGACAGAGAGAGACAGAGACACAGATAGAGACAGAGACAGAGAGAGACAGAGAGATAGAAACAGAGCAAGAAAGAGACAGAGAGACAGAGAGAGAAAAAGAGAAGTGAGGGGGAGAGACAGACAGACTGACACATAGATAGACAGACAGAAATAGACAGAGACCGCTGCTCTGAGGAGATTCAGAAGCTCCTTGGGCCTGGTCATCTGACTGACATAACACCTTGCCAGGTATTCATTCCCTTGGAAGCAACCCTGCTTCCTTCCACCCCTCCCCACCAGAGCCCTGCCTCTTGCCTTAGTGTCCCCAGTCTTTCTCTGCCATTATCTAGAAATCCTTGATGTCATGGCTGTGGAAAGTTGAATAGAAGAAGCCATAAACCAATTGATCTCAGTTGTAGTCTCTGGAATTCTGTCATTCTGTGACAAATTTCTTTTTGTCCTCATCCTACAGCCTTAGGAAATTCTCCTGCCTAGGGAGTCCCCCGATCCTACTCTTAGAATTTTAAAACTCAGCTCTAGAGTCAAGTTGAATAAATCAGAAAAATGTAGCAATAGAGCCTTTTAGCTTTATGGAACTGATGTGCACAAGCAAAGATGGAGTCATTCTATAAAGTATGTCAAGTTGTTCTGCCGTCTCTTATTAGAAAATCAGATTGTGTCGTCATACCCCAAACAACAAGAATCCCTAGTGCATTGTGTTCTAACTTTTGATAAGGAATGATGACAGCATTCTATTCTGCAGCATGCTGGGTAGTATAGTATGATAATACCTATTAACAGTAGTCATAAATTCATAGAATGTCAGAGCTGTAAGCGGCCCTCTGTTAGTGAATCTTGAGAGAGAGCTCAAGTGACCAGGGTCACACAGTTAATAAGTGTCTGAGGCTGGATTTGAACTCCAGGCCCTTCAATCTAGGCACTATGGCCACTTAGATACTTATAATTTAGTACATAGGACCTCAAAACTGGGAAGGCTTAAAGAAGTCAGCTGGTCCAGCTTTCTACTTTTACAGAGGAGGAAACTCAGTCATTGCATCTCTTGGCAGTTTGCCATTTTCTTATGGTCTTTCTTAGAGGGTTATGGCACATTCCCCCTAACTTCTTTACATCTCCCACATCAGAAGGTTCCCCTGATTTGGCTCCCTGTGTCTTCTAGAACTCACCTTTTCCTTCTTTCATCAGAACAACTACAATGTCTGAAAGAGCAGAATTGTAGCCTCACACTTTGGCAGAAAATTACGGCTCTAACATCATTGTACTGCAACAAGAAAACTACTGACCTCAAAACTTCCCTTTCTGAGAAATGACACATTGAGTGTGGTGGGTTTTGACTCTATGTGTTCATCCCTTTCCCAGAGCCTCCAGTGGTGTTTGCCAAGGAGCAGCAGACTCAGAGCAAGGTGGAGGCTGTGGCTGGTAGCAGTGCTACCCTGAGCTGTGAGCTGGCCCAGTCCCAGACAGAGGTGACCTGGTACAAGGATGGGAAGAAGCTGAGCTCCAGCCAGAAAGTCCATGTGGAGACCAAGGGCCGGAGTCGGCAGCTGGTGATACAGCAGGCAGGGAAGGCTGATGCTGGGAAGTACACCTGTGAGGCTGGGGGCCAGAAGGTCACCTTCCATCTGGATGTCAAAGGTCAGTCACCCTTGGGGAGAAGGAATGGACTAATGCCTTCTGATTCAGATGTGTGTGTGTGTGTGTGTGTGTGTGTGTGTGTGTGTGTGTGTGTGAGAGAGAGAGAGAGAGAGAGAGAGAGAGAGAGAGAGAGAGAGAGAG